>OU342743.1:351876360-352359033 GCA_910589775.1 Avena eriantha | reverse complement strand
AAGTGCTCTAACTAGTGCTTCTGGACGCTAGTCTTTGACATATAACCTAGTCTAATCCATTCATAATTTTGAGCTCCTCTCCAAGTAGTTGTAGATTTTTTTGCTATCCTTTAAATAGTGTATCTTTTTGCACAATTTGGTTAGATACATTGCAAATAGCGGTCAGTTTAGTGATCCGTACAATATATAGTTTTTCTGCACAATCTTGCAACTTTAGGCCTTTTTAACTGTCGAATTAGACCTTGGGATAAACATGAAAATTGTGGAGAATATTTTCATGATGTTATAACTCATATTATTTGCAAGATGTCATGTAAAGTGTTACATCTTGTGAAAAGAATTGTCCTGTGTTGGACAGAATTATATTGATGTTTAAGATTGAGTTATTTAAGACTTGATGCTTATCTAGTGCTGAACATGTGTGCTTTATATTGCGCTCCTCTAATAAGAAGTGATGATGTAAGTAGTTCTCCCGTCGATGTTTGTCTTCTTTTTGTTAAGCATTATGAAAATGTTAGTTGTACACAACATCTGGATAGTGCGTCATGTGGCTACCATCTTTGCTACCATATGGATATATTTGTGAGGTCATAGAAGAATTTAAACAAAGGTGTAGAGATTCAGTTGTTCGATACCCATCTCGAGACCAATCCATTTGACCGGAAGAAAGAGTTCACACGGATCCAAGAAATTTTCGTAAAAATCATAAACACAAGGGTCGCCTCGGAACCTTGGGTTTTCTATGGCGGTGATGGCTCGACAAAGCTTCATGATTCATGCACATAGGCGGTTGCAACCCAATTGATCAAGCATGCATGATCACAGAACGAGGTATGCAGCATTTTATTCAGTTTATTTGGCTTAATTGATTCTTTGTCTCTGGCAATTGTTAATAGAGTTTATAGAGTTTATACTGGGCTGATATGCTGATACATAAGTAGCACCATCATACATATATTCTTGTGCTCTTTAATATGCTTGCGAGTATTTTCAACAATTATGTGCAAGATAACACTATCGAAAGGAAGAGATGAAATTAATTGCAGGAGTAATATACTTTAGAACCATGCAGATATCACATTCACAAAGCCAAAAAGACATGCACTCGTAGTATCCATTTACTAAAGATATCTCATTGTTAGTGAAATGAGTTAACATTAGATAGAATGGTTAAGTTAACATTAACTTCAACTTGTAAAATTTCGTTAGAGAAGTATCAAACCGCTTGCACTTTGTACTTATTGTGAAAAAGATGTGAGAGTGACTCAACACAAACAATTGCTGGAAAGGGTACCTTTGATCTAGGAGCCCTAAAAGTTCCATACGGACCAAATTTACATGCTCAACTTAATAGTTTCTTACAAATATAAATCCCAACCCAATCCTCTATTCCATATTCGACTACACAACTAACCAAGAAACCTTAAGCAAGCATAACCTTCCATGTTCATCCCTCCTGATGAATATCGCTTGTAACTATAGCTAATATCTCTTGGACAGTATATAGTATCCAGAATTCATTATGTTTTATTCCATTCACTGTTTGCGTTTCCACGCCATGTGTCATATGCATAGGATTATCATCTCTGCTCACTCCCATCCCTCTCTCTTGTACGGCCTCGAGTTTGCATTCCTTTGGTCCTTCAGTTTAATCAGCCTCTCTATTTTAAGTATTTGTTTTTTCATTGAGTCAAAATGATGCATCATTTTATTTTTCTAATCAATCATATCTGATTTTTGGTCAACACGTGGAGTATAATCCTATGGTCTATGCAATTATCCTTCATTAAAAACTCAGATTGTTTGTCCGCTCAAATTCATATCATGCCACACTTCTTCAAATGCCATGGATGCGTCCAGTATGGTTCCGACAGCTTCTAACATAAGGTATGATATGCTGCTCGCTGGTTGTTCTCTACTACTGCTGGCTAATATGCTACTCGCTGCTACAGCTTTTGCATATTAGTGTTGATGTTGACCTTTGCTGATTGGTATAGTAGCATAGTAGCCTTATGTGTTAATTAGCCTTGGAAGTCAATTAACTCATTTAGGAACCTAAGTATCTTCTGCATATTCTTATGTTCTACATGGCATATTCCCTCTAGATACTATAGGAACAATATAAATATGTGTGCAAGCTTTTTGTTGTCCAATTTTTTGTTATTTCAAAACAATTCCTTTTCTTCTTTTGGGGTTCTATTTTTTTATCCTCAGCTGATGCTAGTTAGTATATACTCACATCTTAGTGTTGGGTTCATAAATACTGTCTCTAAACTATTTACAATTTTCTCATTTCTGCAGATGGGTGTGGTGTTCGGCTCGAGGGTACTTAAACATGCCATATATGTTGGTAGTTCTATGTGTCATGTGGAATATCTAACATGGTCCTTGGAATTCAAGGGCGAGGAAACAGGCCATGCCAAATTTTTGTGGACGATGGTCCTATGTTATTTATGCAAAACTTATGTCATATTTGCACATGCGAACGTATTATTGGCACAATATTTTATTATGCTATCTGAAATATTTGTGGAAAATCTATTTATTGTGCTATCCTGAATATTCGGGGAAAACACATTTAATTTTTCTATTATCAAAATGGAAACTAGTGACAGGCAGGATAATGGGCCTATCACTGAAACCACGTAGGTCCATGGCCTCTAATCGTAACCAGTGACGTGCATCTTTTTTGCCTGTCACCGATTCACACATACTAGTGACAGGCACGTGTAAATGACTGTCACTAGTACACATACTAGTGATAGGCACCTACCCGTCACTAGTAACCTTGTACCAGTGACTAGTCATTAGTGACAGGCACTTTGCCTGTCACTAATGGACATTTTGAGCCTGTCACTAATGCCCTATTATGAAGTAGTGTAGAGTCATTGCATTGTGTTCTTTTCCAAAATAACATTGATCCACATGTGCCATTGCATGTGTGTTCTTTTCCTAAACCACATGGATCCTCTGTGTCATTGCATGTGTGTTCTTTTCCCAAACCACATTAATCCACTAGAGTCATTGCATGTGTGTTCTTTTCCTAAACCACATGGATCCACAAGTGACATTGCATGTATGTTATTTTCCTAAAGCACATGGATCCACTAGGGACATTTGCATGTGTGTTCTTTTCCTAAACCACATTGATCCACGATTATCATTCCATGAGTGTTCTTTTCCTAAACCACATGGATCCTCTGTGTTATTGCACGTGTGTTCTTTTCCAAAACCATATGGATCCAATAGAGTCATTCCATGTGTGTTCCTTTGCTAAACCATGTGGATCCACTCGTTTCATTGCATGTGTGTTCTGTTTCTAAAACATGGATCCACTAGTGACATTGCATTTGTGTTATTTTCCTAAACCACATGGATCCACAGGTGACATTGCATGTGTGTTCTTTTCCTAAAACACATTAATCCAATGGTGACATTTGCATGTGTGTTCTTTTCGTAAACCACATGGATCCACTGGAGTCATTGCATGTGTGTTCTTTTCCTAAACCACATTGATCCACTGGTGACAGTTGCATGTGTGTTCGTTTACTAAACCACATTGATCCACTCGTGACAGTTGCATGTGTGTTCTTTTACTAAACCACATGGATTCGTTGGTGTCATTGCATATGTATTCTTTTCCTAAACCACATGGATACACTAGTGTCATTGCATGTCTGTTCTTTTCCTAAACCACGTGGATCCACTAGGGTCATTGCATGTGTGTTCTTTTCCGAAACCACATGGATCCACTAGTGTCATTGCATGTGTGTTCTTTTCCTAAACCACATTGATCCACTGGTGACAGTTGCATGTGTGTTCGTTTACTAAACCACATTGATCCACTCGTGACAGTTGCATGTGTGTTCTTTTACTAAACCACATGGATTCGTTGGTGTCATTGCATATGTATTCTTTTCCTAAACCACATGGATCCACTAGTGTCATTGCATGTCTGTTCTGTACCTAAACCACATGGATCCACTTGGGACATTGTTCGTGTGTTCTTATCCTAAACGACACGGATCCACTGGTGACATTGCATGTGTGTTCTTTTCCTAAAACACATTGGTCCATTGATGACATTTGCATGTGTGTTATTTTCCTAAACCACGTGGAACCACTTGAGTCATTGTATGTGTGTTATATTTCCTAAACCACATGGATCCACTAGTGACATTTGCATGTGTATTATTTTCCAAAACCACATTGATCCACTGGTGTCATTGCATGTGTTTTCTTTTCCTAAACCACATGGATCCACTGGTGGCATTGCATGTGTGTTCTTCTCCTCAACCATAGTGATCCACTATGTCATTGCATGTGTGTTCTTTTCCTGAACCACATGGATCCACTAATGACACTACATGTGTATTTTTTTGTAAAACCACATGGATCCACTAGTGTCATTGCATGTTTGTTCTTTTTCTAACACACATTGATCCACTGGTGACATTTGCATGTGTGTTCTTTTCCTAAACCACATGGATCCACTAGAGTCCTTACATGTGTATTCTTTTCCTAAACCACAGGGATCCACTAGTGTTATTGCATGTCTGTTCTTTTCCTAAACCACGTGGATCCACTAGGGTCATTGCATGTGTGTTCTTTTCCGAAACCACATGGATCCACTAGTGTCATTGCATGTGTGTTCTTTTCCTAAACCACATTGATCCACTGGTGACAGTTGCATGTGTGTTCGTTTACTAAACCACATTGATCCACTCGTGACAGTTGCATGTGTGTTCTTTTACTAAACCACATGGATTCGTTGGTGTCATTGCATATGTATTCTTTTCCTAAACCACATGGATCCACTAGTGTCATTACATGTCTGTTCTATACCTAAACCACATGGATCCACTTGGGACATTGTTCGTGTGTTCTTATCCTAAACCACACGGATCCACTGGTGACATTGCATGTGTGTACTTTTCCTAAAACACATTGGTCCATTGATGACATTTGCATGTGTGTTATTTTCCTAAACCACGTGGAACCACTTGAGTCATTGTATGTGTGTTATATTTCCTAAACCACATGGATCCACTAGTGAAATTTGCATGTGTATTATTTTCCAAAACCACATTGATCCACTGGTGTCATTGCATGTGTTTTATTTTCCTAAACCACATGGATCCACTGGTGGCATTGCATGTGTGTTCTTTTCCTCAACCATTGTGATCCACTATGTCATTGCATGTGTGTTCTTTTCCTGAACCACATGGATCCACTAATGACACTACATGTGTATTGTTTTGTAAAACCACATGGATCCACTAGTGTCATTGCATGTGTGTTCTTTTTCTAACACACATTGATCCACTGGTGACATTTGCATGTGTGTTCTTTTCCTAAACCACATGGATCCACTAGAGTCCTTACATGTGTATTCTTTTCCTAAACCACAGGGATCCACTAGTGTTATTCCATGTGTGTTCTTTTCCTAAACCACGTGGATCCACTAGGGTCATTGCATGTGTGTTCTTTTCCGAAACCACATGGATCCACTAGTGTCAGTGCATGTGTGTTCTTTTCCGAAACCACATGGATCCACTAGTTTCACTGCATGTGTGTTCTTTTCCTAAACCACATGGATAAACTTGTGACATTGCATGTATGTTCTTTTCCTAAACCACATGGATCTACTAGTGACAGTGCATGTGTGTTCTTTTCCTAAAACACATTGATCCACTGGTGACATTTGCATATGTGTTCTTTTCCTAAACCACATTGATCCACGAGTATCATTCCATGAGTGTTCTTTTCCTAAACCAAATGGATCCAGGCCACCTTCACAACCTTCTCCCTTCTATCTTTATCCAAAGCAGATAAGTAGAAGTCGAAAAGTGACTCATGTGTACATCAATATGCATTAAAGCTTTCATCAATTATTTGCTTCGGGCTTTTCTCTTCCATCAAAGGCACCTCATTTGTCCAATCTTCATCACAACCCTTTGAACCAATCAATGCGACCTCGTAGGGAAGCTTTTTCTCAAGTTTGTTTTGCGAAGGATTCAATCGGTCCATGGCGGTGAGTTGATTGACCAAGGCCTTCCCTTACGAAATTTGCATGTGTGTTCTTTTCCTAACATTGATCCACTAGTGTCATTGCATGTGTGTTCTTTTCCTAAACCACATGGATCCAATGGTGACATTACATGTGTGTTCTTCTCCTGAACCATACTGATCCACTAGTGTCATTGCATGTGTGTTGTTTTCCTGAACCACATGGATCCACTGATAACATTGCATGTGTGTACTTTTCCTAAACCACTTTGATCCACGGCTGCCATTGCATGTGTGTTCATTTCCTGAACCACGTGGATCGATTGATGACAATGCATGTGTGTTCTTTTCCTGAACCACAATTATCCACTAGTGTCATTGCATGTGTGTTCTTTTCTTGAACCACATGGATCAATCGATGACATTGCATGTGTCTTCGTTTCCTAAACCACATGGATCCAGTGCAGTTATTGCATGTGTGTTCTTTTCCTAAACCACATAGTCCACTAGATTCATTTGCATGTGTGTTATTTTCCTAAACCACATGGATCAACTAAATTCATTTGCATGTGTGTTCTTTTCCTAAACCACATCGATCCACTAGTGACATTTGCATTTGTGTTCTTTTCCTAAACACCATTGATCCACTAGATGTTGGGTTCGCAGCATAGAAAACAAAAAATTTCCTACGATGAGAGCTATACGCCAAGATGTATCTAATAGATACAGAGAAACAGGTGGACATACATCCATGGAGAACTTACCCTCGAAGACAATGATTTTTGTTAACGAGTAGGAACTCGTGGTTGATGTAGTCATACGCTTGCTGATCTCAAGATCGTGTGGAAGTCCGAGCGCCGCAAATCAGTAGCGCATCCATCCTCGCACACACGTCCGAGCAACCGGACAACCTCCACCTCCTCGTTCTAGCGAATCAGCGGAAGCAGAAACTCCTTCCAGACGCAAGGCCACCAGGAACATGTATCTTGCTAATCCGAGACCATGGGGGAATATCTAGAGGGGGAGAGAGATCCTTCACGACGAGGTGTGTTTTGTGAGGAAGGAGAGGGGGTCCTTTTATAGGAGAGGGAGGGCTCCTCCCCTCCCATGGCCGGTGGCCAAAGGTGGGTGCCCCCACCTCTTCCTCATTCATGTGGTGAAGCTGCACTCACATAAATTTTGACTCCACCCAAAATTCCACTCACATGCATTAAATTTCCACCAAATTTAATGCAACTCTCAATTAATAAAACTCTTTTATTTATTTTATTCAGAATATTGTTAATTACTTTAATTAACAAACATTCATATAAAACACCTTGCAACATTTCAATATCAACCGAAACAATTCCTGTTTCTATCGAAACATTTCCTGTGCTTTGCAAAACCTTTTGTCTAAAACATATGTGCTCCTAAATGGTGTCCGACAACCCATAAGTGTGTCACCCTACGGTCGCGAATAATGCAGACATGATTGAGACTCCTCTTAGATCAATAATCAGAAGTGGGACCTGGAGATCCATACTGACTCCTGCACATTGAACGATGACTTCTTGATCGTGAGAACCTTTAACGCTAGTAACTTAATCCCTTTGTCTCATGATATAATACATGTCCGAGATTTGATCATCAGTATCCAAATACCTAGTTTGATCTCGTTACCGACATGCACTCTTTTCTCGTTCCCGTGATATAACATTCTAGTGATCACATCACTTACTTGCAAGCTATCTTAATGTGATATCACCGAGAGGGCCCAGAGTATATATATCCGTCATCGGGATTGACAAATTCCACTCTTGATCCATGAGCCTCAACATAACACCTTCGTAGTACTGAACCCACCTTTATAGTCACCCTGTTACGGTGTGACGTTTGATGTTATCAAGATACTCTTCTGGTGCTAGCATTAACATGATCTCATGGTCTAAGGATAAAGATTACTTCGTACGATGTTATAGAAATATAAACATAATGACTTGATCGTAATGCTATACTTCGGATGAATGCTGTGACCTTGTTATATACAACATCCAATGTCCTTGATCAGGAAACCTTGATCATCTTGTTAATCAACAAGCTAGTCTATAAGAGAGGCATAACTTGGAAACCTTTTTGTTTATTAAACACACATGTATTGACGTTTCCTATCAATACAATTATAGCATGCAAAGTAAACATCCATATACAAGGAATACATAATAACAACTTTATTATTGCCTCTCAAGGCATATTTCCTTCACTAGAGTCATTGCATGTGTGTTCTTTTCCTAAGCAACATTGATGCATAGGTGTCATTGCATGTGTGTTCTTTTTCGAAACCAAATGGATCCTATGTGTCATTGCATGTGTGTTATTTTCCTAAACCACATGGATCCACTGGTATGATTGCATATGTGTTCTTTTCCCATACCACATGGATCCACTAGTGACATTGCATGTGTGTTCTTTTCCTAAAACACATTAATCCAATGGTGACATTTGCATGTGTGTTCTTTTCCTAAACCACATGGATCCACTGGATTCATTGCATGTGTGTTCTTTTCCTAAACCACATTGATCTACTGGTGACACTTGCATGTGTGTTCTTTTACTAAACCGCATTGATCCACTAGTGACAGTTGTATGTGTGTTCTTTTACTAAACCACATGGATCCAGTAGTGTAATTGCATGTGTGTTTTGTTCCTAAACCACATGGATCCAATGGTGACATTGTATGTGTGTTCTTTTCCTAAACCACTTGGATCCACTGGTGACATTGCATGTGTGTTCTTTTCCTAAAACACATTGATCCACTGTGACATTTGCATTTGTGTTCTTTTCCTAAACCACATGGATCCACAAGAGTCATTGCTTGTGTGTACTTTTCCTAAGACACATGGATCCACTGGTGACATTTCATGTGTGTTCTTTTCCTAAACCACATTGATCCACTTGTGTCATTACATGTGTGTTCCTTTCCTAAACCACATGCACCCACTAGTCATATTGCATGTATGTTCTTTTCCTGAACCACGTTGATCCACTAGTGTCATTGCATGTGTGTTCTTTTCCTGAGCCACATGGATCCACTGATGACATTGCATGTGTGTTACTTTCCTAAACCACATTGATCCACTGGTATCATTGCATGTGTGTTCTTTTCCTAAAACACATTGATCCACTAGTGACATTTGCATGTGTGTTATTTTCCTAAACCACATGGATCTGCTGGAGTCATTGGATGTGTGTTCTTTTCCTAAACCACATGGATCCACTGGTGTCATTTCATGTGTGTTGTTTTCCTAAACAACATGCATCCACTAGTGACATTGCATGTGTGTTATTTTTCTAAAACACATTGATCCATTGGTGACATTTGCATGTGTGTTCTTTTCCTAAACCACATGGATCCACTTGAGTCATTTGCATGTGTGTTCTTTTCCTAAACCGCTTGGATCCACTAGAGTCATTTGCATGTATGTTCTTTTCCTAAACCACATTGATCAACTAGAGTCATTTGCATGTGTGTTCTTTTCCTAAACCACATGGATACACTTGTGACATTTGCATGTGTGTTCTTTTCCTAAAACCACATTGATCCACTTGTGACAGTTGCATTTGCGTTCTTTTTCTAAACCACATTGATCCATTAGAGTCATTGCATGTGTTTTCTTTTCCCAAACAACATTGATCCACAGGTTTTATTGCATGTGTGTTCTTTTCCTAAACCACATGGATCCTCTGTGTCATTACATGCGTGTTCTTTTCCTAAACCACATGGATCCACTAGAGTCATTGCATGTGTGTTATTTTGCTAAACCACATTGATCCATTGGTCTCATAGCATGTGTGTTCTTTTCCTAAACCACATGGATCCACTGGTGACATTGTATGTGTGTTATTTTCCTAAACCACAATGCTCCACTTGTGACATTGCATGTGTGTTCTTTTCCTAAAACACATTAATCCAATGGTGAAATTTGCATGTGTGTTCTTTTCGAAAACCACATGGATGCACTGGAGTCATTGCATGTGTGTTCTTTTCTTAAACCACATTGATCCACTAGTGACAGTTGCATGTGTGCTCTTCTACTAAACCACATTGATCCACTAGTGAAAGCTACATGTGTGTTCTTTTACTAAACCACATAGATCTGCTAGTGTCATTGGATATGTGTTCTTTTCATAAACCACATGGATCCACTAGTGTCATTTCATGTGTGTTCTGTTCGTAAATCACATGGATCCACTGGTGACATTGCATGTGTGTTCTTTTCCTAAACCACATGGATCCACTTGTGACATTGCATATGTGTTGTTTTCCTAAAATACATTGATCCATTGGTGATATTTGCATGCGTGTTCTTTTCCTAAACCACATGGATCCACTTGAGTTGTTATATGTGTGTTGTTTTCCTAAACCACATGGATCCACTGGTGAAATTTTCATGTGTGTTCTTTTCCTAAACCACATTGAGCCACTGGTGTCATTGCATGTGTGTTCATTTCCTAAACCACATGGATCTACTGGTGACATTGCATGTGTGTTCTTCTCCTCAACCATAGTGATCCACAGAGTCATTGCATGTGTGTTCTTTTCCTAACCACATGTATCCACTGATGACACTGCATGTGTGTTGTTTTCATAAACCGCATGGATCTAGTGGTGTCATAGCATGTCTGTTCTTTTCCTAACACACAGTGATCCACTGGAGACATTTGCATGTGTGTTCTTTTCCTAAACCACATGGATCTACTGGAGTCATTACATGTGTGTTCTTTTCGTAAACCACATGGATCCACTAGTGTTATGCCATGTGTGTTCTTTTCCTAAACCACATGGCTCCACTAGTTTCATTGCATGTGTGTTCTTTTCCTAAACCACATGGATCCACTAGTGTCGTTGCATGTGTGTTCTTTTCCTAAACCACATGGATAAACTGGTGACATTGGATGTGTGTTTTTTCCTAAACCACATGGATCCACTAGTTACAGTGCATGTGTGTTCTTTTCCTAAAACACATTGATCCACTTGTGACATTTGCATATGTGTTCTTTTCCTAAACAACATGGATCCACTAGAGTCATTGCATGCGTGTTATTTCGTAAACCACATGGATCCACTGGTGAAATTTGCATGTGTGTTCTTTTCCTAACATTGATCCACTGGTGTCATTGTATGTGTGTTCTTTTCCTAAACCACATGGTTCCACTAGTGGCATTGCATGTGTGTTCTTTTCCTAAAACACATTGATCCACTAGTGACATTTGCATGTGTGTTCTTTTTCTAAACCACATAGATCCGTTGGAGTCATTGCATATGTGTTCTTTTCCTAAACCACATGGATCCACTTGTGACATTTGCATGTGTGTTCTTTTTCGAAACCACATTGATCTCCGCATACATCGACTGGCTTATATACCAAAAGATGCTTCTTAATTCAGTTGTCCGCTGCTCAACCCCTTAGGGTCTCGGAGTCTTAAGGGCCTCTAAGTTCTAAGTGAAATCCCAACACACTGCTTTCTATTATAATCAATATGTATAACATCTTCATCTTCTACCATCTCTTAATAGTTCGGTTCTACGCGACTATACACGTGAGGGAGTTTCCTACCGTTATAACGCTTTCAATGATGTGCTATGACCATATGTGTCCTTTGGACGCTTGTACATCAAAACACTTGTTCATGAAACCAATTTAATGCTAGTCGTGCCTCGGGGGCGTAGAGAGAAGTTTAGTTAATACAGATGGTTATACACATTCATCGTTTATTTGAAGGAATTTAAAAAGACTAACACAAATAGAAAAGTTGACACGTGTAGATCTGAAGTGAACAACCACACTAACATCAAATATACCATGCATTCGAAGGATTAAAAATACCGACACAAGGTCAGCCTAGTGCATATGTAGACCTAAAGTACATAACCACACTAAGAGAAGAGTAATTAACAAATCCACCATGCATTTTAATGTATTAAAGAAAAAAAATAAAAAGTAATTAATGTCGCCCTAGTGCATATTTAGATCTAAAGTACATAATCACACTAAGAGGAAAGTAATTAACAAATCCACAGTGCATTTGAATATATTAAAGAAGACAAACTAAAAATCGGCGTAGTGCATATATATATATATATATATGTAGATCTAAAGTACGCAACCACATAAAGAGGAGAGCCATTAACAAATTAACCACGCATTTGAAGGGATTCAAAATACCATGCATGTGTAGTGCATGTGAAGGATTTAACAACATTTGACAAGGAGCAGCCACCGCGCCGTTGACACCTTGCACTACGGATGAAGAGGATGTGCCGACGCAAATGTAGTGTCATGCCAACATGGATGTACAAATTGCACGGGGGCGGAAGCAGTGCCTCGCCAGCGTAGCTCTGACCAGGTGTAATTCCTAGGTGCAGATAAGCACAAAAGAGGAAGTGACAACTATGGTGGGGGTGCGGTCATATTTTACATAACTAGTCGGTTGGTCCTTTTTATAAAGGTAGGTTTCCACCAGATGGACCCGATGGTACTTAGACTTCACGCACGCTTTAACCTTCAGATACGTGGGCGAATATGGCCGTTTCTATACATAATCATTTGTGGTTATATACACACAGTTAACCCGAGTGTAACTGTGTTCGATATGATGACTATGCCAACATGTTAGTGTACCAATATTGTGGAACATTGTACTTCACACACGCTTTTTCCCTGATCAATCGTTTGCGATAGATATTTCACAGACGATTTGTTATCACACACGCTATTCTTTACTATGTATATTTCGATAACCATTGCATACTTCGTCTACAGACAACTCTTTGCCTAGGCATTAACCGAAGAACTAGTTTATAATATTTGGGCATATATATTCTGAAACGGATACAATCCGACATGGCTTCTCTAGATACTTGTTACAAAAGACAACTAACTTGAGACATTACATAATTCTTAATAACTAATTGCACTTGCTAATTAATTAATAACTACTCACTACACACTGAACGTTATCCCATTAAGAGGAGATGATGATTGTGTCAGTAGTGTCAACGGCTCAACCCTTCTTGGACCCGGATTCCCGATGGCTCAGTGTCGGCGTCAGAAAAATGCTGGTGCGATGTTGATGTAGAGCTCGTTGGGAACCCCAAGAGGAAGGTATGATGAGCGCAGTAGCAAGTTTCCCTCAGTTATGAAACCAAGGTTTAATCGAACCAGTAGGAGCAAGGAAACACCCCAAAGGTGTTGCTAGCTGAGCCTTGGCAGGGCGCACTACCGATGCTAGTAGCAACGTGGAGACCTGCACAGCACAACCACATAACTTTGTCCCAACTTGCGATGAGGTTGTCAATCTCACCGTGTTTTGCGGAAAACAAAGGATTAAACGTATTGAATGGAAAGAAGTAATAGTTTGCAGAAAATAAACATAAAGCATTAAACAGTTTGTAGATTGTATGTAAATAAAAGGACCGGGATCTATAGTTCACTAGAGGTGGCTCTCCTTAAGATAGATAACATGCTGGGTGAACAAATTACAGCGGGGTAATTGACAAATATCGAGAAAGCAATACAAGCATATACTAATCATCTTGACTCCTTTGAGATTCGATTGGGAATTACAACATTATACATAGACTGCCATCCAACTGCATCTATGACTAATAATCTACCTTCAGGTTATCATCCGAACCCCCTCCAGTATTAAGTTGCAAGCAACAAATTATTGCTTTACGAACTGCGTGTAAAGTAAACAATACGATTGTTCTATAAACAAAGGATTGTTGTTTTCTCCCTAGAAGCAACAACACATCTAGTACCTTAGAGATTTCTATCACTTCCCCAGAATACCAGAGGCATGAACCCACTATCGATCATAAATACTAACTCTTGGAGTTGCTAGCATCTACTTGGCCAAGATAGCTACTAACAACGGAAAGCATGCAAGATCACAAATAACAAAGACATGATAGAATCAATAATCAATCTGAAATAGCATCTCAACATCCATCGGATCCCCGCAAGCACAACATGAAGAATTAAAAATAGATGATCTTGATCCTGAACAGAGCTCACAAGATCTAAACAAGATAGCAAAAGGAGGGCAACCAGCCATCTAGCTACTGCATGGATCCGTAGTCCAAGGATGAACTACTCACGCATCACACCGGAGGCTTGCATGGTGATGAAGAAGGCCTCCAGGGTGAATTCCCCTCTCCGGCAGGGTGCCGGGAAGAGCTTCAGATCCCTCCCAATCTAGGGATGGAGATGACAGTGGCTACAGACTCTTTCATGGATTTTTTAATCGGTCACTTAGGGTTTTTGTCCTGAGGGCATCTTATAGGCGGAAGGGGAGGCCGAGGGGGTGCCGGAGGCGGCTACACCACCCCCTGGCGCGGGCCAGGCTAGGCCGCACGGCCAGGTGGTGTGGTGGCCCACTGGCCCCTCTCCGTCTCGTATTCTGGCATCTGATGACTTCTGAAAAAATAGGCACTTTGGCTTTTGTCCCGTCCAATTCTGAGAATATTCATTTTCTGACTTTCTTGGAACCAAAAACAGTAGAAAACAGGAAGCTGGCACTATGGCTCTTGTTAATTGGTTAGTCCAAGAAATCATATGAAAAATGCTCCAAAGTGTGGACAAAACACAAGAAAGTGGATAAAACCAAGCATGGAACATAAAAAATTATAGATACATTTGCAATGTATGAATGCCCCTTCCTATAACGCCTTGCGCCTTCCCATGGCATCTTTCCAAATGCCCACGATCTCGTCGAACCTATTGACGGGAAACTCTAGACAGAGTAATGACTAGACATGACCACATAGAGATGCCTCTATACATATGGCCTGCTTCTTTGGAGGGCAGCTAGTCCTCGCAGAGATACTCGTAGTACTTCTCCAGCACCACCATATGCTCCTAGATCTACTTTTTCATGATCGTACAGATCATCCATTGGATCCTCATACTCTTCTTTTGATGAGGACAAACCGGAATACGATAGTGAGGAACCATAGTCATGGTCTAGCAATAGGAGAGGATGCTCCTCCTCCCCAACTGAAGATGGTTTCTCGGGATCCACCACCGGAGATGCCTGCTCAAAATGGCGATGCTCCGTCGGTGGGAACTGTCAGATGCAAGGAAGGCAAGCCGTCTTCTTGATGTGAGCCAGATCGAAGTGTGTCTACCGTAGACTAGTGTGTGCCAAGAGGGTGGCGACATGGGGCTTTATGGCGCATGTACTAGAAGTTGTAGAGTCACCAACACGTCAAACGGAATTCTAGAAATATCTATACACACTATGATTTATGGCTCACTATTTGAGAAAGGCCATAAAAAATAAACAGGAAAACTAACTGAAATGTCGCAATTAACAATCACACGGTCTATCTGGCAGAAATCACCGTGGAAGGTTTTCCACTAAGCAAACATGTTATTTAAGCAGCAGTGTGTGTTTTTGTTACGGTTCTAGAAAATTTTCCATGTACGACGTACCCGCAAAGATGTCTTCCCGAGCCGCAGGCGGACGGTCAAAATTTTGCACCATCAACGATCTTCCGTGCCACTTTCTGTGCGTAATGGTAGCCTTAATATGCCCAATCCATATGTGTTGTCCTTGGCGCGTCAGGGAAGATGCAAAACCGGATCAAATTTGGGTCAAGAATGCGTCGGTCCGGGGCCTCGAGTCCGCTTAGGCCCTGTTGGGGGATGGATCTGCGGTCCGTGTATCCACCAAGGCTCGTTTGTTTGGATCATCCTGATGGGTATGCCCGTGGAACCCTCTCATTTTCCTACTCCCACTGTTTCAAAAATAAGATATATAGGTTTTTTTTCAAAGTCAAAATGATATAGTTTGACAAATTTTATAGAATGAATTCCTGGAAGAGAGCGGCATTTTGGCTCATAGGAGTATATGCTCATTTTCCTTTAAAATGAATTTTAAGCACATTTGAAAATGTGAAGTTTTTCCTAAAATTTTAAATGTGTACATAGAATGTGGAAATGTACTCGCTAAAAAATTGAACTTTCTTGACAACTTGAAATACCCTCCGTTCCAAAATAACTGATTTGAGTTGTCTAGATCTTAACGTATCTTGACACGTTTTTGTATTTAGATACATGTAAATCTAGACAAATCCAAATCACTTGTTTTTGAAACTGAGGGAGTATGTCTTTTGGGTAAAGGGAGCGCTGGATCAAAAGTGAATTTTGATACTCCCTCCTATCCAAATTAATGTTCTTATATTTGTATAGATTCAGATGTATCTACTTATTTTTTAGTGCTAGATACATCTAAATCTAATTAAATCTAAAAATATTAATTTGGATCAGAGGACGAGTATCAACAACCATCGTACCAAATTTATACCAACAGATTTATCAGGAAATATGTTTACAAAGTGTATTCATTCCATGTTGTAAATGTTCATATATATCCTCTCTGATAAAATTCATAATGAATCATCAGAATGATAAAAATGCAGAAAATGTGACTGTAATTAGGACATGGTGTCTGTCCTGGGAATGGCCATGGCAGACGCTATCAGGGGTAACGATTAAGTCATTCGGGTCGAAGGCGAGTGAGCCATCGGCGGATCGAGATTGAGGAGACTCAAGATTTTACCCAGGTTCAACCCCCTTCTCACGTAGGGTAAAGAGCCTACTTCCTGCTAGATGTATTGATCTGTATGAGATTACAAAGGGTGAAGAGCTCGGCAATGAGGGCTGCAAGTCACCTCTATGGGGTGTATCAAAGTGTATATGAGTGGAGAGTATCCAAGGGAGGCTTATATAGTGCTCCCTTGCTAGGTTTTGCATGGATCTCACCGAATCGGTTAAGGTTTTGGTGATCTTGACCTAATCCGACTGGGTCTTCCTACGCTTCTGGGCCTTCTACCTCTAGTATGTGCTCTTAAGTCGCAACGCTTCCAGTCACCTTACCAACCAGCCCACCCGTCATGGGCCTGGTCAGTCGAATTCACCTCCTAGGTAAACCCTAATTGTCATATCCCCATCACGAGTCCCTGAGGCTTCAACTTGGCAGTTGGATTAGGCAAGTACGAGTGGATGCCCAGTTGAATCGATGACGAACTCCACCAATGAAGAGAGAAGTCGGAGGATTGACGCAGTATTCCGGTCACATTAGGTGAGTCGTGCTACTCGCGAGTCGCTAATTCGAGCAAGTTATAGTGGAGTGAGTGACCAATTTGGTCGAAGTTGGACCATCAACTTGGTCAAACTAGCCGTTAGGTAACTTCGGAAAAATTACAACGAAGCAACGGCTAATTCGGGGCATCTTGTGGGTGACGCTACTTAAGGGAGAGCGAGGGAGCAAAATATAGATCCTCATTTCCCCCTTTCATCCTTTCTTCCTTTCTTCTCCAAGCCGCCATCTAATCCAGATTTCTAGACCATCGATCTTGCTTCAAGGGCACCCCCAAAGATCTCTAGGGGAATCCAAGTGCACGGCATCGTAGTTGCGATCTTTCCAGGAGGATAGAGTTCTTGTGAAGGGTAACTCGCGAGTTCCTGTGGCGAGCAAGGTCGATCTGAAGCCACAGTCTACGGAATTGATCTCATTCCTTGGCCACCTAGAATGAGCGTTGGGGTTCCCCACCTCGATCTTGTTCCGACGCTTTTACGCCTAGTACTGGATCAAGCCTTCCGATTTGGGGCCACACAACATCGATTAGCTCATGATCTTTATCGCATTCTATGAGAGCTACCTTGGATGAAGGCACTACATCCCGCTCTTGCTACAACTTGTTCCACGGCCACATCAGTCGCGAGGGGAAGGGACCAATGCTGGCTGCTGGCAGCATCAACTTCTAGGTCAAGCCCAAAACCATGTTCTTCAAGCTGATGCTACCAAATAAGGCGTCCAACGAGTGGAAGAAGTATTGGTTCTACGTCAAGGAATCTACCACCGCCAATTCGGTGGCGATCCCTGCGTACACCGTAGAACAGAGTAATCCGCAGTTGTTGTCGGCCAAGAAGCTTCCTAGTGACAAGGGTGTGGTTGTGGCGAAGATGTGCACCTAAATGACACAGCTAGATGACGAGCGGTTGATGATGATCAACCTCTATAATTGTTGGCTCGGGCAGCGGCTCGGGTCACTAGCCATTCGAGCTCACTAGATGTACCAGTAGACCGGCTCAACATGGCGGAGCCCTGTCATCGAGGGTGACACGTACCCACGCTAGACGAGCCCCGTGCTTCGCGAGTCTTTGCCTTCGAGAGGTGGGAGGCCTCCAGAAGAGCCCAAACCGGGTAGGCATCGCGAGGCACCCCTCTCGAGGGAGAGTGACCCTCCAGAAGTAACACCTAGGGAGGGAGACTGCCACAACGTCATGTAACGCCCTCGGGCCTCATATACCCCTGGTGCGTCCGAGGGTAGAACCGTAACTACGCCAGACAGAGTATCGAATATGGCCCCGATAGCAAGTGCAGGGCTTTCATGGTGTCAGCCGCCATGGTAAAGAAGACCCGGTCTGCCCTACTTTTGTAGGGAAGGGACAGGTTATGTTGTGGTGGGAGGCTCCCCAAGTTGCCGTTTTGGTGAAAGGGGGGAAAGTAAAGAGCGCCAGATAAAGACATGCGATGTCGACAAAGGATTCTTTATAGAAGGATGGAGTGGAGTGCAGCGAGCTAGACCAAGTCCATGTAAAATAGTCTCCTAGACGACGCCTCGGGGGGCGCCACTGTCGTGACCCTTCCTGTCCATGGATCGGGGGAAGAGGCCCAACGCCGCCTTATATAAGGAGCCCTTCTCCAACCTTGCAAGGGAGGGATCATAGAGATCTAAAACCCTAGACTTGAGTCCTCATTGTAACCTCGCGAGGCATGCGAGCAATACAACAAAGCAGGAGTAGGGGCTTTACCTCCTCACGAGGATCCCAAACCTGGGTAAAAAAACCAGTGTTAACTCTTTATCGTGCATCTTCCCCACCGTCGTAGCCATCGCCGAACTCCTTCGGAATCGCGTGTTCAACCCCCCGCATGAACCAAGGGATCATTGGACCCTAGTTCTTTCGTGGGACAAATCTTCGACATTTGGTGCGCCAGGTAGGGGCTAGCGCGCTTTCAAGACCTTCGACGACCTCAGCAACATGTCGGCCGGCAATGAGATGCGCGCCGAGCGAGCCCTCCATCGTGCGGCAAGCAAAGCCCAGACGGAGCCGGCTCCGCAGCGCTCCGCCTCTCAGCAAGTCTAGTGGACGGAGGACGAGGGGGGCTCCTCCTACCGCCCATCACGGGAGCTTGTTCCTTCCTCACACGGCATCACATCACTCTCCTGCACCGCGTCGTATCGTGGCCACCCCGAGTAAGCGACCCAATATGCCTGATTTGTATGTGTATTCCTCGTTGCGTTAGGGAAGACGCAAAACCGGACCAATTTTTTGTCGAGAATGTGTCGGTCCGGGGCCTCGAGTCCGCTTGGGCCCTGTTGGGGGATGGATCTATGTTCCATGTATCCACCAAGGCTCAAACAAACACCAAATGTATGTCTGGGTCATCCTGATGGGTATGCCATTGGAACCCTCTCATTTTCCTACTCCCATTGTTTGAAAAATAAGATATATATAGGTTTTATTCAAAGTCAAAATGATATATTTTGACAAATTTTATAGAATGAATTTCTGGAAGAGAGCGACATTTTGGCACCCAAAAATCCGACATGTTGTGGATGTCCGAAATCTTGAGAGCTTCGCCGATGTCCTCAAGGGATCGGCGGAAGTCATGAAGCAGGTCACCGACTTTGGTAAGCCGGTGGGTGCGGGGCTCGGTGGAAGAAGAGTCCGTCAAGTTCAGAGGACCTATATACAAAATAAGTTAAGAAATATCCGACATTGAAGAAAGTCGAATAAAAAGATAAGTCAGACAGATGGAACGTACCGAAAATGACGTCGTCAATTTTGGTCTTCTCCTCCCAAAGAGTCTAGAGTTCAGCCCGGAGCGCCTGGGAAAGTTCTCTCTCTGTGTTAAACTCATTCTTGAGGTCCGAGATTGTTTTATCTTGAGCAGCAATCTTACCATCACGCTCATCAGTGGCCATGGAGGAGGATTCAAGGATTTGAGCAATGCTCTTTTCATGATCCGCCTTGAGCTTATCCAGCTCTTGACGAAGCTCCTTGTTCTCCACCACCAGGGATTTGAGGTTCTCGGCCTCTTCGATCATGGCGCATGATTGTTTCACCAGCACTGTAAGTCAATAAAAACAACAGTTCAGAAAAATCGACATTGAAAATAACAAAGACAAGGTTTGAGTCTCGGAATGTTTACCTTCGGCCTCATCCTTGGCAACTTTAAGTTCAGAATTTTTAAGCCGGAGAGCTTTGATCTCTCTCCGCTTATCGCAGACATTCTTCAGTAAATCCTGGTTATACGAACATACTTTCTATAAGTCCGAATACCCAAAGTCAGAAAGCTACTTAAGACTCGGGCTAATATTTTTGCTAATATCAGCACGAGCCTTGGGGGCTACACTAGTACGTTCTTTGGCATCCTAATGAAGCATAAACCCGGATTATATATCCTACTTCATGCTTGGGGGCTAGAGGATTTGATATTAAATAAAGGAAAAAATAGGAGTTGGAATTCCGACTTACATATTGTTCGCGGGTGAGTTTATCCAAACCCGTGTTCACTTCAGCGGCCACCTTTTCGGCGAGAGTCAGAGGAATCACTAGGGCTGTTGGAAGCTCACCAATCCTAATCCTCTCGTCGCGAAGGCGCACCTGGGAGAGAAGGTCATACAACTTGACGTCCTCTGCTTCTTGAGCTTCTTCTTCGGCAGATAAAGTACTTTTCTCCAGGCATTGCCTGGCGAGCCGCTGGATTTCTTCAGAAGATTTCCGAGATAGGCCAAACTTGGCAAGTCCCGGATTGCTGATAAGGTTTGCAGTGAAGGTTTCTACCGAGGGATCATTACCCAAAGAGGGTTCACTCTTATCTATTAAGGAATGGTCGCCGACGTTGCAGAAGGTTGAGGGTCAGGAGTTGGAGGAGCCACGGCAGGGGAAGTTATGGTAAGCTTGGTCTGTCGCAAGGGCTTCGAAGAAATCCCTTTCCCCTTGCCCTTGAAGAATGGTTTTGCTCTGAGAATGTAGTAAAGTCGGAAACATTACATCTCAGAAAGAAATTTTGAGTAAAGTACAAAGGCAAAAGTTGTGACTGAAAGTTACCTCTTCACGACAGGCACCTCCTTTGTGCCAATAGCCACTGTTGGAGCTTTGTGCTTCTTGAGCGCAAGGTCCGGCAATGGGACTACCTCTGTCTCCTGAGAAAACTCAGAAGGGTATCCTTCGAGCGGAGCAAGTTCCAACTCGGGGAGGTCGGCAAGCTGAAAATAACAAAACATATCAGTATTGGAGTATAACTCGAAGATTGAAACACATAAAAAGTGTACCGATGGAAGCTTACCAGCACTACGAGGTTTTCCGCTGTATGCATATCCAGAGAAACCTCCGGGATTCTACTCTCGATCCGCTCCCGGATCAGCCACTTGATCTGGCTTATGTAGCCTTGAGTGGTGTAGGATTTGGGGCTGATGCGAAGGGAGTCTTTCCTGGATGACGTGATGGAGTGTATCAGTCGATCCCCATGGTACTGAAGGGGCTGGATCCGGCATGAGACCCAGCATTGGACCAAATCGGATCCCCTTAGTCCCTTGTGTTTGATCAAGTATTCGATCCGCCTCTTAGCGAGGATCAGATCGTCAGTGAGAGCCGGAGCAGCCTCATCCCAAGAAGGTTGGGCCGTGGCAGCTCTGTCAACAAAAGCCGGCAAAGCAGTGGCTTTGCCGGGAGCCGGAATATCCCTATGATACAAAAACATGGCTAGCCATTGTTTAACCGAGTCACTAGCTAGAATTTTGGGATACACGTGCTCGCGTCTAAGCGAAAAACTAATAGTGCCGGTGATATAAGGAACACCAGCGGTAATGGAGTTTCTCTGGACATGCAAATAGTACCGGAAAAGAGTCAAACTCGGCCTAATGCGGAGAAAGCCCTCACACAACGAAGCGTACGCACTCATCTCTAAGAGAGGGTTGGGAGGAAGATGATGGAGTTGAACTCCGTAATGATCAATCACCTCGGAGAAGAACTCCAAGGGAGGAAATGACAAACCTCTGTCGATGTGGGTGCCGAAGTGGACCCGCTCGCCGTCGCGCAGGTTGGGGACGGTTTCCTCGAAGCCGCTCTGCCAGTCGCCAGCGACAAGGAGCCCATCCTTCTCCACGTTCTTGAGACCTTCGTCATTGAGCGTGCAGGGGATCCAGATCCCGCGAAAGCTCTCTTTCTCTGCCACCGCTTTCGCTGTCGCCGTCGTTGCTGCCGCCAAGCTGGAGGAAGAAGATGAAGAGCTGGGAGTTCTGTGGGGGAGGAACGGGGGAGCTCTGTGTGCACAGAGAGATTGGGAGGAGAGGAAAAGGCAAAGGACTGGTGGAAGGAGAAGGAGAAAATCCTAACCCCTTATATCCACCTAACTGCGCCAAGATTCGTGCAAATGCTACAGTATAACCGCCACGCGTCGTGGAAGGAACTAGCAACGACCCACGCGATGATTGCGTCGCCTCGATCTCCACGCACGCATTGAAACGCCGCCTCGGTTCCGCCAACCGCGGACCCACGAACGGTCGTGCTGACGGAATGCCTGTCAGATGACGTGACTTGACCATGACTTGTGTCAGGTGGCATTAGAAACCAAGTTCCGGCTTAGTTTGAAATCAAGCTGGAAAATCCGAGTAACCTGTTGATAGGTCGGACTTATATTTAAGACCCGGATCGTATTTTTTGTTGTGAAGTTTCAGGAACCCTTCAAGATTCTGCAAGCCGAAGGTCAAGCTAGACGATGATGAATTTGACTTTGGATCTTGGAGGCCTCCGGGGGCTGCTGTTGGGGATACACTTTCCGGGTATCCTCACAGTTCCTCACTGACCAGGGTGGCCCACTTCGGGTTAGAGCATTGCTTCATGGGCAGCCCAGTCAGGGAGAAAGACAGAGTCCAATCCGGCTATGGGAAGGCCCAGAAGACTTACCAACTTAGGCCCGTAATGTTACTTGTAGTTCAAGATGTACTTTGTAACCGACTCTTAGTCATAGCCGGATAGATCTCTCCTGTAAACCCTAGGCCGGATATCTATATAAGCCGTCCTTGGGAGAGCCTTTAGGGCAACACTCTAAACACCTCAATAGTTTAGAATCTCAACTCGCACAGGCGAAACCCTTGTAACCCATATTCCGGCTCTACCGTATTACTGGATTGCTAGCAGGAGTAGGATCCGTCCAAAGCCGGCGGATTCGAACCTAGGTAAACTTGTGTGCTCACCGTCCCGGAATACCGTATGTCTCACACCCCTCTCTTCCGCACGCCTCGAGGACCCCCTCATGGCGTACTTACCCTCAATCCGACGACAGCTGGCGCCCACGGTGGAGCAAGTGATCTTCGGATTTGTGTTCCGAGCGGAATCTGCAAGAATCGGAATCGGTGAGACTATCGTCGTCGGTCACATCCTCTATGCCAACGACGTCCCCCTGATCGTTCTCGACGAGACTTGGATTCCGGCTAGGTAGGCCGTGACTGCCTACACAATCATGTCTTTTGGCGAGATCGATGTTTACATCGGTTTCGCTGAACCTGCCCAACCTACCCCAGCGGTGATGATAGAGGCAGAAAAATCTTCTGGGTCCCCTTTGTCCGCGGAGGCGGCAGAGTTCCGAATCTCAGAAAACCCTAATCCCACCTAGCCCGCACCAGTTGCGGAGATAGTGCAGAAATCCGAGCCTGAAGATGACCTAGCGGTTCAAGTCGAATCTGGAGTGGATCTCCCTCGAGAGGCCGGACCCAGGTCGACCCACCCGTGGAAGTCGAAATTCAGGAGGAGCATAAGAACGACACTGATTCCGGCTCCGATGACACCGGGACAGACATGCCTTTCCTGAGGTACACACTAAGACGTATGATACTACAAGGCGAAAGCGCATATGCAATCCTCGAGATCATCAAAAGTTTCGACATGGCTGATCGCGAAAGCCACAGGTACCTTAGGAAGCACGCGTCGCACTTTGTCGGATACGTGGGATCCGATCCAGCTCTGCCGATGCTGGAGAAAACACTGACTCTGTGCTGGAGGCGATTGGAACAAACGCCAACGTACCCGCATCCTCGGATGAATCGATGACATCAGCAAATTTCCGAAAGTTCTTCGTGGATTATGAAGAGGAGTACAACTCCAAAGCTGCAGAGGAAGGAGAAGCCATGGATGAAGGATCCAGGGAACACTCTCCCAAAGCGTAGGATGACATGGACGTCGGAGATAATCCCGAGGTCCAGATGTCCGATAGTACCGATCAGAGCTTGACTCCGGGAAACGGACCCAAAGCCGTCTTTGCTACCAGCGCTGCCAAGAAGGCAAATAAGAAGAACAAGAAGAACAAGACCCCGGCAAAATACCCTTTGACAGAGGAGGTGATTGCCGAGGAATACGAAGAAGACTTGGATGGAGCACTTTTCCCAGAAGAGACGGAAAAAGAAGAATCGGTGGATGGACACGTGATCACCGAAGGTGCGCGTAAACTCATCGATGCTGCATTAACCACACCTATCCCTACAGCCGCAGAACTTACTGCTGAAGAGCTAGACGAAAGGGCCTGTAACGTCCCAATTTTTTTGCAATTACAGATGTTACTAGAAGCATGCATCATATCCTTGCATCATGGCATCACATAATAAAAACTGCATAGCTATTTCTTCCTAAATCCCATAGTCATATATAGACTAAAAGGGGTAAAACCTTTTTGAACCACCAACACCCTTTCAAAAGTGTTATTTTATAATCCTACCGTAACCCTCTTCTTTTTACAAAATTTTAGAGACCAATTTCGTTTAATTCGGAGTCCGTTTGCAAAAGTTATTAAACAAATAGGAAAACAGAAAAAAATAAAAAGATTAAAAAAAAAGCGAAACCTAACCTAACCGGGCCAGCCGAGCCAGCCCGGGACTTACCTACCGCCGCCTGGTCAGGTGGGCGTCGCACAGCACGTGGGCTGGCCCAAAGCCGCGCCAGCATCCGCTAGCCCGCCTCCAGCCGCAGCCGCCGATAGGCTGGACCCACCCGTCATCCCCCTCCATGTTCGAGTCCGGCTCGAGCACGAGCTCGCCGCGTTGGCACAACCGCCACCGGCTGATTTGGAGCGGATTCCGTATCCCCCGCGCCAAGAAAACCCTCCTTTTTAAAGCCCCGGCACACCTCCCGCGAAACCCTAGAGTTTTTTCAACCCCACCGCCACCGAGCCGCCGCCAATCGCTCGCCGGAGCTCCGCTGGACCCTGCCGCCTCCAGCCGCCGCCCGCCGCCACCTCGAGAGGGAGGAGCCGACGCCGCCCCCGGGAACTGAACCGCGGCGAGGAGCCGGTCGCCGTCCTCTACTTCACCGAGCCGGGGAGCAACGCCTGGCCGCCGTCGACCGTCGCCGACCGCCACCGACGCTCCGCCGCCACCCACCGTCACCACCGCCGGTAAGCCACCACCCCCCCCTCTCCGACCGTTAGATCGAGATCCAACGGCACAAAACGGTCAAACCGCCCCCAGCCAATCGCGTCGCGCCGCGTGGCACTCGCCGCGTCATCGCCACGTCATCACCGCGTCGGCGTCACGCGCGCCCTGCTGGCCAATCCCGATCCGCCACTTGTCGCCCCGTAGCTGGCCACCTTTTTATTTTTCTTTTAAATAGGCAGAAAATACTTTAATCTTGTAAAATCCATAGTAATTCGAGTATTAGTCCAAAAATTGCGTATAATGTACCGCTGGATTCATATTTTTGAGTAGAACACAGATCTACAATAATATTGCTGTTTTACCACAGCAATCTTGTAGTAGGATTTAAAGTTTAGATTAGAGTATTTTAATTCGAGAAAATTATCCGTAGCTCTGTTTTAGTTGATTCTTGTTGCGTTGGTTTTGTATCGACGAGACCTTCTGTAAAAAAATTAATATCATTCTTAGGGTGTTCAAATCTGTCTCGAGGTAGATTGGAGTTGTAGATCTAGTTTTGAGCTTGGTTATTTAGGGTTTAACCCAAAATATTAAAATATGTGGGGAATCGATTCTAATGACATCCCCAACTCAACAACACCCCTGAATAAAACCCTTGGTCGAAATCGAATCCATCCTTGCATATTACCATGTTGCATGCATGCATTTTTGACTTCGTGACTGTTTTGTGCAAATTGTGATTGGATCCATGTTTGTTTCGTTAGATTGCTCGGAGTGCGCTGAGGAGTACTGTTGTGTAGAGGGCTGCTCGGATCAAGGCAAGTTACACCACTTGTTCATGTTTATGTCCCAATTTTGACTATGCATGTTTTACTCTTCAAATTCTCTAGTATGCATGTGTAGGATTTTGGTAGATTTTCTTAGTACTATTTTTCGCAAGTGCGGTTTTGTAGTATGCCATGAGTAGCTCTATGCTTAGGATTTTCCATCCCAATAGGTTATCCTATTTTTCTAAGTTATGCTTGCTATGCTATATACTTGTATATATCAAGTACTGTTGGGAGGGTTCGAAAGACTCAAACATTTTCTAAGTACGAGAACTCTCTCGAGCGAACTTTTCCTCTCATGACCCCTTCAAAATAAAACTAAGTTTTCTTCTGGGCGGAATGGTTGTCGGGTCAACGAGTGGATATTTGGTGGAGGACGGACGCCCAGGAATCAAAGAAGTCTGCCATGTTTCAGAATTCAGAAGCTTCCCGTGCAACCACAATACATATGGGCTCTGTCTTGGCTTAGTACTTAGTGGGAAACATCACCGGGGTACCAACGTTTGGAGGTTCTTGGCACGGTTGGATCCATCTGGTAGAGGGGCTACTAAGGGAAGGCTTCGCCGTGGTCTTGTCTGTAAAAGGACTTGATCGTGGATTGTGGGGAAAGTGCACAACCTCTCGAGAGTATTGCAATCTGATCGATCAGCCGTGTTCACAGAAACAGAACAACTTTGAGCATCTGAAGGATGGAGCCTCTGAAAGATCTTCCTCTCTCTTTTGCAAACCTAACGTCTTATAAACCCCAAGGCATGAGTAATATCGCCGTTGGGCGGGATTTTGGGAACTTGGTGTGTAATATCCAAGTGCTAGATTGATTGGGCACTTATTGAGTAATATCCACGTGTTCCATTCGACCCTATACTATTTATCAAAGTTTACAAAGTAGGGAAAACCTTCTTCCTCTTTTCTTATTACATTGATAAAATTAGCTTTACTTAAATGACCCTAGAGCCTATTCTTAGCCTTGCATGTAGAGATAGTCTTACTCTTTCCTTGGTGTAATTTGCCAATACATTCAAAGTATTGACCCAACTTGTTGGCTGCATGTCTTATGTGTAGAATCCGAAGATTGAAAGGTGCGCAGGGATCGCGGGTCTTCATGCAACTAGCCTGAGGCGTTGATGGACTCAATTTCTTCTTAGTTTCCGTTGTTTTATTTGAGCTAGCTATAAGCTATGCAAGTTGTAATAATTATACTCTGGATTATTCGTGTAATAATGACTTGTGTTTTACATGATATTCAACGACTGTGAAGTGCTACCTAATGATCCAGGGACTAGCATGTTTATCACAGGGACTTAGGATCCTAAACGATCCGAGGTCACAAAAGATGGTATCAGAGCACAAAGTTGCGTGTAGGACGTGACCCCTAGGATTGGAAACCACCTTTACCATGTGTGTTTTTGCTTTCTATATTCTTCTAAGTTATTTGTACTCTTCTAGTATTTCTCTTCCTTATCACCTTGTGCCTAATTTTCTTTCTCCTAACCTAAATATGAAGGCATTCTACTACGACACCGCCGAAGACATCAAGTGCCTGCGCTTTGGAGAATGCATTCTGGACATCATCAAGACGTTGCAGTTACCCATGCCGTCAATCAAGGGAAGTGAGTTGAGGAAGATGCACAAGGAAGGATGTTGGGCGATTGAAGTCATCCAACCGGGTCGCAGCAAGTCAGAACCCAAGACAGAGGCCATTGTACTCAACGTCACCAGCAACTCTGAGGAGAAAGGACTTAGCATCAGCTTGCAAGAGCTCATTGGACGCCTTTGCGGACGCCAGAATGAAGAGATTGAAGGCCACTACATCAAACTCTTTGGAAGACGTGATGAGAAGGGAGTTCCAATCGAGTTAACCCCGGAGGAAAGGAAGACATGCAAGCGTCGAAGGATCCAATATCAAGACTTGGAGTCCCACATCAATGAACTTCAGAAGGGGAGCTGCCTTGAGATCGGGAGGAATGACGAGCTTTGTGCCCTAGTCAAGGAGAAGGACGAGAAGATCGAGGAGCTGGAAGAGAAGATCAAGTCCCTAGGAGGAGAGATCACCGCCCAAGACAAGAGGTTCGCTAATCAAGAGAAGAGGGTGCTAGATAAGAACAAGAGGATTAGGGAGCAAAGTCTCGTGCTCGCAAAGAACGAGATGGAGTTCAAGAACTTTGCAACCATGTTGAAGGACCTACGAGCAGCTAAGAGGAGCTTGGAGGAGAGGATCACGCCCGTGACTATGGGGTCAAGTTTGACCAAGAAGCTACAGAAGGAGAAGAAGGAACTCCAAAAAAGGCTGGAATCTGCTACCTAGGAGCTACAGGAGGTGAAGGAACTTCAAGTGAGGCTCGAAGCTTCTACACCGGAGCCACAGGAGGTGAAGGAACTTCAAGAGAAGCTTGAAGCCACGACGAAGGACATGGAGTTATACAAGTCACTACTAGAGAAGGAAGGCTTCATCATTGAGGAAGAGGAAGTGGATGATGAGTAGAGTAGTTGGACCACCTTTAGTTCTATAGTCAAACATTGTTCGTGATTGTAATGAGTACCAAAAATTATATTGGTTTAGTTAAACTTGGTTGAGTGTGTTGAACTATGTGCCTTGTGTGCCTTGCTTTTCTCGTGTGTTTTTTCTCTTGTTTACATAAGGGTAGGAGTTTATTCCTTAGGCTTTCTATCTATTTCTTAACTTGTCTCCCGAACCCCACCGATGGCGAGACGTGGAAACAATAACAACATGCCCCCAGAGATAACACAACTTCTGAACTCCCAGAATCAGCTGATTCAACTCCTCACTCAAAACATGCAAAACAACAACAACAACCCGCCGCCTCCACCACCTCCACCGCCCCAACAGGATCGCTTGACTCGGTTCTTGAGGTTGAACCCTCCAATTTTCTCAAGTAGTTCTGAACCAATTGTGGCAGATGATTGGCTTCGCACCACCAACAAGAAGTTAGACACCGTCCAAGTTGTGGGAGCTGACAGGGTGCGCTTTGCCGCGCACCAACTTGAGGGACCAGCTGCTGAATGGTGGGATAATTACTAGGTCACCCACCCCGATATTGAAGCTATCACCTGGAGCCAGTTCAAGGCGGCCTTTCGTACTCATCACGTAGCCGCGGGAGTCATGTCACTTAAGAGACGTGAGTTCCGCGACTTCAAACAACTGCACCGCTCTGTCTCTGAGTATGGGGACCTTTTCAACAAGCTGGCACGTTATGCACCTGATGATGTATCCGCTGATGCCAAGAGACAGGAGGAGTTCTTAAGGGGACTTAATGATGAAATATCTATTCAGCTTGTGGCTCTGAAGTTTGTTAACTACCAGGAACTCCTAGATAGGGCAGTGGTGGTTGAAGCAAAGCAAAGGAGTATAGAGAACCGAAAGAGAAAGTCCACCTCAAACAAGCACAACTCTGCCCCATATCAGAAGCAACGCACTTCGTCACCACCACGCCACAACCACAATGGCCACAACCACAATGGTCATTGTCATGGAGGACATAACCACAATGGCCATAAACACCGCAATAGAAATGGCAATGGGACGGATCTGAGTGAAGTGACATGCTTCAAGTGCAACAAGACAGGGCACTATGCAACTACCTGCCCCGAAAAGATGAAGAATGGGAATGGTAATGGAAACGGCAACGGACACAACCATGGCAATGGTAATGGAAATGGGAAGAAGCCAAATCCGTTCATCAAAGCCACAGTAAATCATGTCTCCGTGGAGGATGCTCGTGAGGCACCTGACTCCGTGATTGGTAAGTTCAAGCTTAACTCCACCCCTGCAGTTGTTCTTTTGATACTGGTGCATCGCATTCATTCATATCAAGGGTATTTGTGGATAGAGGCAAGATACCTACAGAGATTATTAGTACTCCCCTAAGGGTAAGTTCTCCTGGAGGAGAAATAGTGGCAAACCCTGGATGCCATGGGTTAGAACTAAGGATTGGGGCGCACACCTTTCCCACCAGCCTAGTCGTTCTGGAATCACTAAGCTTAGACATAATTTTGGGCATGAATTGGATGACCGAATATGAGGGAGTCATAGATTATGCCAAAAGGACTATCGCACTCACGACTGCAGATAAGAAAAGGATCTGCTTTAAGTCAGCTTTCGCACTCAGAGGATGTGTGGTGAACTCTCTTAAGGGGGTTAGCTTGGAGGATGTGCCAATTGTTAAGGAGTATCCAGATGTGTTTCTGGAAGAATTGCCAAGGATGCCTCCCGACCGAGACATCAAGTTTCTCATTGACTTGATGCCAGGTACTGGACCAATAGCAAAAAGACCGTACAAGATGGATGTGGATGAGTTGAAGGAACTTAAGAAACAGCTTAGAGAGCAATTGGACAAAGGATTCATTCAACCAAGTACGTCATCTTGGGGAGCACCTGTCTTTTTCGTGGAGAAGAAGGATACAACCAAGAGACTAGTCGTGGACTACCGGTCGTTGAATGAAGTGACAATCAAGAACAAGTACCCTCTACCCAATATTAATGACCTGTTTGACCAATTAAAGGGAGCTAGTGTGTTCTCTAAGATTGATCTCCGATCAGGTTATTTTCAGTTAAAGATCCGAGAACACGATGTACCCAAGACAGCCTTCACCACAAGATACAGATTGTATGAGTACATCGTGATGTCGTTTGGCTTAACCAATGCCCCAGCGTACTTCATGACTATGATGAACAAGGTGTTCATGGAGTACTTGGATAAGTTTATTGTGGTATTCATTGATGACATACTCATATACTCCAAGGACGAGAAGGAACATGAGAGGCACCTGCACCTAATCATGGAAAAGTTAAGGGAACACAAGTTGTATTCCAAATTTAGCAAATGTGAGTTCTGGTTGAGAGAAGTGGGATTCCTTGGTCATATTGTATCAGCTAAAGGTGTTGCCGTGGACCCAAGTAAGGTAGCTTCCGTGAAAGAATGGGAGTCTCCTAAGAATGTGGGTGATATTATGAGTTTCCTGGGCCTTGCGTGATATTACCGAAGATTCATTGAAAACTTTTCCAAGATAGCTCTCAGAATGTAGTAAAGTCGGAAACATTACATCTCGGAAAGAAATTTGAGTAAAGTACAAAGGCGGAAGTTGTGACTGAAAGTTACCTCTTCACGACAGGCACCTCCTTTGTGCCAATAGCCACTGTCGGAGCTTTGTGCTTCTTGAGCACAAGGTCCGGCAATGGGACTACCTCTGTCTCCTGAGAAAACTCAGAAGGATATCCTTTGAGCGGAGCAAGTTTCGACTCGGGGAGGTCGGCAAGCTGAAAATAACAAAACATATTAGTATTGTAGTATAACTCGAAGATTGAAACACATAAAAAGTGTACTAATGGAAGCTTACCAGCACTACGGGGTTTTCCGCCGTATGCATATCCAGAGAAACCTCCGGGATTCTCCTCTCGATCCGCTCCCGGATCAGCCACTTGATCTGGCTTATGTAGCCTTGAGTGGTGTAGGATTTGGGGCTGATGCAGAGGGAGTCTTTCTTGGATGACATGATGGAGTGTATCAGTCGATCCCCATGGTACTGAAGGGGCTAGATCCGGCGTGCGACCCAGCATTGGACCAAATCGAATCCCCTTAGTCCCTTATGTTTGATCAAGTATTCGATCCGCCTGTTAGCGAGGATCAGATCGTCGGTGAGAGCCGGAGCAGCCTAGTACCAAGAAGGTTGGGCCGTGGCAGCTCCGTCAACAAAAGCCGGCAAAGTAGTGGCTTTGCCGGGAGCCGGAATATCCCTATGATAGAAAAACGTGGCTAGCCATTGTTTAACCGAGTCACTAGCTAGAATTTTGGGATACACGTGCTCGCGTCTAAGCGAAAAACTAATAGTGTCGGTGATATAAGGAACACAGCTGGTAATGGAGTTTCTATGGACATGAAAATAGTACCGGAAAAGAGTCAAACTCGGCCTAATGCGGAGAAAGCCCTCACACAACGAATCGTACGCGCTCATCTCTAAGAGAGAGTTGGGAGGAAGATGATGGAGTTGAACTCCGTAATGATCAATCACCTCAGAGAAGAACTCCGAGGGAGGAAATGACAAACCTCTGTCGAGGTGGGTGCCGAAGTGGACCGGCTCGCCGTCGTGCGGCTTGGGGACGGTTTCCTCGAAGCCGCTCTGCCAGTCGCCGGCGGCAAGGAGCCCATCCTTCTCCACATTCTTGAGACCTTCGTCGTTGAGCGCGCAGGGGATCCAGATCCCGCGAAAGCTCTATTTCTCTGCCACCGCTTCCGCCATCGCCGCCGCCGCCGCCGCTGCCGCCAAGCTAGGGGAAGAAGATCAAGCGCTGGGAGTTCTGTGGGGGAGGAACGGGGGAGCTCTGTGCGCACAGGGAGATTGGGAGGAGAGGAAAAGGCAAAGGACTGGTGGAAGGAGAAGGAGAAAATCCTAACCCCTTATATCCACCTAACTGCGCCAAGATTCGTGCAAATGCTATAGTATAACCGCCACGCGTCGTGGAAGGAACTGGGAAGGACCCACGCGATGATTGCATCACCTCGATCTCCACGCACACATTGAAATGTCGCCTCGGTTCCGCGAACCGCGGACCCACCAACGGTCGTGCTGACAGAATGCCTGTCAGATGACGTGACTTGACCATGACTTGTGTCAGGTGGCGTTGGAAACCAAGTTCCGGCTTAGTTTGAACTGAAGCTGGAAAATCCGAGTAACCTGTTGATAGGTCCGACTTATTTTTTAAGACCCGGATCGTATTTTATGTTGTGAAGTTTCAGGAACCCTTCAAGATTCTGCAAGCCGAAGGTTAAGCTAGACGATGATGAATCCGACTTTGGATCTTGGAGGCCTCCGGGGGCTGCTGTTGGGGATATACTTTCCGTGTATCCTCACAGTTCCTCACTAACCAGGGTGGCCCACTTCGGGATAGAGCATTTCTTCACGGGCGGCCAAGTCAGGGAGAAAGACGGAGTCCAATCCGGCTATAGGAAGGCCCTGAAGACTTACCGACTTAGGCCCATAACGTTACTTGTAGTTCAAGATGTACTCTGTAACCGACTCTTAGTCCTAGCTGGATAGATCTCTCATGTAAACCCTAGGACGGATTTCTATATGAGCCGTCCTAGGGAGAGCCTTTAGGGAAACACTCTAAACACCTCAATAGTTTAGAATCTCAACTCGCACAGGCGAAACCCTTGTAACCCATATTCTGGCTCTGCTGTATTACTGGATTACTAGCAGGAGTAGGATCTGTCCAAAGTCGGCGGATTCGAACCTGGGTAAAATTGTGTGCTCACCGTCACGGAATACCGTACGTCTCACACCCCTCTCTTCCCCATGCCTCGAGGAACCCCTCATGGCGTACTTGTCCTTAATCCGACGACAGTTGGCGCCCACGGTGGGGCAAGTGAGCTTCGGATCTATGTTCCGAGCGGAATCTGCAAGAATCGGAATCGGCGAGACTATCGCCGTCGGTCACATCCTCTACGCCAACGACGTCCCTCTCATCGTTCTCGACGAGACTTGGATTCCGGCTAGGGAGGCCGTGACTGCCTACACAATCATGTCTTTTGGCGAGATCGATGTTTACATCGGTTTCACTGAACCTGCCCAACCCACCCCAGCGGTGATGATAGAGACAGAAAAATCTTCTGGGTCCCCTTTGTCCGCGGAGGCGGTAGAGTTCCGGATCTCAGAAAGCCCTAATCCCACCCAGCCCGCACCAGTTGTGGAGATAGTGCATAAATCCGAGCTCGAAGATGACCTAACGGTTCAAGTCGAATCTGGAGTGGATCTCCCTCGAGAGGCCGGATCCCAGATCGACCCGCCTGTGGAAGTGAAAATTCAGGAGGAGCATAACAACGACACTGATTCCGGCTCCGATGACGCCGGGACAAACAGGCCTTTCCTGAGGTACACACTAAGACGTATGATACTGCAAGGCGAAAGCGCAGATGCAATCCTTGAGATCATCAAAAGTTTCGACATGGCTGATCGCGAAAGCCACAGGTACCTCAGGAAGCACGCGTCGCACTTCGTCGGATACGTGGGATCTAGATCCGGCTCTGCCGATGCTGGAGAAAAAACCGACTCTGTGCTGGAGGCGATTGGAATAAACGCCAACGTACCCGCATCCTCGGATGAATCGATGACGTCAGCAGATTTCTAAAAGTTCTCCGCGGAATATGAAGAGGAGTACAACTCCAAAGCTGCAGAGGAAGGAGAAGCCATGGATGAAGGACCCGGGGAACACTCTCCCAAAGCGTAGGATGACATGGACGTCGGAGATAATCCCGAGGTCCAGATGTCCGAAAGTACCGATCGGAGCTTTACTCCGGGAAACGGACCCAAAGCCGTCTTTGCTACCGGCGCTGCCAAGAAGGCAAATAAGAAGAACAAAACCCTGGCAAAAGACGCTCTGATAGAGGAGGTGATTGCCGAGGAATACGAAGAAGACTTGGATGGAGCACTTATCCCAGAAGAGCCGAAAAAAGTAGAATCCGTGGATGGACACGTGATCACCAAAGGTGCGCGTAAACTCATCGATGCTACATTAACCACACCTATCCCTACAAGCACAGAACTTACTACTGAAGAGCTGGACGAAACGGCGTCGTCAACAACTCCTCGATGAAGCCAAAAACATCGAGGTGGAGAAGAAACACATGGCAACTAAAGGCTACATGTCTTGGTTGCATCAGAAGACACCGAAGCGTCACACCGATGGCGACCAATTCCCACATGTCCGTGCCGTCCTTTTAGGAGATGAGATGGGGAAGCCACAGAAACATAGCAAAGGAGATTGGGTATACCCAACCCCAGTACAGAATACCGTGGCGGCCCGAGAAATTCTATCGGCAAATCTAGGACCAGAGGAGATCCATTTGGGTATCAAACTACTTAACAAGCGACTGGAGCAGCAAAAGGTCGCCCTGTTCGGAAGTCAAAAACTGGTCTCGGATTCCGACCAATGTCGCACAGATCTGGCACGGGCTGACGTAAGATCCTATTACGTCCGGGCGCAGTATCATCGCCCCGAACGCCGGGAAGACAATTATTCAAGAACCGGATCATCAGGACAGCATTACAGAACTATGCGTAACTGGAGCTACGTCGCTCCAGCGGCCGAGAAAGATGCCATTGCTGCACTAAATCCGAAGAATCCTCCCTGACGAGAGTCTAACGATCGAAGGGGAGAAGATAAAGAGAAATGTCGGGAGGAGGATCGTCAAAAAAGGCACCTCCTAGAAATGCAAGCCGTCCGGCTGAGCCCTACCATGGTGGGAACGACGGACGAAGGAACGACGGAAACCATGCTGGGAAAAGCCGGCAGGGGGCTCGTCGTAGTCAAGATCCTCCCCGGAACCGGAATAATGACGCTCCGACGGAGACCGGCGATCAGCCGGAAACAATTCAGCTGCCCCACCATCTCCACCAAGCAGTCATCACAACGTCTCCCAAAGGGGGACAAGGAGGACAACGTGGTGGAGGAGGTGGCGGCAGAAGCCGAAGTCTGGCTCCAAGGCACCGCAGGCACATCCGACATTCGGGACGATCTCTATCGCCGAATGACGCAAGGCACAGGATCAATTCCAACACAGAGGCGCGACGCTATGAAAACGATAATATCTACATGGGCCCGAAGTGTTTTGGACCACGCATCAGAGCTACAAGATTCCCGGAAGGATTTGCTATCTCAAGGCACATCCAAGCCTACGACGGCATTGCTCGGCCAGATACTTGGCTACAGGATTTTTTCCAAGCTTGCTGCATCGCCAAAGGCGGAAACAGCCTGGTCGCAACCCGATATCTCCCACTTATGTTGCATAAGACGGCGCGATCATGGCTCAATGAACTTCCGGAGAACACCATCCATAACTGGTATGACATGCAAAGTGCATTCTTTCGGAATTTCGAAGGCACATATCGGAGGCCCTATTCGGTCGGAGACCTACAGCGTTGCACCCAGAAAGCCGGAGAAACTTGCCGGGATTACCTCGGATGATGGATCGACACCAAGAACTCCTGTGAAGGAGTAAACAATCAAACCACGATTGAAGCTTTCATCACAGGGCTCCCAATTGGTCTACTACGTCACCGCTTGAAGTGTGACAAGGTCACTGATTTGGGAGAGATGATAGAAACAGCGAGAAAGTATGCAGATGCTGACGATGATGCAGAGGGATTACTCAACGTCCTACCTGTGCCTCAGTCGGCAAGACAACCAAAGAAACAAGCTCAGAAGCGTAAAAATACCTCGGAAGAAAAACCCAGCGCGGAAACAGCGGTGGTTACTACTGTTTCCGGGTCTAGAGGACGAGGAGGACGTGGCAGAGGCCGCGGGCGTGGCCGTGGGACTTCAAGGGTCCAAGGTAGAGGAGAACAGCAACCAGGCAAAACCTATTCTTGGGCCGACATTGCCAATAACCCATGTGTGCATCACCTAGATGCCAATGGGGGCTCGTCCCACACCAACGCCGAATGTTGTTTCAATGACGACATCAAAAGAGATGACACCGCGGGATACAAAGCTAAGCGGAAGAAGGGAAAGAAGAATCCCAAAAAAGACAAAGAGACCAAGGAAGATTCCGACATGGAGGAAGCTGATGCTTCAAATCCCAAGCCGGAAGGGAAGAAAACTTTTCCCACCAAGAAGGACACTTATGTCACCTTCCTCGGATCTCAACCAGCAAAGGTCAAGAAACCCGTTCTCCACGAGCTCAACGCAACAGTTCCGGCTGTCCCTCAATATCTGGACTGGTCGGAAGTGGCAATCACATTTGACTGTGCTGATCATCCGCCTAAGTTACACAGGCGAGGAAAATATGCCTTAATCGTCAACGCACTTATTGACGGTTATGGTTTCTCCAAGACCCTAATGGACGGTGGTAGCAACATCAATATTCTCTATGTCGAAACGCTACGCCGGATGAAGATCTCGGAAACCGAGCTCAACCATAGCTCTGTGATCTTTCACGGAGTTGTCCCAGGAAGAAAAGCTAATTCCCTGGGAGAGATTACTTTGGATGTTACCTTTGGAACTCCAAAGAACTATCGGACGGAGGCACTTTCCTTAGAAGTGGTCCCGTTCAAGAGCGCATGCCAGGCTATATTCAGACGTCCGGCTTACTGAGCTTTTATGGCTCGTCCGTGTTACATTTACAATATGATGAAAATTCCAGGTCCCAATGGCGTGATCACCATCAGGGGAGACCCGAAGAAAGCGCGAGAGTGCGAGGATGGAAATGCCGCCTTTGCCGAATCCGTGATGCACGCCTAGGAGTACCAGGAGATCAAGAAGAGCATAGATCTGTCAGAGATGCCCGCAACGAAGAAGGAGGTGACAAAGTGATATGCGGTGCCCTGATCTTCTCAAGAAGAGCAAAGATCTGTCAGAGATGCCCGCAAGCTCTTGTCGATGGTGATGGTGGATGATAGATAACTAGTGCGTAGCTATGATCTCTCCCGCTCGATCCCTGATGCCAATGCAACAACTCTCAAACCTTGTAGGATATTGACAACACCATACTCTTGCGCACGCAGCCGTGACCACAAACGGTAGTATGCAATCTACTAATTCCCAATGGAACAATAGATCACACTCAATTATAGTTGGCAGATTCGAACACAGGGTAATTCCAGAGGTTCTATGAAAGAAACAACTCCAAAATATTTTAACGTGGTCTTAAACCCTAACTTGTGACGGCTACGGAGGTTTATATGAGGGCTGGGGCGTCCTCCCCTCTAAACGGGCCTAAAAACAGCCATAACTTGGCCTAAACTGACTCAGTTCGACTCAAACTGATACATACCGACCCATATATGGGTTCGGCCTTATTGGCACGTAGTCCAAACGTCATGGAACTCCTCAAACATGTAATTCTTGGTACACCATCTCTCTCTCTTGCTCATACATGATTTCCTCATTGCCTCCTAGTGCGCATGCCTCCCGCTCCTCCCTCGCGCACTTGTTGATATTGGAAATCAGTGCTTGTCCTCCTCCTATGCATTACTCTCTCTCTTGCTACAACTCTCCTCCTCCTCGCGCAACGCTTGTGTTATCAATAAACCTGATCATACAAAGATGCATAGACTTAGGTAGTATAAAGTTCTCATTAAGTAAAACATCAGGTTCAATTAGGAACGAATTCACCGGATAGTCATTATTGATTTGACTCAGTATTTCCTTCCAGTTCAGGCAGTCAGAATCATCATAATCCCTGTAGATATCCTCATCATCCTACCTTTCTTCATGAAAAGCCGTCCACGGCTTTAGGTAAGCTGAAAGTGGGAGAAACAAAAAGAACAACGTGTACGCAAAGTATATGTATATATAACATGTTGTATTATTGTTGTTCACATGAAAAGTATGTCCAGTATACATCAAGCAACTTAAATTGCAGGTATAAGTGAAGTACAAAGAATCATGATCATGGTAAAAAACAACTAAATAGATAGTCATGTTCTTCAATATTAAATTCAGTTTTCTCAAAGAAGATCTATGATCAAATTTGTGAACAAGATCAAACCAATTCAATATGTCTGAAAACCAAATTGAATCATGCCATGCTTCAACTGCGATACTCTGATTATTATGAACATGATCATGTTGTCCAGTATGTAAAATGCAACTCAATTTGCAAATATAAGTGAAGTATAAAGCATTAGCACAACTAGACAACGAATTTTGGGATAAACACAACGAATATGAAAACTGGGGTTCTATTCTAGCAAGATTAAAATGATCCAACATAGGTAAAATTACTTGTGTTGGCTGCATTATATCAACTAGACCTGACTTTAGTATATGTATATATAACATGTTGTATTATTGTTGTTCACATGAAAAGTATGTCCAGTATACATCAAGCAACTTAAATTGCAGGTATAAGTGAAGTACAAAGAATCATGATCATGGTAAAAAACAACTAAATAGATAGTCATGTTCTTCAATATTAAATTCAGTTTTCTCAAAGAAGATCTATGATCAAATTTGTGAACAAGATCAAACCAATTCAATATGTCTGAAAACCAAATTGAATCATGCCATGCTTCAACTGCGATACTCTGATTATTATGAACATGATCATGTTGTCCAGTATGTAAAATGCAACTCAATTTGGAAATATAAGTGAAGTATAAAGCATTAGCACAACTAGACAACGAATTTTGGGATAAACACAACGAATATGAAAACTGGGGTTCTATTCTAGCAAGATTAAAATGATCCAACATAGGTAAAATTACTTGTGTTGGCTGCATTATATCAACTAGACCTGACTTTAGTTTCATATTATCACAAATTTTAGCATATATCTCACAACACAAAATCGTCGACACACAACATGTATGGCTGAAAACAGCATGTTTCAGTTTAGCGATTCGATCACAAGTAATGGATATGTGATCCAAAAGAAAATTTTCATGCATGCTATATTCACCAATCAGATTGAAAGTGAAACAAGGAGAATATGTGCTAGAATTCAGAAATGAAATTTCAGAAATCTTATCCATAGCACAACTCATACTCATAGGTTCATTTAGCATGATGGAATACACAATATCAGCAGGTGGTATTCGAGCAAGTATTTCCTTATGTGTTATCAGTACCATATGATCAAAATTTGAAGTTGGTAAACTATCACATGGTGCTAAAACAGTAGTGCAAGGCAAATCACAAGGAGGCTTCAGTAAAGGAATAGACTCACAATATGTCGCACATGTTGGCTGAAGCTCCAAAACAGTACCAATGTCATCAACAATCTCCTCAGTTGTAGTAGGTACTAAAACATCCGCCACAAGTGACAATGCACAGTCCGACGATGTAGATTGTAAAATAGATTGCTCCCTTTCTTCAAAAGCAACCTGCATAGCACAAGAAACAATACTAGGAGTAGAGATGATTACATTAGTAGAAATATCCTCACATGTATTAGCATCTACTGCACTGATGTTTTCTTTTTCTCTCATACTCTTAGAATGGATGCTCTCAACCTCACGTTTAGTGGAATCACACAGCTCACTTTTGATAACACTCTCACTCAGCTTGGCTATGTGGCTCTCATTCTCACATGGGTTGTAATGCACACCGTGTTCAAGATGACAAATAATAGAATTGTCACCATTCATCATGACCTTGTACTTAGGAGACAAACTGAACTCTTTTGTCCTCTCCTTGCGAAGAAGATGATACTCATGAAATTTGTCGGCTGAAATCCTGAGCATAACACGCCTCTTCATGTTCCATTTGAAAGAAATCCTTCCAACAACAGGACATATTTGAGCATCAAACCTTCTGCTCCAAGGTTCTCCAAATAGTATGTGACAAGAATCAAGTGGTATAGGAGATACATCACAGCGCAAAATCTCAGTGTGCTCTTTAAAAGTCATAGGAACATCAGCGGTGTGTGAAATCAGCAATGTGCCATATGATGAATGCAAGAGATATGGCACCGCACGGGCACATGTGGGTAGCTGCAACTTTTCTACAACTTCAACGCTGATCAAATTAATAGTAGAGTTACTATCAATGGTAATGGAAGCACATCGCTCACCAATCATCACACTATGGTGGAAAAGACCATCACCATCAAAAATACCGCGTTCTTCCTTCCAAAAAGTTCCACTACAACGCCAATTGTCGATGAATTTGTAACTATACGTCTCCACATTATCTGTAACATCACCTGCCTCCATTTTCTGCATCACATCAACACTACTAGAAGACATGATTAGTACATTAGTGCACAAATCAAAATCAATATGGTGGAAACTCTCACAACTCACTCACAACTAATAAGAAAGGAGATCTTACCGTTCCAAAGTGAATAGAGATGATCTACCAAACGAAAACAAAAACTGATGCACTGATGTGATGAAGTGAATATCAAAGGTATAAAGAACGATCACAGGGCACACAGGGTATTTATGGTGGAGCTGTAGGTATGGTATCCTAACAACACCGCAAACAAGTCCTAGTGCTGATCGTATGACAAAGACCCACGGAAACACACACGGTGGAGATAAATGGGGCAATTGCAACTATGAAAATGAGCTCAAAAAAATAAGGTATGTCGGATGAATGCTCGTGTTGCAATGCACAAGGAGACACGCTAGCAATGTCTCAAAGAAACGGGCACAAGATTGCTTAACTGAGCAGCCCGCAGAGCACTAAGCACGCTAGTCTCGTAGGATAGTTTTAGACACAAAGAAATGTTTAATAAGGCTCACAAGGATAGTTATGCTATGTGGACTCAGTAAAAAAATAAACAAAAAAAAATGACCTGAAAATTGGTCTCTACCACGGCAGAAAAACGGCCTAAAATCCTGCCGCGGCAGGATGGCGGCAAATTTTTTTTCTCGTACTAGCACATACTGGTCTGTGGTAAGGCGACGGTTCGATTTTTTTTTCTTTTTTTCGGAATTTGTTTTGTCACGCTGGAGCACAGACTTGTCTGCGGTTACGCGTGAGGCAGCGAGCTGATTTTTTTTATTCCGACTCGCCAAGTAGTACACAATTAGGACTCTTTACTTGGATCGGATCTGACTTGATGGTAGCGAAAACGATTGTGGAAAAGAACTAGAACAACTAGAAAACAAATCTACGAAGAACAGATCTAGATCTAATCTAATAGAGGAACTCGACCAACAACTATTACTCGAATACGATGTAATCTAGGCTATGGCAACTCTTTTTGTGGGGCTTTTTCTATATAGGATGAAAAACACTCTCTAATCTATGGATGGATTGTGGATTGCTTACCGAGGCAACACTAGAAATCTGATACCAAGATGGTATTGCTCACCGAGTAAACCCAGCGCTCTGATACCAAGATGATATGGGGTGGCCCGATCTTCTCAGCAAGCTCTTGTCGATGGTGATGGTGGATGATAGATAACTAGTGCGTAGCTATGATCTCTCCCGCTCGATCCTTGATGTCAATGCAACAGCTCTCGAACCTTGTAGGATATTCACAACACCACACTCTTGCGCACGCAGCCCTGACCACGAACGGTAGTATGCAATCTACTAATTCCCAATGGAACAACAGATCACACTCAATTATAGTTGGCAGATTCGAACACAGGGTAATTCCAGAGGTTCTATGAAAGAAACAACTCCAAAATATTTTAGCGTGGTCTTAAACCCTAACTTGTGATGGCTACGGAGGTTTATATAAGGGCTGGGGCGTCCTCCCCTCTAAACGGGCCTAAAAACAGCCATACCTTGGCCCAAACTGACTCGGTTCGACTCAGACTGATACATACCGACCCATATATGGGTTCGGCCTTATTGGCACGCAGTCCAAACGTCGTGGAACACCTCAAACATGTAATTCTTGGTGCGCCATCTCTCTCTCTTGCTCATACGTGATTTCCTCATTGCCTCCTAGTGCGCATGCCTCCCGCTCCTCCCTCGCGCACTTGTTGATATTGGAAATCAGCGCTTGTCCTTCTTGGTGCAACTCTCCTCCTCCTCGCGCAACGCTTGTGTTATCAATAAACCTGATCATACAAAGATGCATAGACTTAGGTAGTATAAAGTTCTCATTAAGTAAAACATCAGGTTCAATTAGGAATGAATTCACCTGATAGTCATTATTGATTTGACTCAGTATTTCCTTCCAGTTCAGGCAGTCAGAATCATCATAATCCCTGTAGATATACTCATCACAAAGCCAAATCCGGAGTTCAAGGCATCCGAAGAGACGAAGAAAGCACCGTTGAAGGATGATGACCACTCCAAGGTGACCCAGATAGGCGTAGGCCTAAGTAGCGCATATGAAAGCGTGCTTGTCAAGTTCCTCCAAGCAAATCAAGATATCTTCGCATGGCAGCCATCTGACATGATCGGAGTACCTAGGGAACTTGCCGAGCACTCTCTAAATGTAAATCCGAACGCTAAACCCGTCAAACAGTCCCTACGACGGGTTGGCGACGAAAAGCGTAAGGCAATACCTAAGGATCTAGCACTGCTTGAGTTAGCCAGATTCATAGAAGAGGTCGGCCAATCCTGTAATGGTCCCTAAAAAGGACACCACTGATTTAAGGATGTGTGTTGATTATACTTCCTTGAACAAGGCTTGTCCAAAAGATCCGTTCCCTCTGCCTAGAGTTGATCAAGTTATCGATTCTATGGCAGGCTCGGAACTCCTCTATTTTCTTGGCGCATATTCCGGTTATCACCAAATCCGGATGAAGGAATCTGACAAAGTCAAAACTTCATTCATAACCCCCTTCGGAACCTTTTGTTTTGTTACGATGCCCTTCAGGCTGAAGAACGCAGGAGCTACGTACCAGCGCACGATGCAGCGTTGCCTCCATGACCAACTCGGGCACAATGTACATGCATACGTGGATGACATCGCGGTAATGTCCAAAAGGAAGGAAACGTTGATTTCCTACTTGGAGGAAACATTTGCCAATCTACGAAAATACAACATCATGCTTAACCCGAAGAAATGCTTGTTTGTAATACTAGCCGGAAAATTGTTAGGTTTCATCGTGTCTCAAAGAGGCATAGAGGTCAACCGAGACAAAATCAAGGCTATACTCAACATTTCCAGGCCAACTCGCCTGAAGGACGTACAAAGGTTAACTGGTTGCATCGCTGCGGTCAGTCGATTTGTAAGCCGACTTGGTGAAAGAGCCGCACCATTATACAAACTCCTGAAAAAGACCAAGTGACATGGGTATACCCTACAGGTACTCGAGCTTGGTATATACTGTCTAAATACGTACAGGCCCATGGTGTCGCCAAGGCCCAGACGAAAGGACTCGAGTGACCTGCGGACTCTCGATTGCTTGAGAGACAAGAAGAAGCTAAAGATAGAAAGTTTGAAGGGGAAAACCCTAACTTATAACCGACTCGACCTGCTACCCGAGACCTAGCATATCTATATAAAGTCTAGGAGGGGGCGGCGAGGAGGACACACTCAACCCTAGTTTCCACAACTCTTGCCAAATTGCATCTGCGCACCATTGTAACTTTCGACTCCTTCGGTAATTCCACGAGCAGACAAGCAGGAATAGGGACCTCTACGAGGCCTGAACCTGGGTAAATCCTTTGTTCCCTGTGTGCTTGTTTGCTAGCCGATAGATGTCTCCGGCACTCCCTCCTTCTCCAAATCCCAAGTCCATAACAATGGGCATTGATGTGTTAAACCCTCGTCAATTGGCGCCGTCTGTGGGAACTGGGAGTGCTGATGTTGCGGCTTCTTCGCCCATCAACTGCGATCTATAACTCCGCAAGAGTGGAGATTCGCCAGCTCTTCAGCGCCTTCGACTTCACCGTCCACACGCCAGCCACCCGCCCGGCTTTCGAGTCCGTGGGGGACGGAATCAGCTTGGCGATTGGGAGCTTCCGCTTCCAAGTTGGTCAGATGGGCACGCTTCACATGCCTGATCAACCGACAACACCGGCGATTGCCCCGGCATCATGGTTCCCTCCATCTATCGGCACCCTCAGCGAGCTCAATGCTCCGGTGGCAGTCAGGAACACAGTCAGCGACAGCAGTCACGACTCTGATCTGAGCAATCTGGCCATAGAAGATGGAACCTACGGTTCCGAATCTGAAAGTTGCGGAAGCAATAGCTTCCCCAATCACTTCATGTGCGCCGTCATCAACGTAGGCGATACCTCCGCCAATCGCGCCAATGGTGGTAACACCGGCAATGACACTGATCCGCCCAACGTTGGCAACGGTGGCAACGGCGGTAATGGCGCCAACGGGGGAGCAGTCGAACCTCCCAGCATAATCAATGAGCGAACCGGCGAACGCGTCATAATCAGGATCAACGAGCAAGAGTGGGAGCGCTGCCGGGAAGCCCTACGAGGCGCACCTCTACCCTTTGGATCCCCAGAGGAATTACTAATGGGCTACCACTGGCTCCGGAAAGAGGAATTCAAGTGCCAAAAAGAAGCAATCGCGCAACTGGAGGCGCATAAAAGGGCGGCGGACGAATCGAGCCTTCGTCGCGCTGGGCTCGCCTCCTACGGAGGATCCTCCTCACGAGGCAACGAATACATCGCCAAGAAGAGGCAGTCGCGAATGGCTCACCTCACCGAACAAGAGTGCATAGACGCCGCGAAAGTCCTCGACTTCGGCTCTATGACAGTCGACACGAGAGGCAACGTGGTCCCCAGGACGCTGCAGGCCGTGGTCACAGCAGCCACCATGTACATCCTCAACAACCAGCCACCGGCTGGAGATCCCCGAACCGCCATGCACCGATCTACGATCACGGGTTTAGGGCGAATCGAGGCCGCCCTCGACAAGGAGCTGGTACCAGACCCAAAAAAGGGCAAAACGCTACTCCTCGCCCTCATCCAGCGATGACAGTCATGACCTGTCTCGACGCCGTCGCTCACGGCGACACGATCGCGACTACGATGCGCGCAACGACCTCACACAACGCAAGATCGACAAATCAAGAGCACGACGTGCTCGGTCGACTGACTCAGAAGAGGAAGGCGGGGAGCTCTGCGGCGCCAGATGCTTCAGCAAATCCATTAGGCAGAAGCGAATGCCTAAGGGGTTTACAAGACCCTAAAATCTGGCTAGAGGATCACATCTCCTCCGTCAGGCTCCACGGAGGCAGTCGAAGTACTGCCATGCAATGTTTGCAGCTACAGCTGCAGGGCGCCGCCCGAGCATGGCTCAATAACCTCCCACGCAGATCCATTCGCAGCTCGGATGAGCTGGTCTACAACTTCATGCGCAACTTTAAAGGGACGTACAAACGGCCCGCATCAATTGAAGAATTGAGATGCTGCCAGCAAAGATCTGGCGAATCACTGCGCTCATACATCGAAAGGTGGTCCATCATCAAGAATTCCGCGGAAAACATCTCGAGGACCGCGCGATTGATGCATTCAACGGTGGCGTCTGCCGTTTAGAGCTCAGGGAGGAGCTGGGCCGCTCAAAGCCCCAGACCATCGACCACCTAATGGAGATCGCGAATCGGTGGGCTGATGGAGAAGATTCGGTGAAGAACCGCACCCACTCCGACGAGGAGGCAGAACTCGAACGCAGACGCGACCACCGAGGCAAACGCCGCTTGCGCATCTACGATGATCGTGACGATGTCAACATGGTCACAGCCGGCTATGCCGATAGACGCGACGACAACCGCAGCAGCGGATACCGCGACTCTGGGAAAACCATGCAAGTGTGGCAACGCCGCACTCGCGACGAGGCACCCGCGACCTCCATCGAGGAAAAATTGTCCGGACCATGCACGGTACACTTCTACATTGACAAGCATGACGGCAAGAGAAAGTCCAGCCACCTCCTCAAAGACTACCGCGAGTTCCTCAAGCTACACGAGGGATTGGTTCGGATGAACCGCAGCGTAGTCGAAAGAGGCTACGAGGCTGCTCCAGGCGCTGTGGCACATTGCGCACCGCCACCACCACCGGGGCCACCCCCGAACGGAGCTGCACCGGACTAGCACCACAGAGGAGAACCGTACCCACGGGCCATGGGTACCATGATGATCCAAAAGGGGCGCCCCTCCAACAGGGTGCAGAAAGCCATCACTCGCCAAGTCAACTAGGCCACGCACTCACCACCATCCACCACTGAGTACCTCAGTGGCAGTGAGTTGTGCATCACCTTCGATAAACGCGACCACCCGCCTCAAGTACCTCGCCTAGGTCATTGCCCCCTCGTACTCGAGGCGCAAATTGGAGGCTTCGACATGAGTCGCATCTTCATGCACGGCGGAAGCGGCATCAACCTCATATTCCCGAGTACCCTGCGAGAAATGAGGATCCCTCTAACCTGCTTGGAGGCATCGAACACAACATTCCACGGCATCGTCCCAGGGAAAGGCGTATACCCCTGGGCAAAATCAACCTCGACGTCATATTCGGCACACCAAAGAACTTTAGGCGCGAGCGCATTGACTTTGAGGTCGTCGACTGGCCCTCACAATACCACTGCATCCTCGGACGCGTCGCGTTCGCTAGGTTCATGGCGGTACCCCACTACGCCTACCCGCAGATGAAAATGCCAGGTCCCAACGGCGTGATCACGATCAACGGAAGCTTTGAGCGATCAGATAGTTGCGACAGGGAATTCAACAGAATCTCCTAGTCCTTCGGCATGCAGGAGGAGCTCGCGTGATTGAAGGAAACGACAAACAACAGTCTGCCTCCCCTGAGTAGGCCAAGCTCACCTGATCTCTCCTTCGACTCATCTGTGCACACAAAGAAGGTGCAGGTCCATCCGACAGATCCCGCCAAAACAACACTCATCGCCAACAACTTGAGTCCCGCATAGGAACTCGCGCTCGTCGAATTCCTCCGTGAGCACTAGGAAATTTTTGCCTGGTGTCCTGCGGACATGCCAGGAGTTCCCAGGGAATTCGGCGAGCACGCACTCAACATCAACCCCGACGCAAGGCCAGTCAAGCAAAGAATCAGGTGACTGTCTGAGCCACGAGCGCAGGCGGTTGGAATGGAGATCAACAGACTCCTCGAGGCCAAATTCATACGTGAGATCAAGGAAAGCACTTGGCTCGCCAATACGGTGCTGGTGCCAAAAAAGGACACGGATATCCTACGGATTTGCGTGGACTTCACTTCTTCAAATAAGCACTGCCCGAAAGATCACTTCCCACTACCACGGATCGATCAAATCATCGACTCCACCGCTGGATGCCAGCGCCTCTGCTTCCTCGATGCCTACTCAGGCTATAACCAAATTTGAATGAAGGAGGAAGACCAAGAGAAGACCGCGTTTACAACGCCCTTCGGCGTGTTCTTCTACAACACAGTGCCCTTCGGGCTAAAAAACGCGGGAGCCACCTACCAGCGGTGCATGCAGGCTTGCCTCAAGGAGCAATTGGGTCGCAACATCCAAGTCTATGTCGACAACATAGTAATAAAAACCAAGGAAGAAGCCTCTCTAATCAACAACTTGCGCGAAACATTCGCCAATCTCGATCGTTACCGGATTAAGCTCAATCCGGACAAATGCGCCTTCGGCGTACCATCTGGACAGCTGCTCGGGTATCTCATCTCTGCGAGAGGGATTGAGGCAAACCCGAAAAAGATAAAGGCCATACTGGCAATGGAGAAGCCAAAGAACATAAGAGGCGTCCAGCAACTAGCCGGACGAATCGCGACCCGCAGCCGATTTATCAGTCGAATGGGAGAAAAGGCGCTGCCCTTCTATCAGCTCCTCCGCAAAGCTGACAAATTCGAGTGGACCAAGGAAGTGGAAGAAGCATTCGAAGATCTCAAGTGCCTATTATCCACCTCGCCGGTACTGGTGACTCCACGAGAAAGGGAACCACTACTGCTATACATCTCCGCTACCAACCAAGTAGTTAGTACAATGCTCGTCGTCGAACGGGCAGAGGAAAACAAGGTCCATGGCGTACAACGCCCGATATACTACCTCAGCGAGGTCCTCACGCCAACAAAACAGCGGTACCCGCACTACCAGAAGCTGGCGTACGGCGTCTTCATGACCGCCCGGCGACTGCGTCATTACTTCCAAGAACACCCAACGTGGTAGTCAGCGACGCCCCATTGGGACATATACTCAATAACCCCGACGCCACGGGACGAGTCGCGCTTTGGGAAATCCAACTGTCTCCACGAGATATCACCTACGAAAAGCGCAACACAATCAAGTCGCAAGTTCTCCCTGACTTCCTCGTGCATTGGATGGAAAACCAACCCCCAGACAAGCCAGATATGTCCTACCTCTGGACAATGCACTTCGATGGATCTAAGCGGAAAGACGGAGCAGGAGCAGGTGTCATACTGACATCACCTCAAGGGGACAAGCTGAAATACATCCTGCGAATGCAGTTCACGGCCTCGAACAACGAAGCTGAATACGAAGCCCTGTTGCACAGAATGAGGATGGCAAAAGCCTGCGACGCAAAAAGGCTCATCATATATGGCGACTCCAAACTGGTCGTCAACCAAACAATGCACGAGTGCAACGCACTGCACGACAACATGATCGCGTACCGCGACCTCTACGATACACTCGAAGGGGACTTTGATGGTTGCGAATTGCGACACGTAGGTCGCGAAAGCAACGAGGAGGCGGACGCACTCGCCAACATAGGCTCTACCTGCGCCCCCATACCACCTTGGGTATTTCTCGAGCGCATCTGCGAACGCTCTATCGAGCCAAAGGCAGCAGAGAAGAAAACAAGCGCAGCAATGGACTCGGGGGCTACGCCACCCAATGAGCCAATGGCACTCGATGACTTGGAGCTAGACACAGGACTCGAAGGGCTAATGTGCGTCATGATGATAGAACAATCTTGGACGCAGCCGTATATTACATATCTCCTCAGCAAGCGCCTACCGGACGACCCGACGGACGCACGGCACCTCGCACGACGCTCCAAGGCATTCGCCGTTATCAACGACGAACTGTATAAACGCAGTATCACAGGCGTGTTACAACGATGCGTCTCCCTGGCCGATGGAAAAGCAGTCCTCCTCGACATACATGAAGGAACCTGCAGACACCACGCTGGCAGTCGCGCCCTCGTTGCCAAAGCTCTACGAGCTGGATTTTACTGGCCCACGGCCATGCGCGACGCCAAGGACATAGTCCAAAAGTGCAACGCTTGTCAGCGATTCACGGACAAACCACACGCACCAGGCGGCGGCCTATTCCATTGGCCTGGCCCTTCGCACAATGGGGGCTTGACATGGTAGGCAAGCTCCCAAGGTCCTCGCAAGGAGGCTATGTCTATCTTTTGGTTGCAGTCGACAAATTCACCAAGTGGATCGAAGCCATGCCGGTGCCCAAGAAATCGGGTCATAACGCGGTCAAGTTCTTCGAGTTCATCGTCTACCGCTTTGGCATGCCGCACAGCATCATCACTGACAACGGGACGAACTTCACATCCAAGGAGTTCCAAGAATTCTGCGAAAACCTGGGGATCAACATCAGTTATGCCTTAGTCGCGCATCCACAAACCAACGGTCAGGTGGAAAAAGAAAATGGGTTCGTCTGCAGCGCCATCAAGAAGCGACTCCTTTGACCACTCGAACAAGCCGCGGGTTGCTGGCCAGATGAGCTCCAATCCATACTCTGGAGCCTACGTACAACTCCAATCAGCGCCACAGGCTACACGCCATTCTTTATGGTGCACGGGGCAGAAGCGGTACTACCCGCCGAAGTAAGGTACAAGGCGCCGCGCATAATCACTCACAGCGAATAAGAGTCATCTCTTGCACTCAAAGACTCTGTCGACCTACTCGACGAGGCAAGAGAAATCGCCGCAGAAAGATCCACGATCTACCAGCAGAACCTGCGCAACTACCACAGTAGAAGGCTTCGCCCCAGATCCTTCGTCGAAGGTGACCTGGTCCTGTGACTGAAGCAGCAGGGGCATCTCAAGCTCGAGTCCCCCTGGGAAGGACCATACTTGGTTACAGAAGTAATCCTAGGTGGCGCCTATCGCCTTCAAGACCTAGAAATAGGAGTCGCATACTCCAACCCTTGGAACGTCGCACAACTGCGACGCTCCTACCCCTAGCTATTTTTTACTTTTACATCGCAAATAAGGCTACCCAGCCAAGGCTACTTAGCCACATTGTACCTCGTACTGTTCTCCAAATAAATAAAATCTAAGTGCCCCAAAACTCTATGTTTTTTCTTTTCACTTCTGTTACTATTGTACTCTGGGGCTACTCCATCCTACACACATTTGTTCTTCGAACTAATAAACGCGACATCCTGAGTAGCTGGCACATCAAATGAACCCCTTAACGCAAACTCAACCCAGCTGCAACGCACCTGGCACGTTGATAAAAGGGATGGACAGGCTAACGAAAAGGACTCGCATAGTGCAACACAGCTTATGCTTACAAAAGCTATTTGTACGCGTTCAACAACAAATATATATATGAACTTTACAACACAAATACACTTATGTGCAGGATACAAATCTGGTTACTGCTGCAACAGAAGAACATTGGTTTTCTCCTCGAAGAAGTCGACAATCTCCTCTGCTGGACGGTCCACCGCTTGATAGTGCGGCAACATATTCCAAGCAGATCCGGCTGGCGGCGCTGGCAGACCGGAAGCTACGACGGCGACATCCACGTTAGGCCTGTGCAATCGCACCATTGAGAGGGCAGCCTTGGCACCAGCCACCAACTGCTGCCTCACGCACTCGCGAACCGCGGACATATCTTGAAATTTGGCCAGGAGAGCCAACAGGCTTGACGGCGTGTCATCCAATGGGAACATCGCCCGATAGATATTCTCCAAACATGACTGCGACTTCTTCAGGAAGAGCAGCACTCGCGAAGCGCGATCCTGCATGGTCGCCAATGCAGTCGCACGATCATGATCCACCCAGAAGAATCCACTCGCTTGGAGTTGCTCCTGGGTGAGACCATGAAGGAGGATGGCAATCCTATCCCTCTCCTCCTATGGATGGCGTGCGCTAACAACTACACGAAGCAGCACCAACAGCATGAGTACAACGTACCACTGCGACTAACTACAAAGGAAAAGATGAGGACGAGCAAACTACCACTTAAACTGGTCGCCCAGCTGCGTCACCTCGCCAAGCAGATACTGCTCGCGGGCGGCGGCTTTTTCCGCCTTTGACTTCCACACATCTACGTTACCGCGGATCAGGGGCAACTCACGCTCCAGCTGCTTCACGTGGTCACGAAGTCGCGACAGCAAAGACAGCTCCTCTACCCTGGAGCGCGGTGGTGCCACTGTCTCATCAAGAGATGATGAATCCTGGTTTCCCCCTACGGGACCACACGATATGCCCTACCACAGATCAAGACAGAAGAAAATAAGGCGACCAAACTAACACAAAGGCAGGGAGAGCAGATGCGTTCAGGATAAGCATAAAAATATTCACAAGCACACTCGCCAGCAGGCATATTCTTAGAGAAAAAGGACAATTCATCATCTATTACACAAGCTAACTACGGAGCAGCTGGCTTCTTCGACTTCGACTCCTTCAGATGCTTCATCAAGTCCGTGGCAGTATCAGACGCCACTGACTTTCCACCCGCCCCTAAAGCCGAAGCTTTCGCCGCCTTCTTAGCGCGCTGGAGCTCCTCCGAATACTTGGCAACGGTATTAATCAAAGAATGGCCGTATTTGGCATAGCCAGTCGCAAAGGGAGCGAAAACTACCTGCTGACCATCCGCGCCAACAGGCATTGTCTTCGACACCGCAGAGGGATCTATCTCGACTCTCTGGGCCTGCACCATGGCGAGTGACATCGTTGCACCAGCCGCCCGGAGGGAGTTCTTGTAGGTAGAAGGCACACCCCCGGTGAGTGACTCCACCGGCTCGTCCATTTTATCGACCTGCTCCGTCTTTGGCATCAACTCCTCCTAGAGGCGACTAAGGGCCACCTTGGCCTTGGACAATGTATTCTGGATGACGGCGCTTCGGTCCTCGAACGCGGATACCGCGCCGGCCAGAGTGTCATCACGACGAAGGGCCTGTGGGTCAAAACTCAAGTCGCCAGCATCTACTGCAAAATACATGGATCAAATTTCTAGTGCCACCGGCAAAACTCTAGAAGCAGAGAAAAGCATCAATAAAAAATCCACCAGTAAAGGTACCTGAGAGGGCCTTGGCGACTGAGAATAGTTGCTCCTCGAACAACTTCTCCCTGGCCACAAAAGAGCCGTGCAAATCCTCTTCGCGCTTCCGGGCATCATCACGAGCTGCGGCCAATGTCTTCTCCAATGATGCGACATTGCGTAGTAGGGCGTTATGCTCAGCTACATGGCAGTCAAATAAATTGGTTATCAGTCGAACATACCAAAACAGAGAGAAGATGAAAGGAACAAGCGTGGAAGCACTCACTTTCGACCACGCGGTGACGCGTCTCTAGCATCGCATGCTGACGACCCATCACCGTCACCTGCTCCGCCACTCGTGCGGCCTCCTTTACAAGGATCTGTTGCACCAAGCAAATAATCAGAAAAGGCAACAGAAGGCGTTGACTGCCAAAATACAAAAGAAGGAAAGATATACTCACATGGTCCTCTAGCGACTCTGAAGAAGTCTGTTGAGCCGTGACCCGAGCAACTATTCGATGCTCCCCTCCGTGAGGAGAGCTCGAAGAATTGTGCCCGGAGTGGGCCGCCGCTGGAGGAGAAGGAGTGCGCTCGACCTCCACCTTGGCCCTTGAGGTCGCGACTCCTGATTCCTTCAAAAACTCAACGTCGCCAGAAAATGACGATGCCTCTTGACTGCAAGACCAAGTTCGCATTAAGAAAAGGCAAAAATCCAGGGCAAAGCCAATAAATAGAAAACAGAAAAGAATGAATGACCTCATAAACTTACAAGTCAAACTTGTCAAGATCAAACGTGGCCTCCACCGACTCCGACGAAGACTCCTTGGGCAATCGCATCTTCTTGGGAGAAGACGGTGCTACATCCCTCACAGGAACGGCGGGAATTGGTGACTCCGCGCCAGCAACTGTGCCTTCTGGAGTTGAAGGAGTCGACGCATCGGAGTCCTCGCTGCACGAACGCTTGCGAGTATCCGGGCTCCCGGACTCGGGGGCTTCCTCTTCCACATCAGAACGGATGGTCGACTCAGACTCATCCTCTTCAAAAGCTTCGCGAGGAATAATGCCCTCAGGGAGAGGAGGCATGCAAGGCGACACCGCCCAATCCTGCATACAAACAGAAAAAAGGAGCAAGTAAGCAACAGAAAAGCAATCGCAAACATAAGCTACTGCGTAGCACGACTGTACCTCAGGAGGAGGATTCGCAGCATCGAAGGGAGGAACGACGGGCTCATTCGGAAGCACATCCTTGAAGGTGTACTTCGTGACCAGTCGCACCCTCTTATCTACCTCACTCACGGACATGCCATCGGCAAACACACGAGTGACATCATCAGCACCACCCAATTGAAACATGGGATGGACACTAGCCTGGAGAGGCTGGACGCGACGACGCAGCCAAGTCCTGACAAGGGCGCAGCCTCCCTCTTCTGTGCCTATGCGACTCTCGAGGTCCCAGACGCGTTGATATAACACATCTGTCTCCGCAAGTTCGGAGTGCATGATCACGTTCTTCCAAGAACGCATCTTCTTGCAGGGCGTCGCGGGGTCGAAAGGCGCAAGTCCAAAATGCTCGTCCTTGACCTTCTGGTCGTGAACATAAAACCACCTGTCCTGCCATCCCTGGACGGACTTGGCGAGCTTGATGTCGAAGTACGTGGCGGATGGGTCGACATGGATTCCACAACCACCTACGTCATAAACTAAAGAGCCATATGCGGACTGACGCTTTAGCTTAAACAAACGTTTGAAAAGGCCAAAGTGCGGCTCGATTCCGAGCCAGCACTCGCAGAGGGTGATAAAACAAGAGATGTGAAGAATCGAATTTGGGGACAGCTGATGGAGCTGGAGCCCGTAGAAACAGAGGAGACCCCTATGAAAGGGATGGATAGGCAAAGAAAGGCCGCGAATGATGAAAGCATGAAACATCACTCGAAAACCAGTGGGAGGCACATGAATGGTCTCACCGCTGGGGACGCGCGCGTCGTCGACTGCTGCGGAAATAACTCCGTCTTGGCGAAGAAGACGGAGATCGGCCGCTTTGATGATTGAGGGGCCCCAAGCGCCATTGGTCACGCGGGTGCCCGCGACCTTCTTTTTCCCGTCGGCGACGGTACTGGTGCCCGCAGCAGCGGAGCCACCCTTCTTCTTCGTCGCGGCAATGGTGGCCGCGGATTCAGCGGCAGCGCCTCCTTTCTTCTTTCCCATTGCGCGGCGGCGATGAAAACGCAGAAAATAACTTGGAAACGAGCGGAGATGGTCCAGAGCTGAGGAGGAGATGAGCGCAGGAGAAAAACAGAGGAGCAGTGGCAATGGCGATGGCAGCGAGGAAGAAAAGGGCGTAGATGGAAATTTACCGCCGTAGCATCGCTACTTAACCCCTAAGAGATGCAATCCAACGGCTCACAAAAACCCTATTGGACGCGTGGCACATATCGCGCTCGACACGTGGGGAAGAGGAAGCACGAACCGTCCATCCACTGCGTGGAAATCGAGGAGGCACAGTTAATAATAAGATTACGCACGCCTAGTCAAATCAAAGTCAGAAAGTGGGACCCACCGCTCGTCACGTCCCGTCAAAGCCGCTCACGCGGTCAACTGAGGTCATGCAAGCGTCAGCACTGACGTCATCAACGGATACTTAGCGGAAAACTTCGACTACTTTAGTCCTTGCTAGAGTTTTCAACACCACCAAGCACTCGGGGGCTACTCCCATAGGGAGCGCTGGCCGCGCACCCTATGATCTTTCTTTTCTTATTGCAGGGATACAAGCAATCACAATCAAACCCAGCCACTCGAAACACAGTTCAACGATGGACATGGGTTACTCCCATAGGGAGCGCTGGAAACAACTTCGACTGAGACAAGCGAGCAAAAGACGACAGCAGTCGCAAAAGTGTTTTAGTCCCTGTATGAGTCTTCGACGGAAATAAACAAGCAAAGACGACAGCAGTCGCAAAATTTCTTTAGTCCCCGCCTGAGTCTTCGACTCAACCAGTCACTCGGGGGCTCCTCCCATAGGGAGCGCTGGTCGCGCACCCTATGATTATTGGCACGAAAAATGTGCATTGATTACATTCGCACTCGCAGATCATGGTGACACCGCCTAATAATTCTCCCTACAAAGAGACTATGTCTCCTAGGTCGCCCGAATCATCTCCGCGATGATAAAATTCGGATGCCGCGCTTACAACGTGAAGGTAAGACCTGAATAAGGCCTGGCAACGTATTTAACTGCACACTACCAGAAATATATCTGTGCATACTGGCACAATGAGCATGCCTTGACGGACGCGTCAAGTGCTCACACCCATATAACTGGAATTCGACTCCTGTAAGACCTCCACGGCCTGAGTCGAATTACGCAAGCACTTCTCCGGATTCGAGTCCAGGGACTCGAGTTCGAGTAGATTGCGTTGTTTCACCCTAAGGTGGTTAACTGATACCGATACTTCAGCTATATCAGGCACGCATATCGACAAAGCTGAAGCTGAAGCTTTTGTTTGGACTGGCCATCCCTTTTGTTTGGACTGACGAAGCTGAAGCTGCACTACAAGATCTGAAGAGAGTAGTCTCATATGCTCCTATCCTTGCAGCGCCGAAACCTAAGGAACCGATGCTGCTCTACCTTGCTGCGACAAATAAGGTCGTTAGTATCGTCATGGTAGTGGAGAGACCAGAGGAAAATCAGGAACACCTGGTGCAGCATCCGACTTATTTTGTCAGCGAGGTCCTGACGGAATCAAAACATCGGTATCTGCACTATCAAAAGTTGGCTTACGGTGTTTTTCTAGCATCTTGTAAGTTACAACACTACTTTCAGGAGCATCCAATTACCATGGTGAGCACAACTCCCATGAGAGATATAATCAACAACAGTGACGCCACAGGACGCGTCGCCAAATGGGGCATAGAGCTTTCAGCTTTCGATATTGAGTATAAACCTCAGACAGCAATCAAATCCCAGATCCTTGCTGACTTTGTCACTGATTGGAGAGAGACAAAGGAGAACATGATCCTCCCTGAGTCGGCATATTGGACCCTCTTTTTCGACAGTTCTAAGGCTCGAGGGGGCTCGAGGGCTGGCGTGGTGCTCAAATCACCCCAAGGAGATAAACTTGTATACGTGTTGCAGGTCCACTTCACAGTGACAAACAATATTGCCGAGTATGAAGCACTGCTGCATGGAATCCTGATTGCTAAGGATATTGGCATCCGACGTTTGATGTGTTACGGAGATTCGGATCTTGTTGCTCAACAAGTGTCAGATATTTGTAATGCAAATAAACACATGGCAGCATATAAGGCTGTCATGGATGATTTATCTAAATCGTTCGAAGGGTTTGAAGTTCAACACATCCCTCGAGCAGAAAACGAGGAATCAGACGCACTATCTCTGATAGGTTCTGGGAGGAAAGAGGTCCTGGGTGGCGCTTTTTTAGAGCACCTCAAAGTTTCCTCAATAAAGGGAGTAGATGGGGAATATCCGACCAAATCCGACTCACCTTTGATAGCAGTTCTAGCTATAATTCCCAGCTAGACTCAACCCTACCTCGATTATTTGGTAGATGGCAAATTACCCGAAGACGAGGTGCTGAGCCGGCAGATTATCCGACAAGCAAAATCCTATACTATTGTTAAAGGTGAGCTCCATAAACAGAGTGTTTCTGGGGTCTTTCAGCGCTGTGTATCTCCGGAAGGAGTGTAAATCTTAAGAGAAATCCACGAAAGCGAGTGTGGTCACCATGCTGCAGCCAAATCTTTAGTGGCAAAAGCTTTTAGACACGGATTTTTCTAGCTTACAGCTCAGGCAGATGACGAACAATTAGTCAAGACATGCAAAGGCTACCAAAAGTATGCCAAGCAAGCTCATGCTTCGGCTGATCAGCTGCGAACAATACCTATAACATGGCCCTTTGCGGTCTGGGGGCTTGATATGGTAGGACAATTTAAACGAGCTCCAATTGGATTTACTCACCTCTTAGTGATGGTGGATAAATTCACCAAATGGATTGAGGCTAAACCTGTCACTAGTTGTGATGGAGCAACAGCCAAAAGATTTGTCGAGGATGTTATAATCAGGTATGGTTATCCACATAGCATTATCACGGACAATGGGAGTAACTTCTCTATGGGAGAATTGGCTAAATTTTGCAACAAGGAAAATGTCCGGCTTGACATTGCGTCAGTCGCACATCCACAGGCTAACGGACAAGTCGAAAGAGAAAATGGTTTAATCCTACAAGGCCTAAAACCGAGACTCGAAGCACCACTACGACGTGCTGTGGGGGCTTGGGCAGAGGAATTACCCTCTGTAATTTGGAGTTTATGAACAACTCCAAACAGGTCAACAGGATACACACCTTTCTTCTTGGTCTATGGCATAGAAGCAGTTATTCCTAGTGATTTTATTCATACTTCTCCTAGAGTGGCCGCGTATATCGAAGAGGATGCCGAGATTTCTCGACAAAATGATCTCGACTTAGTCGAAGAAGTTTGCGTCGTTTCTGAAATGAGATCTACAGCCTATTAGCAGAAGTTACGCAAGTATCATAGCCAGAGAGTATGAAATAGATCTTTCAATAAAGGTGATTTCGTTCTCCGGCTTTTGCAACAAAGAAAGCACAAACTTTTCCTAGTATGGGAAGGGCCCTTTTTAGTTATTCGAGTATTGCACAATGGATCATACTACTTAACTGACATGAGGCCAGTCAAAGAAAGACATGCTATTAAGAAGCGAAAGAGAGCTGGAGGCAGTACAAATTCGGATGAGTTAGACAGACCGTGGAATATTGCTCAGCTACGTCCCTTTTATTCTTAGTTTATCCTTCTTCGTAATCATATATATGTACATGTTCTGTGAGAAATAAAAGTTTTGGTTGCCTCAAGATTTTTCTGAGAAGCTTTTACCATCTTATTTCTGAATGATCATGTCATAGTCGAAAATCCCAGAATGCCTGAAAGTACTTTATGCTCATGTTCGTTCTGGTTTAGATTTCCGATTCTAAAATTGCTACCTTCGGGTATAACTCTAAAATTTCTAGTCTTTACTTTGGTTATTTGTCTGATTGCTGGATGTGGGCATTTTCCGAGTAGTGAATTGTTGGTACTGGAAGCCGGCTTTGTTTCCGAGTTTAAACTGGTTTAGTAATTGAGCTCCGTTGCTCGTTAAATTTTCTGGCAGAAGGTTTAGCCGGCTCACAAAAGGGATGAGGTGGAAAGCCATATAAACGATAAGTATAGATGAAAAAATACTAGTGCATGTGTAAACATTTCAGGCACACAAAAAAAACTCAAAAGCCAAAAAAGTGTTGAATAGATCAAAAGCTTCGCACTAGCAAAGTTAAAATACTGCATATTTACAGACGCATCATGTTTTTCCGGAATAATACAAAAATTTATGCTCTATGATGCAGGAGGAGATGCAGGAGCTGCCGGCTCGCTGGATACGTCACCTTGATATCTTTCCGAGATGTCCGCATCCGAGGTGGTGCGTTCATCGTCAGAAACTTCTGCTGTTTCATCTGGAGGCGGAGGCAGAGTATCCACACGGTTGAAGAATGGAGTATCGTAGCTGGTCAAGTCAGCTACATGACACCCATATCCAGCACAGGAGTCCATAATGGCCTTGATGTCCTGCTCCTAGCCATCTTCATCCACTGTAGAGTAGCCTCTGGTCACTTGCCATATCTCCATGTTTCTATGGTGGCTCATGACCATGGTGAGAGCGTTCTGCGCTGTTGATCGCGCGTAGGAGATGTTGCAATCCTGGACGAGTTGCGGCATCTCCTTTGCCTTGTCCCGCACCCAAAAATCTGACATGATGTGCATGTCCGGAATCTTGAGAGCTTCGCTGATGTCCTCAAGGGATTGGTGGAAGTCATCAAGCAGGTCACCGACTTTGGTTAGCCGGTGGGTGCAGGGCTCGGTGGAAGAAGAGTCCGTCAAGTTCAGAGGACCTATATACAAAATAAGTTAAGAAATATCCGACATTGAAGAAAGTCGAATAAAAAGATAAGTCAGACAGATGGAACGTACCGAAAATTACGTCGTCAATTTTGGTCTTCTCCTCCCGGAGACTCTGGACTTCAGCCCGGAGCGCATTCTTAGGACCCTTCAGGGTTTTGGGTTTAGGTCCCTCTCTCTGTTAAGCTCATTCTTGAGTTCCGAGATTGTTTTATCTGGAGCAGCGATCTTGCGATCACGCTCATCAGTGGCCATGGAGGAGGATTCAAGGATTTGAGCAATGCTCTTTTCATGATCCGCCTTGAGATTACAGCTCTTGACGAAGCTCCTTGTTCTCCACCACCAGGGTTTTGAGGTTCTCGGCCTCTTAGATCATGGTGCACGATTGTTTCACCAGCGCTGTAAGTCAAAAAGAACAACAGTTCAGAAAAATTGACATTGAAAATAACAAAGACAAGGTCTGAGTCTCGGAATGTTTCCTTTAGCCTCATCCTTGGCAACTTTAAGTTCAGCATTTTTAAGCCGGAGAGCTTTGATCCCTCTCCGCTTATTGCAGACATTCTTTAGTAAATCCTGGTTATAGGAACATACTTTCTATAAGTCAGAATACCCAAAGTCAGAAAGCTACATAAGACTCGGGCTAATATTTTTGCTAATATCAGCACGAGCCTTGGGGGATACACTAGTTCGTTCTTTGGCATCCTAATGAAGCATAAACCCGGATTATATATCCTACTTCATGCTTGGGGGCTAGAGGATATGATATAAAATAAAGGGAAAAACAGGAGTTAGAATTTCGACTTACATATTGCTCGCGGGTGATTTTATCCAAACCCGCGTTCACTTCAGCGGCCACCTTTTCGGCGAGAGTCTGAGGAATCACTAGGGCTATTGGAAGCTCACCAATCCTAATCCTCTCGTCGCGAATGCGCGCCTGGGCGAGAAGGTCAGAGAAATTGATGTCCTCTGCTTCTTGCGATTCTTCTTCGGCAGATAAAGTACTTTTCTCTAGGCATTGCCTGGCGAGCCGCTGGATTTCTTCAGCAGATTTCCGAGACAGGCCAAACTTGGCAAGTCCCGGATTGCTGATAAGGTTTTTAGCGAAGGTTTCTGCCGAGGGATCATTACCCAAAGAGGGTTCACCCTTCTCTATATCTGACTCACCCATGGTGATGGCAGTGTGCGATTCAAGGATCGCGGGCTCTGTTGAAGGAGCCGGATTGCGATGAGCGGGGAAGGAATGGTCATCGGCGTTGCAGAAGGTTGAGGGGCAGGAGTCAGAGGAGCCACGGCAGGAGAAGCTATGGTAAGCTTCGTTTGTCGCAAGGGCTTCAAAGAAATCCCTTTCCCCTTGCCCTTGATGAGCGGTTTTCCTCTAAGAATGTAGTAAAGTCGGAAACATTACATCTCGGAAAGAAATTTGAGTAAAGTACAAAGGCGGAAGTTGTGACTGAAAGTTACCTCTTCATGATAGGCACCTCCTTTGTGCCAACAGCCACTATCGGAGCTTTGCGCTTCTTGAGCACAAGGTCCGGCAATAGGACTACCTCTGTCTCTTGAGAAAACTCAGGAGGATATCCTTCGAGCGGAGCAAGTTCCGACTTAGGGAGGTTGGCAAGCTGAAAATAAGAAAACATATCAGTATTGCAGTATAACTCGAAGATTGAAACACTTAAAAAGTGTACTGATGGAAGCTTACCATCACTACGGGGTTTTCTGCCGTATGCATATCTAGAGAAACCTCCGAGATTCTCCTCTCGATCCGCTCCCGGATCAGCCACTTGACCTGGCTTATGTAGCATTGAGTGGTGTAGGATTTGGGGATGATGCGGAGGGAGTCTTTCTTGGATGACGTGATGGAGTGCATCAGTCGATCCCCATGGTACTGAAGGGGCTGGATCCGGTGTGAGACCCAACATTGGACCAAATCGGATCCCTTCAGTCCCTTTTGTTTGATCAAGTATTTGATCCGCCTCTTAGCGAGGATCAGATCGTCGGTGAGAGCCGCAGCAGTCTCGTCCCAAGAAGGTTGGGCCGTGGCAGCTCCGTCAACAAAAGCCGGCAAAGCAGTGGCTTTGCCGGGAGCCAGAATATCCCTATGATAGAAAAATGTGGCTGGCCATTATTTGACTGAGTCACTAGCTAGAATTTTGGGATACGCACGCTCGCGTCTAAGCGAAAAACTAATAGTTGCGGTGATATAAGGAACACCGGTGGTAATGGAGTTTCTCCGGACATGAAAATAGTACCGGAAAAGAGTCAAACTCGCCCTAATGCTGAGAAAGCCCTCACACAACGAAGCGTACGTGCTCATCTCTAAGAGAGAGTTGGGAGGAAGATGATGGAGATGAACTCCGTAATGATCAATCACCTCGGAGAAGAACTCCGAGGGAGGAAATGACAAACCTCTGTCGAGGTGGGTGCCGAAGTGGACCCGCTCGCCGTCGCGCGGGTTGGGGACGGTTTCCTCGAAGCCACTCCGCCAGTCACCGACGGCAAGGAGCCCTTCCTTCTCCACGTTCTTGAGACCTTCGTTGAGCGCACAGGGGATCCAGATCCCGCGAAAGGTCTCTTTCTCTGCCACCGCTTCCACTGCCACCAAGCCGGAGGAAGAAGATGAAGTCATTTCTCCGGCGATCAGTTGATCTAAAAGGGGCGGCGCTGGGTAAACTTGTGTGCTCACCGTATGATTGGCATATGAAGAGAGGGGTCCTCAAATCTTAACGATCAAACCGCGATTGAAGTATAAGTGGATGCCCAGTCGAATTGGTGATGAACTCCACCAATGAAGGGAGAAGTCGCAAGCTTGACGCAGTATTCCGGTCACATTAGGTGAGTCGTGCTACTCACGAGTCGCTAAATCGAGCAAGTGATAGTGGAGCGAGTGAACAATCTGGTCGAAGTTGGACTGTCAACTTGGTTAAACTAGCCGTTAGGTAACTTCTAAAGGTAGCTTAGGAAACATTACCATGAAGAAACGACTAATCTGGGGCCTCTTGTTGGCACCTCTACTTAAGGGAGAGCTAGGCAGCAAAATACAGATCATCATTTCGGACTTTCTTGCTATCTTCCTTTCTTCTCAAAGACGCCATCTGATCCAGATTTCTAGACCACCGATCTTACTGAAGGGAATATGCCCGAGAGGCAATAATAAAGTGGTTATTATCGTATTCCTTGTTTATGATAAATGTTTATTTTGCATGCTATAATTGTATTAATTTGGAAACGTTAATACATGTGTGTTTAATAAACAAAAGGAAAGTTCCTAGTTATGCCTCTCTTATAAACTAGCTCGTTGATTAACAAGATGATCAAGGTTTCCTGATCATGGACATTGGATGTCGTTAATAACGAGGTCACAATATTGGTGGAATGATGTGATGAACATTCATTCTAAGTATAGCATTACGATCAGAGTCATTATGTTTATATGGCTATAACATCATACGAAGTAATCTTAGTCCTTAGACCATGATATCATGTTAATTGCTAACACCGCAACAGTATCTTGATAACATCAAACATCACACCATAACAGGGTGACTATAAAGGTGGGTTTAGTGCTACGAAGGTGTTATGTTGAGGCTCATGGATCAAGAGTAGGATTTGTCCATCCTGATGACGGATAGATATACTCTGGGCCCTCTCGGTGATATCACATTGAAATAGCTTGCAAGCAAGTGATGTGATCACTAGAATTCAAGTAACGAGATCAAACTAGGTATTTCGATGCCAATGATCGAATATCGGGCATGTAATATATTGCGAGACAAAGGGATTTAGTTACGACATTAAAGGTTCACACGATCACAAGAGTCATCATTGAATATGAGGGAGTCAGTACGGATCTCCAGGTCCTGCTGTTGATTATTGATCGGAGAGAGGTCTCGATCATGTCTGCATTATTTGCGAACCGTACGGTGACACACTTAAGGGATACCGACACCATTTAGGAGCAAATATGTTTCATGTAAAGATTAAGAAAGCGCTGGAATCATTTCGATGGAAACCGGAATTGTTTCGGGTGAAATTGCAGAAACTGGTTCTGCATGTGATATTGAAATGTTGTAGGGGGTTTTATGTGATTGTTTGTTAATTAATATAATTGATAAAATTCTGAATAAAATAAATAAAATATTTTTATTTAATGAGAGCTTGCATTAAATTTGGTGGAAATTTAATGCATGTGTGAGTGGAATTTTGAGCGGAGGCTTTTTATGGGAGTGGGAGCTCCACCCACGTGAATGTGGAAGAGGTGGGGGCACCACCATGGTTTCCATGGCATGGCCCTTCGGTGCCCCCCTCTTCCCTATAAAATCCCCCTCTCCTCCTCACAACACACACCTCCTCGTGAAGGATCTCTCTCCCCCTCTAGTTATTCCCCATGGTCTCGTATTAGCGAGATACATGTTCCTGGTGGCTTTATCTGAAAAGGAGTTGCTGCTTCCACTGCTTTGCTGGAGCGAGGGACGGAGGTTGTCGGGGTACCGGACATGTGTGCGATCACGGATGCACCGCTGCTTTGCGGTGCTGGACTTGGTGGTGCTGGACTTGCTGGAGCTGGATCTGATGGACGTGCTGGAGCCGGACCTGCTGGACTTCATCACGATATTGAGATCGGCAAGTGTACGACTACATCATCCACGAGTTCCAACTCGTTAACAAAGCTTTGTTGTCTTCGAGGGTAAGTTCTCTATGGATGTATATCCACCTGTTGTTAACAAAGCTTATATGTAGTATATAGATCTTGGCGTATAGTTCCCATCGTAGGAAATTTTTTGTTTTCTATGCTACGAACCCAACAGTGGTAACATAGCCTGATCTATGCGTAGGTGCTTTGCATGGGTAGTACACATATGTTTATATATGGGCGATGATGATCATGTTATTGCTTCTTTCATGTATTTTGAATATTGGTGGCATAGTGGGATGAAGCGGCCCGGACCAACCTTACATGTCATCGTACATGAGACCGGTTCCACGACTGACATGCAACTAGTTTTGCATAAGTGGCTGGCAGGTGTCTGTCTCTCCTACTATAGTCAATATCTGATTTACAACGAGTTGCTAATAACTTAGTTATCCTCGTTGTGGTTCCATGTTCGTAGGTAAGACATGTTCTATCTCTGAAAGCCCTAAGCCACGTAAAACTTGCAATGGATAAATTAGAGGCGTCAAGTTTAGATCATTGCTGGGCTAGTGTCTTGATATGGTATTGTTGTAAGTAGATGTATGTTAGATGCTCTTACAACACACTTAACATGTAAGTTCCATAGACCTTGGCCTTACACACAAAGGAATGATAGAGATCATACCACGATGCAAATGATAGAGATCAAATGCATGGACCATATCATCTCACTTTACACATTAGATGTTTGCATCTTATACTGCTAATTTGGCACTTTTAGTAGCATTGTAAGATGATCCCTCATCAAGATATCAAGATAAAATGTGTTTCAAGAAATCACGTGATGATCGGGTGTACTCGACTCCGCACTTTCATACAAAGGGTGTAAGACAGTTTTCCACACGCGAATACTAAGGTTCTTACTTGGTGAGCCTAGCATGTACATACATGGCCTCGGAACACGGACCAAAAAGTTAAGCATGAGTCATATAGTTGATATGATGCCCATATAGATGCTCGCCTTTGAAGCTACACCGACTCACCTAATGATCGGACTTGGTGTAGTGGATTTGGTTCATGTAATCACCAAAAAGGCACGAGGGATGTTGTTTTTGAGTGGGAGTTCATTTCTAATTTGGATTAGTCGAACTCAGTTTGTCATAAACTAAATCGAAGTGAATTTCCATAATTTGTTGTAGTCATTGGCATCTGTTCACTACCTTATGTGTAACATCCCAATTTCAGCAACCCTGATTAGTTGTCCAGAATGCAAAAATCAGGGGGAACAAAAACTTTTTCTTGTTGAATGCTGAAGTGTTTTCTTGTTGTTTGGATATGCTTATGCATATGAATGTCGATTAGTTGATATACTCCTTACCTCACCACCAGTTGACAAAAGCTATTTCCCAAAATAGTCTTGGCTAAATTTCCATATTCTCAAGTGCTCTGGCATTTCAAAACCTGAGCCAAGAGCCTTTGAAAACCAACTATTTAACTATCTTCTATTTATCAAAACTATGGAGAGATATATAATATAATCTTCTTAAGTTTTCAAGACAGAACCTTCAACTACTCTTACCTTTAGGATCTCCAAAACCCTTTTAGTAAGCTTTTGAATTCTATTCTTGGTAGAGATACCAAGGACTCTCATCTTATTCAAAATACAACCTCTTCAAAATCCCTCAACCTTACCTCAAGCTAGGATTGATGGTAACCCTAGTAGTAGTTGATTTGTTTGTAAGATGAGTTGCCTTGATCTGCTATTTGAATTGGTTGCTTAGAAGTAGTATGAGCTACTCTAGGAGCTCATCCTCTAGGATCAAGATACTTGAAGATCACCAAATCCTAAGAAAGAATACAAGATGGATCTGATCTCTAGCCACTGGGTGATCATCTAAAACCCTTAACTAGAATCAATCTGAAGTGATCCCTTCTAGAAGCTTCCAAGACAATGAAGACCAATATCAAGCAAGGATACTTTCTACTCAATCTACACTTAAACATCATCCACTTGATAATGCTCTGGTACCTTGAAATCAATCAAAAACATCCTCCCTTTTATTCTAGTCAAAAACCGAAAATCTGCCAAATTCGGCAGTCTAGAAATCTGTTTCCAACATCACCTTTTTGAATGCCTCCTTTTCTCAACCCTTGTGAATTTTTGAAAATTAATTTGAACCATCTTGTTAAAAATCCTAAGGACTACCAAGTCCCACTCTTTCCCTTGGTTAGATCATCCTCTAACCCACTTGTTCTTGATGGTTTTGCAGGCAAGAAAATAACTATTCCTGCAAATCTAGTCAACATGCCTACTTTGATAGAAGCCCACACTATCATCCAACCTTCTATGGACCAAATCTTTGCATGGTTATTTTCTAATCATATAGGTCTATCAATATCTACTTCAATTGTTCCAAGAAGATCTTTGTGCTTCTTAAACCCACAAGGTTTTGAAGGCTAGTTGATAATCTGCTGTGGCAAGCTTATTTTATTCAAAGTTTGAAAGCATGTCTTGGTGAACTCGAGCAGGATCAAGCTCAAAACTCGGTACCATGTTGATGTAAACCACATGGTATATCCATCCATCTACCCCATGCCCCAAATCGAGATCTGAACTCCAAGATACAACCATGTTTTGGTGGTATGAAAATAACATCACCCTAGATCCTCAATTCCTTGTTCTCCACTTATTCAAGTTGGATTTCCAATTCCCAAGGTTGAAAATGCCTGCTACACCTTATCTACATCATATAACTTGAGCACCAAGATTTATCAAATATTATCCATAATTATTATGGCTCCAAATCTAATAAATCTCTTTAATAGTCAAAATCTCCAAAACTCCTTTCCCAAAGGAAAGTTTGGTTTTTGTCAAAACACTTCCCCAACTCTAAGCACTTTTGAGGCCCATATATCATACACTATCTTCCCACTTCAACAATAAATATTTTTGAAGAGTTTTATTATTTCTTTTTTCCCATTTTCTTAAATGGATGAAATGGAATAATAATAGTTTTAAATACTTTTATCCTCCAATAAATCTTGGGAAAATTCTCCTAAGTGTGGATTCACATTTGGGACCATCTCAAACCAAAAACCAACCTTGTCCAATGTAAAATTATCAAAGGATTTCCTAGAAACTACTTCTGTACTTTTTGAATAAATAGTTGTAAGTGGAATTAAAATCATCTGAAAAATCCCAAATAATTCCTAGATATCTACCTTGACCTACTCTATCTACCAGTACCATTTTCCCACCTTGTCCTATGCCAAATTTTGAACTTCCTTCACAAGCACCTATTTACTCAATTTGGCAAACCTAGCTAGTATTGAGCTAAATCAATGTAAAATCACCGTCTATCTTGCAAAGCAATGCACCACAGCACCCACCCCTCCTCAGGTCGACCATCACTGTAGCAATTACTGTAGCAACTTGTCCCATGTGCTTGGAAGTAAGGAGAGAGAGAGACAAGCATGTGAGGCCAATTAATTGCAGCAACTCTCCCTGCCTCTCCCAACCCTGGTGCATGACCCTATACCCATCTCACCCCTCTCCACCGCCCACATTGCCCAATGGCAAGGCCATGGACCATGTCTAAGTTCCCCAATGCACCAAGCCCCCCATGGACCTCCCCATTCGGTTTAAAGGGCTAGAGACCAGCACAACTCTCCCCTCTGCTCTCAGACCACTCCTACCCTATCCCCTCACCCTCCTCGAGCTCTAGATCTAGATCCCGAGCTCCCCATTTCCATGGAGGAGAATAAGCCCTCCTCTCGGTCTCCTCCGGGTAGTGGAGTGCTTGGTCGACTCCGACCTTCCCCATACCCTCATTCCACCCCCAAACCTTCTCTGCGCCACCCAAGATCCCCCTCTCACTTTCCCTGGATCCCCTGCCCAGGAACCCGAAGCTTCAGCCCATGGAGCTAAGAGGAAGAAGAAGGCTGTACTAGGGCTACCCTACCCCTTTCCTCCCCATTTCTTCTCTAGCGTGAGCGTCCCGGCGAGCCTGAGCTAGCACAACTCTTTCCTCCAACATGCAGGCACCCTTGAGCGTGCTCTGACGAGCTCCCGACAGATCCGCGCCCGCGAGAGGCGTGAACCGCTTCCCCGTCGCAGAACCCCTCGATATCGACCATCCACAAAGTCGCCGTCACCTCCCGACGTCGCTAGGTGAGCCCCTACAACCCGCCATCGCAAGCTAGGGTTTCTCCTCTGCTTTCTCTGCCCAGCGAGGAAGACGAGCTACCGTCGTCCATTGCGGTTTTATCCAACGGTGGAGAGCGCCCCATACCCCCCCTGCGTGCTCTCTCTGGTAGCTAGGCCCCCCTAGCAGTTTCAAACTGCGCCCCCCGCGCGCCCCTGGAGCCCGGGTGGGCCGAATCTGCCCACCGGCCCGTTTAACCTGGCGGATCTGGCCTAGTGACCCCCCCCCCCCCCCCCCCCCCCCGCGTTTTATTCTTTTGCCCAGATTTAAATCCTAGTACCTTAGTTTAAATCATTTTAAAAATGTAAACCAACTCCTTTCTCCTGGATCTAAATTTCCAAAGGTTTCTGAATGTACCCTTAATCATGCACTAACCCTATCTCGTCCAAAGGTTGCCTAGACTAAATATGATAAATCAAACCCTTAGATGTACTTTCTTCACTAATAAATTATTTCTATGAGTTATACAAATTCAATTGGATTAAAACCAACTCCGCCTAGTAGGCATTACCTATACCTATCGCATGGCCATTGCCTCAATCCAAGTGGAGCTTTCGTTCTCCTATAGTAAAAATAACAAAAACAATCACAATCTGATTTTCAAAAATTCCCTAGGCATGTGTACACCACCTATTAGGCTAATTCCAACTCCCAGAGTAGTGAAACATCAATATCTATCAAAACCCAGGAGCCCATAATTTTCTAAGCCTCAGTTGAATTATTGTGAATTAATCTGTTCTATGCATGGTTAATTCACCAATAATTTGACCATAGTAGCTCTGCAACTCCAAATAGGTTGATTCCAATTTCTACAGAAAGGTATTCTAAATTCCTACCATGTTCCCTAGGAATCATATCAAAATCCTCTGTAGATGTAATCTGGTGAAGAAGACAATACAACACCACAACTACCTTTGGGAATTTCCTGAGGGCATTCTGGTAATTGCTTTGACATGATTCCAACTCTCGGTGAACAAGTACAGCAAGCCTTACCTAACCACACAAGGGAATAATTTTCGGAGCTCCAGAACTTCTCTGGTGATTTATTTCCTAAAACTAGAGTCTTATTCACTATAAAAATAAATACAAATCTTTGGTAACTGATAAAACAGTGAAACCACTTTTGTTGGCTTCATTTTATCAATACCTATCTGTTGATATCATGTTTTTACAATGGTACCTTATAGAATATGTCCTCGGTCCAAAACCCCTCTTAGGTAGTTCCTCGGCTATAAATCCTAAGGGGATTTTCTTCCATATTTTCAAGACAAGGACAATCCTAATAAATCCATTCTTCCTAAGATCTAATGTTTTGTAAACATGAATTGCTGTTTGTTTGCTGTATGTATTGTTGTTTGTATGCCTTGTGTTTATTGTGAGTGGGTTTGCTTGCATGTGCTATCTGGACGACGATAGTTGCGGTGAAATCAGAAATCAGAGGATGGTTCTTATGATTGGTTAATATGGTTTTCTAAAGAAGAAGTCCAGGGACATATTGCCATATTGCTGATCATCAGGAAAGCCACCTTCTTACTCATAAGCCTTGTCCTACTATTTTACTTATGCATGTTTCATCTACTATTTATGAAACTTCATTGTTTTACTATATGTTGATGTATATATGGTAGTGGTTTGGCTCCTCCATACAATTACACTCTTGTACTATTAAGTACAACCCCTTGGTGATACCTACTTATCCCTAGTAGAATAGATGGTGTATTACACCATACCCCTTAGGAGACCCCGATTTGGCCGAAGCAAAGATAGAGGATGTGATGACCCCAGAAATTTTTTACCAAATGTTTTATGATAAAACCTTGGTGAGGTGGGACCTCCCAAGAGTTATTGAGAAAGAACAAGGTTTTGTTTTACAAAATACTGAAGGAAAGATGGAGGAAAAAGGTCTACAAAAACGCACCCGGTTCTTTGTAGTTTTGCTAGAACAATTAACCCTGTGCAACCACATTACTCTGGTATGGGACAGGGTTGGATTTGATGTTTGTTTATTCTGGTATAAGCTGCCTCGCAACAACTATAGGGGATCGGGGATCCCTAGGGGTGGGCCTTCTCCGATAAAGGTCCATGTGGGACGTCGACCTGGAGAAGGAACGAAGGGTCTACTGGCCTCCATGCGTTACTATGAGCCCCTCGTTGAAAGCGCACACTCGAGAAGTGGAAAAAGCGCTCCGGTTGGTCCTTGGTACCTGACGTCCCGGTTTTGAGGGGATTAACACTCATAGGGTAGGCACTTATATTGGAGTGGGCATCCGGAGAGTATTGATCGGTTACTCGACCCACGATCGGTGAAGATCAGGGTAGTGTACCCGGATGGTGTGGGTAAAGTGTACAACCTCTGCAGAGTGTAAATCTATTCGAATAGCCGTGTCCGCGGTCATGGACAGTTGGTAAGGTTGCTGTAGAGCGGTGCTGGTTTTGTTTTCAAAAGGATTTCGGAAAAGAAATGGCTTTGAAAATGTTTTGACCATGGGATGGTCAAAAAAGGAGGAAGGTTTTGACAATGGGATAGTCGGACATGAAGAAAGGAGTTTGGTCGTGGGACGACCTGAAGACGGGAACAAATGGGTGACCCAGTCCTAATGTTTTCCCAAAACATTTCAAAAAGGTTTCCAAAATGTTTACAAAAGATTTCAACAAAGATATGTAGATGCTATATCTACAAGAGAAACTAGTTGAGAAAAGAACCTCTCTTGGAGCCCTCCTACTACCAAATCTGAAATGCATATCCTTTAGTTATTACTATTATCTTAAGGTGGTTTGCGAGTACATTCCAAGTACTCACTGGCATTGTCCCTGGCTATTATTTTGGTCAGATATCAAGAAGATGATGACGTTGGCGATTATGCGAGCTAGGACGTTCTCCCAGTCAGTTGCCTGTAGGTTAAGGAATGGCTCGGGCTCTACGCTTAATGAAGTCCGCGATTGTTGATCGATGTAGCCATAATGGCAAATAAGGTATGTCTTGGATTCGTTATGTTTTGGATGTTCACTTTGATACTTGTCGGTGATGTTCCACGACTAACTGATCATGGGATCGTGGTTGTATGCATAACAGGGATTCTCGGAGGATTAATCCGGGGGCCCCACATTATGCTTAGTTTTAATTGAGATAATAGAACTATGGAATTCTGGATATTTACTTTACAAACTGTTATCGTATTTTTTGAATGTCAATTTGAGGTTTAGAAGTCCTATTGCAAACTTTCAGCACACTCTATTTACTCTATGAAGTTTAATAAGTAGTATTAAATCAAGAGTAAGAATTCCAATGTTAGTATCTAAAGTATCATGTTTGCCTCCATGATTATTGATATTCAAAAGTTGTTTTAATATCAAGATTATCTAGGAGCTGAAAAATTATTTCAGAAACCATCATGTGTGGAAGATATTGTGATATCTGAAACAATGTTTTTGGTTGCATTATGACAGAGTATAATTTAGAAAAATACATGTTCTCATATTGTATGAGAATTTATGAAGGATGAAGATGCTAGGCATCCGGATCTCCCAAAAAGGTTTTGGAACTAACATTATACTCGTGATTCTTCCTTATAGGATATAGTATCTTGATCATGAAAGTTTTCATGATAAGGATGAATAGAATATGTAGGTAAAATATTTACTACACTAATATATTAATAAAGAATGGATTTTTGAATGAACACCAAACATTTGATGATGGTGATCCACTTCAAAGTGCAAGTCCAAAGGTATTAGTATTTGACTATATACACTTTGTACTATGTGTCATGTGAATGACACCACTATTGATGTTGATAGATTCTTTTAAAAGAAAAGGAATTGTTGAAATAGAATCTATAAAATATTTGGCAGAAAAGAAAAGGTTGGAGATGTCCAACTTAGGTTTATAGAACATATACATGTTATGGTTGTCTTCCTTGCTTGTTAAACAATGTGTTTCTTAGGTATTGGATACCGAATTGGTTGGTGTGAAGTGTCATACAGAACAGCACAATTCATGAACTGCAACAGCCTAAGTAACTAGCAAGAGAATAAGTGATGATGTTCATTACGAGAACAATGGTTGTTACATTTTTTGTTGTCGTCAAACCTAGCCTTCAAGATTTGTTTTAATAATTGTTATTTTGGTCCGGTATTACGAGAACAATGGTTGTTCAAATAATTACCGTATTCCATAAAGGATGGATGAACTTTTACAAGTCTAGTTGGAGAAATCACATCCATAAACACTATTTCTAAAATGTCGTAAGCCAAATGATTGGAAGATCACTTATGAAGTGACATCGTTGTTTGAATTATATTGGAAAGTAAACATGAAGAAACTCCATGTTGATGGATTTTTTGGAGTCTTTTGATTTTGATCAATTCACGCTTGTGAAACTTTCCTCAAGATAATTGAAATTCCGTTCATAGGCCAAAGAGGAACAGATGACTAACTTATTGGATATTATGCATGTTGATGTATAGAGTCCACTATGTATAGCCATATGCGATGGATCTTTTTGCTTCATATGCTTTCTCCAGAAATTTGAGTGAATATATCTATATATATACTTAATAAGGAAGAAGTAAGAAACATTTGAAAATTGTTCAAAGACTTTCAAGATGAAGTGAAAAATCATTGTAACAAGAAAATAAATGAGTTTATGATTTGATAATAAAGGAAGATATTTGAGTTACAGGTTTAGCAAAACGCCTAAGATTTCAGGAATTGTTCCATGAATTTGCATTTCCCGATAAACCACAGGAGTATGGTATGTTTGAGAGATCAAATCAAACCTTGTTTGACATGGTAAGATCAAAGGTGTCATTTATAAAACTGCCATTATGTTTTAAGGATTAAACTTTAGGGAATACCATTTTTACACTGAAAAGAGCGCCATCGTGATCCGTTGAAATGACACCATATGAGTTATGGTTTGGGATAAAACCCGAATTGGGTTTTCTTAAATTTTGGTATGCTATGCATAAGTAAAATGTTTACAACGAAAGTCGGATAAGCATGTCTTTGTAGGTTATCCCAAAGAATTTGTTGGGAATTCCTCCATAACACCGAGGACAAAAGAGTTTGTCGCTTGGAACGTCAAGTTTCTTCAGAAGGAATTTTTCGTGAAAAGTTAAGTGGAAGGACAATAGAACTTTGATAAGGTTGTTGAACCTTAGCTATATGTGCTAAGTAGCGCAGCACCAGAAAGTGTCTCAGTGGCGTCCATAATGCTCATGGCTCCCGTGATTACAAAGGGTGTGATCTTGGAGATTAGAGTTCTTATTGAACCATGTGGGTCGCTAAGAATCAAATAGTAAGATTTGAAACATAAGTCGTCATTGTTTTAATAATGATGAACCGACTGCATGCAAAGAAGCGATGAGGGGCCCTGACTCCATAAAATGACTAGAAGTCATAGAATCCGTAATAGTATCCATAAACAATAAATTAAGTTTCTCAACATGGAAGACCCTCTGGAAAGGCGTGAAGCCTATCAGTCGTGTTTGGATATATAAAGAAATAGGCATGGATGTTTAACATCTATGAAATAGTCGACATGTCGGAAATAAGTTTACGGCAATGTTCAAGGAGTTGACTATGACAAGATTTGATCTTTCATACCGATATTTAGTCTTGACAGATTAATGTAGCAACCACTACATATAATTTGCTATATGGTAGTTGAATAAACAAAACAAGGTTCTTCTAATAGAATGGTTACCTAGGACGTGTACATGACACGGTCTGAAGGGTTTTGTTAATTCAAAGGGTGCTAAAAGGGCATGCAAAGTTCAATAGTTGAAGTGAGCATAGCGGAGTTGGAATCTTCACCATGATGAAAATGTTAAAGGAGTTTAATTTCATCAGAGACGATGAAGATGGTTGCATTTGCAAGAAATTAAGTCAGAGCGCTGAGACAAATTTCCAATACATTATGCAGAGTACATATTGTTGATTGGAAATTATGTATATTTTATTGACATAAGTTAAGAATTTCATTAAAATAGGATTTCAATGAAAGACTTGGGCAAAACTGGAATATTTGGCACCAATGTCTTTATGGATAGATTGAGGCGCTAATATGGTTATGCCAGACGTACATATATGAGATATTGAAAGGGTTCAATATGGAAATAGCAATAAAGGTTCTTGCTGCATGGAAAGGATTGTATCAAGATTCAAGTGTTTCAACACTTGGTGAGTAAAATCACATGAAGATTTTGATCGATTATACCGTGATATGTATATTTCCAGATATGTCCTATGCTCTAAATGTTATGAGCACATACCAGAATGATTCTTTAGATGATCATTGGACGATAGTAAAGATATACTTATGATCTTTGGAAGAACTAAGAATATATCATGTATAAGTGACAAATAGTTAAAGCTAGTTTATTGTAAAGTGTTACATTGATACTAGTTTTGTCACAAGATACAAATTAAATTTATGTCAATTTAGACTATGGGTGGCACAATGTAATAGAAAGGATGTTCAATGATCGATTTGGATGAGTTCCAAAGTTGAGAAATTGTGACGCATAGTACAACAAAAGGCTAAGTATATGACTGCTATAGTAGCAGCAAAGGCGGGCATTTGTGTTAAGTAGTTTGTTATCAAACTAGGTGTGGTTCAAAGTGGGCTAATACTATGAAGATATATTTTATGACAATAATATCAACATATTTTAACCCGAACGAACTAAAGGTCTCACCAAAGGACCAAATTTATACAATGCCATCTCATTTGAGAATGAGTGATGCGTAGAGACGCAAAGACATGCAAATACACATGGACCTGAAACTGTCAGAGCCGGAGATTATGTTAACCACTAGGAATCGCGTATATGCAACACCAGAAAGCCATAGGTATTCAATACGCAAAGTTTTTCCAAACTAGATTATTGACTCTAGTGCAAGTGGGAGACTGAAGGGAATATGCCCGAGAGGCAATAATAAAGTGGTTATTATCTTATTCCTTGTTTATGATAAACATTTATTTTCCATGCTATAATTTTGTTAATTTGGAAACGTTAATACATGTGTGTTTAATAAAAAAAAGGAAAGTTCCTAGTTATGCCTCTCTTATAAACTAGCTCGTTGATTAACAAGATGATCAAGGTTTCCTGATCATGGACATTGGATGTCGTTAATAACGAGGTCACAACATTGGTGGAATGATGTGATGAATATTAAACGGAAGAATATCATTACGATCAGAGTCATTATGTTTATATTTCTATAACATCATACTAAGTAATATTAGTCCTTAGACCATGAGATCATGTTAATTGCTAACACCAGAAGAGTATCTTGACAACATCAAACGTCAGACCGTAACAGGGTGACTATAAAGGTGGCTTCAGTGCTACAAATGTGTTATGTTGAGGCTCATGGATCAATAGTGGGATTTGTCCATCCCGATGACGGATAGATATACTCTAGCCCTCTCGGTGATATCACATTGAAATATCTTGCAAGCAAGTGATGTGATCACTAGAATTGTATATGACAGGAATGAGAAAAGAGTGCATGTCGGTAACAATATTAAACTAGGTATTTGGATGCCAATGATCCAATATCGGACATGTAATATATCGCGAGACAAAGGGATTTAGTTACGATGTTAAAGGTTCACATGATCACAAGAGTCATCGTTGAATATGTGGAAGTTAGTACGGATCTCCAGGTCCCGCTGCTGATTATTGATCGGAGAGGGGTCTCGATCATGTCTGCATTATTCGCGAACCGTAGGGTGACACACTTAAGGGATACCGACACCATTTAGGAGCAAATATGTTTCTGATAAAGATTAAGAAAGCAATAGAATCATTTCGATGGAAACCGGAATTGTTTCGGGTGAAATTGCAGAAACTGGTTTTGCATGTGATATTGAAATGTTGTAGGGGGTTTAATGTGAATGTTTGTTAATTAATGTAATTGAAAAAATTCTGAATAAAATAAATAAAATAGTTTTATTTAATGAGAGCTTGCATTAAATTTGGTGGAAATTTAATGCATGTGTGAGTGGAATTTTGAGTGGAGGCTTTTTATGGGAGTGGGAGCTCCACCCACATGAATGTGGAAGAGGTGGGGGCACCACCATGGCTGCCATGCCATGGCCCTTGGGTGCCCCCCTTCCCTATAAAAGGCCCCCCTCTCCTCCTCACAACACACACCTCCTCGTGGAGGATCTCTCTCCCCCTCTAGTTATTCCCCATGGTCTCGGATTAGCGAGATACATGTTCCCGGTGGCTTTATCTGGAAAGGAGTTGCTTCTTCCCCTGCTTTTCTGGAGCGAGGGATGGAGGTTGTCGGGGTACCGGATGTGTGTGCGATCACGGATGCACCGCTACTTTGCGGTGTTGGACTTGGTGGTGCTGGACTTGCTGGAGCTGGATCTGATGGACGTGCTGGAGCCGGACCTTCTGGACTTCATCATGATATTGAGATCGACAAGTGTACGACTACATCATCCATGAGTTCCAACTCGTTAAGAAATCTATGTTTTCTTCGAGGGTAAGTTCTCTATGGATGTATATCAACCCGTTGCTTGTATCTAGTAGATAGATCTTGGCGTATAGTTCCCATCGTAGGAATGTTTTTTTATGTTGCGAACCCAACACTTGCTTCAATGCCATCCCCAAAGATCTCTGGGGGAATCCAAGTGCGCGTCATTGTAGTTGCGATCTTTCCAGGAGGCTAGATTTCTTCTGAAGGGCAATTGGCGAGTTCCCGTAGCGAGCAAGGTCGATCTGAAGCCGTAGTCAAGTGAATTATCTCATTCCTCGGCCACCTGGAATGACGGTTGGGGTTCCCCACCTTGATCTTGTTCCGACGCTTCTACGCCTACTACCGGATCAAGCCTTCAGATTTGGGGCCACATAGCATCGATCATCTCACGATCTTTGTCGCATTCTATGAGAGCTACCTTGGATGTAGGCACTACTTCCCGCTCTTGCTAGAGCTTGCTCCACGGCCACATCAGTCGCGAGGGGAAGGACGGGCCAATGATAGCCACTGGCGGCATCAACTTCCAGGTCAATCCCAACACCATGTTCTTCAAGCTGATGCTGCCGAATAAGGTGGCCAATGAGTGGAAGAAGTATTGGTTCTACGTCAAGGAATCTACCGCCGCCAGCTAGGTGACGATCCAAGCGTACACCGTGGACCAGAGTAATCCGTAGTTTTTATCGGCAAAGAAGCTCCCCACGGACTAGGGCGTGATTGTGGCGGTGATGTGCACCCGAATGACGCAGCTAGATGACGAGGGGTTGATGATGATCAACCTCTATAATTGTTAGATCGGGAAGCGGATCGGGTCACTCGCCACTCGAGCTCACTAGATGTACGAGTACATAGGCTCAACGTGTCGGAGCCCTGGCATCAAGTGTGACACTTCCTCGCGTTGGACGATCCCCATGCTTCATGAGTGTTCGCCTTTGAGAGGTGGGACGCCTCCAGAAGGGACCAAACTAGGTAGGCATCGCAAGGCACCCCATCGGGGGAGAGTGACCCTCCGGAATAACGCCTCGGGAGGGAGACTGCCACAGCGTCACGGAACACACTCGGGCCTCGGTTAACCCCGGTGCATCCGGGGGTAGAATAGTATCTACGCCGAACAGAGTTGATGACCCACAAGTATAGGGGTGTATTGCAGTATTTTCGAGGGAAGTGAAACCCAATTTATTGATACAACACAAGGGGAGCCAAAGAATATTTATAAGCCTTAACAACTAAGTTGTCAATTCAGCTGCACCTAGAAAAAATCTTTCTCACAACAGTTTATCAGTACCAACAGTTTTGTAGTAGCAATTGTAAAGTAATAGCAGTAGTAAAAGTAAAGGCAGTAGTAACAATCGCAGTAAACAGTAGGATTAAAGTGTGGTAGGGAAAGGGATGGATGGACGGGTGTTGCAAGGACAAGACAATTCACATGGCAATCAGAACATAGGGCAATTGCAGATAAATAAGATAAAGCATCCAAGTACTAAGTAATCATAGGCATGTGTTCCATATATAGTCATACGTGCTCGCAATTAGAACTTGCACAACATCTTTGGTCCTGCCAGCCCGTTTGCAGCAGGGCCTCAAGGGAACTACTAGCAATTGAGGTGATCCTTTTAATAGAGAACCAGAGCAAAGCATTAACACTCTGTGAACACATGTGATCCTCACATCAAAGCCATTCCTGCCAGTTATCCTGATTTCTATCACTTCTGGGCCATTGGTTCCAGACAATAACGTGTGTATACAACTTGCATGTAAGACCATAAACAATACTATCATAATGAATCAATAACATGTTCATATCTGAAATCAAGGCACTCGGGCCCTAGTGACAAGCATTATGCATAACAAGTCGCAACAAAGTCAAAAAGCACTAATAGAAGATACTAGACACCATGCCCTAACAATCCAATGCCATTACATGAACGATCTCATCCAATCCCTACCATCCCCAAAGCGTACATCGGGGAATTACTCACTCATAGATGGGGGAAACATGGATGGTCGATGGAGAAGTGATGGTGATGATGATGGCGATGATCTCCTCCAATTCCCCGTCCCGGCAGGGTGCCAAAATAGAGTTTCTGGTTCCTAATCATGGAATCTAGTGGTGGCGGCGCAGCGAAACTCTTTCTGGAAAAACGTCGAACCTCCCCTAAGTTTTTAGATGAGAAGGCAACTTATAGGCGAAGAGGGAGACCGAGGGGGTGTATGGGGCGGCCAGACCACCCCCTGGCGTGGCCAGGCCTAGCTCGCGCGGCCAGGTGGTGTGGATGGGCACTAGCCCCACTCCGTCTCGTATTCTGGCTCCGTCAGTCTTCTAGTGAAATAGGACTTTAGGCATATTTTCCGGGATTTTTCCTGATAGTTAATTTTTTGCACAAAAACTAGACACCAAGGAACTTCTGCTGAAAATTGCGTCAGTCCGGGTTAGTTGTATCCAATTCACACAAGTTTAGAGGAGAAACAATATCAAAAGTGTTTGCGAAAGTAGATACATTTTGGACATATCAACTCCCCCAAGCTTAGCTTATTGCTTGTCCTCAAGCAATTCAGTTGAAAACTAAGTGCGATAAAAGAAACTTTCACGAACGCATTTGCTTCATATGATGTATATATTCTCAGCATGTGATCAACTACTTACACAATTCATAATAAGGAGTATGCAACTAAATTTACTTAATAGGGATTGCAAGCTATGAAGAGATTCCAACTCAAAAATTATAAGTAGCATGAAACATAAACATGAGCAACATTACAATGCTCATAACAAGGTATGATAGAGTGGTATCTCGCTTGCCTTTTATTGTGAATGTCAAGGCACCTCTGAAGTTCAGGTAATGACTAGAAGTAAAGACATCAAAGATACAAGCATCAAAGTCATAACACAATTAATCCAGTATCGAGACAAGCACATTATACTGAGAATGAAAACTATGCTTTCAAGAAAGTGCTCATAGAATAGGTGGTGACTCAACAAGGAAATGAAAAAGGTTTTGAATAGTTTGAAAGGCTTCCAAATGCTGAAAGTATGGTAGTCATTAGCTTTGAGCTCTCATTGCCCCTATCATAAGCATCTTTAAATGGTTAAGGTTAAAGTGACACAACTAAGAGGATATGCTTGACAAGTTATTAGTTAAAATCTCCTGCCCCTTAGTTACGAGTACCGAACCTCATGCTACTCAACTTCAGTCACAAGTAAGCTCTTGTCATTGTAGGTACATATGCATCATAGAGAACCGCCAACGGGGTACCCCTTGAACATGATACAGAAGCTATCCCATAAACAAAATAACAAGGCAAGCAGACAATGAGCATCTTAGCGATCTTTTTATTTTCTATTTCCATAGGTTTTTATTGAGGATGCTTCATAGAATGCTCACTATGGTTATGTTGCAAGTTTCCACCATGATTAGGCATGGCTTAGGCTAGCGGCCCAGGCATTTCTCTAACACATATACAAACTCCATGCTCTTACAAGTTCCCCTTTTATTTCACACCACCGGGATCTATAAGCAAAAGAATCATGCTATCAACGAGGTACAAAGTACCCGTGCAATGTTGAAAGCGTTCCCCATGATATATGGTTCTGCTAACTTCAACTTATAAAGCGCAAGCATATACGCAACAAAGATGGACGCCATGGTTCAAGATTATTAAGTGCAAGAAAGTAAAGTGTGCCATCAAGTTCGTGAGAACTTTACTAACTAACTTTCTCATAACAAGCAAACATTTTATTTGGAAGAAAACAAGGCATATTGAATATGCACAGAAATAGCAAATGATGCTAATAGGTAGGTATGGTTGATACTTTGGCAATATTGGTTTTAGGGAGTTGGAAACACGAGTAGAGCTCATACTCAGTGCAAGTGAGGGCTAGTAATAGTAAGGGTGCGACAAATGAGAGAGCAACAATTGTCATAATCATGCTTGCAACAAAACATGACTAGTCATGGTACGAAAGTGATTCAAGACCCCAGAGGCAAAATAATTCATCGAGGCTTAACTGATTATTTCAGTCATATGCATGCGTGAGCATGTGGCAAGTCAATTCAAGTGAAACATTCAGAGGAGGATACCACGGTGTCATACCAAGTTATGAATAGAGTAATCCATGCAAACATTCATATGACATGCTACAAACTATTAGCGAGCTGGAGCTAATCATAAGAAAGCAAGAACTACTAAGCATCCATAAAGAACATACACCCTACATGAATAGACTAAACATGCCCACAATGATGAGTATATGTACAAAAATGAAAACAAATAGAGTTCGTTACCAGCCTCTTACCACACCTCAAGTTCTCATTAATCCTCATTATTGCCCTTCACTTGTGTGGTTTGAAAAATAACATCAAACCAAATTCCACTAAGAACTGCTGAACCCTGCCACAAACTCACAAAACCAAAGAAGAAGAACAAATATTTTTGGGGTTTTTGATTTTTAAAAACAAGAACCAAAAAAGAAGAACAAGCAAAGCAAAATCTTTTTGGGTTTTTTCGAATAGTTCAAACAAAGCAATAAAGCAAACCAAGGCAAAAGGAAGAAGAAGCAAACAAAGAGAAACAATAGAAATATGTTTGGTCTTTCTGTGTTTTAGAAAGCAAAAACAAAGAAAGAATGAAAACTAAAAAGACAACAAAACATGAATATACAAAGTACCGACAAAAAATGATATGGAGATGAGTGCGATATCGGTGTACCTCCCCCCAAGCTTAGGCTTTTGGCCTAAGTGGGTATCAATCCATGTACGAGTAAGGGTTCTAAGTAGGCGGGTCATTGTAAGAATGATCGAAGTTAGGCCCTTGGGAAGAAGAAGAAGCTCCCCAATCATAGGTAGGCTGCTGATATGAAGACTCCCCCTCATTCGAGGGCTGGACCGAATCATCTGTAACCTCCCTTCTAATATCCTGCTCCAGTTGGGAGAGCTCTCCCAAGTACGTATCAAGCTCCTCCTCTGTGAGGGACAATCCTACCTTGTTATCAAGGTTAAAAAAAACAGGTGCAGGCAAAAGAACAACTCGCTCGGACTTTCTCCTTCTCCAACCACCCTTGAGAAAGGTTATTTCATAAGACAACTCACTGAGATTAGCCCAAGAAGAAACAAATTTATGTTGTATAATGGAATTAAGATCAAGCCTTTCTATGGGAAACTGTAGGTCTAGATGATGGGGCACTAAACCATGCAACGCTAATAAACGAGAAGCAATGAGGCCTCCACAAATTCCACCTTTCTCGCGGTTAGCAGCAAGACGGAAAGCTATCAAGGCACGCAAGTTATAAGTCCTATCTCGTTTAAGAGCAGGAGATATGAATGCTAGATCATACGAAGATAACTTATTGGCAGTTTTCCTAGCAAGAACACACTTGCAATAAAGTAAGCAAAGTAGCGAATAGAAGGGAGATGAATGTTACGGATTTTCCCACTCTCCTTCGAGTAGCTGCTCCCTTGGCAAATCTGTGCGTACAAGTCCATGAGTGGTGCAGGTCGCTCTTTAATGCTTCCACATGATCCCAACTGAGGTACCTTAATAGCTACACAAAAGTCATCGAGAGAAAGGTCGACAGATATATTGTAAATTTTGTAGTGGACCATGGAGTTAGGAAAGGAGTAACTAAATTGAAAGTCCTGCACTACAGACAACGTTAGTTTCACAAATTGACAAGGTTCATCTTCCAAAAAGTGCTCCAATCTTGCATTAGCAACCAAAGTATGGAAGTCCTGGGAAATTCCTGCAGCCCTCGTGAATTCGAAGCATGGATAGATGGAAGGAAAAACTTCCTCCTCTCGGTGAACCTACATAACCTCAGGCACCCTCAGTTCATGTTGGTTGAGTTGATGCTCATTCATCTTCTATTCTAAAATTTAAACATCTATTAAACAAGTGATTGCAAAGTGAATATATAATGAAGGGCACTACTCATAAGTACTTGTAGAGGCCTAAACATGCATCAAAACTATATCTCTAAGCATTGAACAAGCTTACAAGCACTCATAACCTGTCACCTACAGCAGAAAAATACTCGAGATATAAACCACTAAACTCAAATCTACTTGGACAAGCGGAGGAGTCACATACCGGAGAACAATTGCTCCAAATGTCAGCAGGAAAGATGGGGTGAACAAGGAGATCAAAAAATCGAGGGCAAGAACGGCAAGAACGTGATTTCGAGCAATGAACTGGTGTTTTCTCGGAAGAGAGAAGAAAGTGGGAAGTGAGAGAGTGAGTGGAGGGCCAGGGGTGGTCCACACCATGGGCAGGCGCGCCCCTAGGCTGGCCGCGCCTCCAGGTGGTGTGCCTGCCTAGTGGCCCCCCTAGTACCTTCCACGCACTTCTCTACCCCTTCTTTCATGTAAAAAATTAATATGAATTTTCTGGAATTTTTCGAGACACTTTATTTTTGAGAAATTTTCAGGTATAGAAGAATGATTTTCTGACAGAAAGATTTTTTTGGAATGATGCAATGACAAAACAAGGCTAAAACTTAAGAAGTCCTAAGACACTCTAACAAGGAAGCAACTAACAACAGAAAAGTAAACTAAATGAAAGCAAAAACTAAAATGGATAGAATAAAAGTAAACAAATATAATCTTGGTGAAAACATTGTTTTGTTCACTGAAATCCTTTTGTTAACAAGGTTGATCAGGTCTTGTTACCAAAAAAATTTTATATGAAGAAAAACTTTGTATTTCACTAATGATTATGTTACCTCAACCTTGATAGCAATGGTCTCAATCATAGTAGTTTCAAAATTTTCTCTTGGTATGGGACAATATATTTCTCCAACTTGAATGACATGTTCAATTGAATTCAAACCATAAGTCCTATCAATCTTCTTGGGGAAATAGATAGTATGTTCCTTGTCATTAACATTGAAAGTCAACTTTCCTTGATTACAATTAATAACAGCTCCTGCAGTATTAAGAAAAGGTCTCCCAAGAATAATAGACATATTATCATCCTCGGGCATTTCAAGCACAACAAAATCAGTTAATATCAAGCAATTATGAGCCACTTGAACAGGTACATCCTCACATATACCAACAGGAATAGTGGTAGATTTATCAGCCATTTTCAAAGATATATCAGTTGGTATCAGTTTTTCTAGTTGAAGTCTCTTATAGAGAGAAAAAGGCATGAGACTAACTCCTGCTCCCAAATCACACAAAGCAGTTCTAACATAACTATTTTTAATAGAGCAAGGAATATATGGAATCCATGGGTCTCCAAGTTTCTTTGGCACCTTACCATTAAAGGAATAATTAGCAAGCAAAGTAGAAATTTCTTCATTAGGGATCTTCCTTTTATTCGAGACAATATCCTTCATATACTTTGAATAAGGAGGCAATTTAATAGCATCAGTCAAATGAATTTGCAAAAATAAAGGTTTCATCCACTCACAAAACTTATTATAGTGTTCATCTTCCTTTGACTTGTGTTACTTATCAGGAAAAGGCATAGGTTTTTGGACCCAAGGCTCTCTTTCACTACCATGTTTTGTAGCAAGAAAATCTTCTTTAGTGTATTTAGTATTCTTAGTGTGCTTTTCAGGTTCTTCTTCAACTTCTTCTTTATCAGGAACAATATTTTCTTCATTACCACTTTCAGTTTAAGCATCAGAGACAGATATACTATTAGGATCTTTAGTAGGTTCAGAGGGTTCTACAATAGTTTTATGTTTGTTTTTTCTTTTCTTATAAGTAGTACCACTATTTTCAGCTTGTTGAGAATCCTGCTCAATTCTTTTGGGATGCCCCTCAAGATATAGAGGATCCTGGGTAGTAGCACCACTTCTAGTTCTAATTTCATAAGCATGTTTTTCTTTAGAAGCATTCATTAGCAAATCTTTTTGTACTTTAATAAGTTGGTCAATTTGAGTTTGGACCATTTGAAAATGTTTAACAATCATTTTAACATCATTAGAGGTTCTTTCCACAATATCTTTTAACTCAACAATAGCTCTAATGTTTTCCATTAGATGATTTTGCACCCTTTTATTAAAATTATCTTGCTTAACAATAAAAATATCGAATTCTTCTAAGCATAGATCAGGAGGTTTAGAGTAAGGGATATCACCTTCATCGAAGTGTTGGAGAGAGTGTACCTCAATAGTGGATGAATGGGGAATTGGCTTACATAATTCTTCTATAGGAGGTAAATTCTTGACATCTACAACTTTAATTCCCTTCTCCTTAATACATTTCTTAGCTTCCTTCATCACTTCATCATTCAATTCAATAACTCCCCTCTTATTAGATGATGGTATAGGCGCAGGTATAGTTGGTTGATGTATAATTGTTTTAGGTATAGCTGGTCAGGAGGAGTCCAATCTTCATAATTCTTGCTTATATTAGCCATTAATTCCTCAGCTTCCTTGGGAGTCCTATTCCTGAAAACACAATCAGCACAATTATCCAGGTATGTCCTAGGTTCTTTACTTAATCCATTATAAAATATATCAAGAAGCTCATTCTTAGGTAATGGACATCCAGCATGTGCATGAATCAAAGAACAAAACCTTGCCCATGATTCAGGCAATATCTCTTTTTCTCCCTGTTTAAAATCAAAAAGTTCCTACAAAATAGCATGTCTAGCACTAGGAGGAAAATATTTCTACAGGAAAGTACTAATCAAGCAATCAGGGCTATCAATAGATCCAGGAGGTAAATTATTAAACCAAGTTTTAGCTTTTCCTTTCAACAAAAAAGGGAATCTTAGCAACAAAGTAGGTGTGCATGTTAATATCATCAGAAAACAGGCCACTCATGGTAGAAAGCTCAGTCATATGTGCTACCGCACTCTCAATCTTAGTCCAACAAAAACGTTCTTTCTCAACAATAGCTATATAGGATAGATCAAGAGAGAAATCATAATCTTTATCTTTAATGTTTATGGGAGACGCAAAACTTAGCATTAGGAGACAATTTGGGTTTAATAGTATGCCTCTCAAGGAGACTCTTAGCAGCACTCCTATCATAGGTGTTTTGACAATATAACCGTCTTCAATATCATAGCTCTCTCTAGACTCAGGTGAACTAACAGGTGTAGTAGTGTCTTCATTAGGAGTTCAGTATTTCCAGCAATAGTTCGAGGAATCGTAGCATCTAGGAAAGGACCTAATGAACCACTCTTATCAAGCACAGTAGAAGCAGCATCATAAGTATCACAAGTTTCAGATTCAGCAGTAGTAGCAGTGTGTGTAGCATGTTTATGTGGTGGTGTAAGGAACTTACTCATAACAGATGGTGAATCAAGAGCAACAGAGGTGTTCAGAACCGTACATCTACTTGTAGTGGATGGTAAAATAGGAACCTTGCCATCACGAGACTTACCCATGATGGATGGATGGCAGCGAACAATAGTGATTCCAAGTGGACTTGATAAATAAAGCTATGCTCCCAGGTAACGGCGCCAGAAAATAGTCTTGATGACCCACAAGTATACGGGGTGCATCGCAGTATTTTCGAGGGAAGTGAAACCCAATTTATTGATTCGACACAAGGGGAGCCAAAGAATATTTATAAGCCTTAACAATTGAGTTGTCAATTTAGCTGCGCCTGGAAACAATCTTGCTCACAGCAGTTTATCAGTAGCAATAGTTTTGTAGTAGCAATAGTAAAGTAATAGCAGTAGTAAAAGTAAAGGCAGTAGTAACAATCGCAGTAAACAGTACAATTAAAGCACGGTAGGCATAGCGATGGATGGATGGGCATTGCATGGACAAGACAATTCACATGGCAACCAGAACATAGGGAAATTGCAGACAAATAAGATAAAGCATCCAAGTACTAAGTAACCATAGGCATGTGTTCCATATATAGTCATACGTGCTTGCAATGAGAACTTGCACAACATCTTTTGTCCTGCCAGCCCGTTTGTAGCGAGGCCTCAAGGGAACTACTGGCAATTAAGGGGATCCTTTTAATAGAGCACCGTAGCAAAGCATTAACACTCCGTGAACACATGTGATCCTCACATCAAAGCCATTCCCGCCGGTTATCATGATTTCTGTCACTTCGGGGCCATTGGTTCCGGACAATAATGTGTGTATACAACTTGCAGGTAAGACAATAAACAATACTATCATAATGAATCAATAACATGTTCAGATCTGAAATCATGGCACTCGGGCCCTAGTGACAAGCATTAAGCATAACAAGTCGCAAGAAAGTCAGAAAGCACTAATAGAAGATACTAGGGACCATGCCCTAACAATCCAATGCCATTACATGAATGTTCTCATCCAATCCCTACCATCCCCATAGCCTACAGTGGGGGATTACTCACTCAAATATGTGGGAAACATGGATGGTCGATGGAGAAGCGATGGTGATGATGATGGCGATGATCTCCTCCAATTCCTCATCCCGGCAGGGTGCCAGAACGGAGTTTCTGGTTCTGAATCACGGAATATGGTGGTGGCGGCGCAGAGGAACTCTTTCTGGAAAAATGTCGACCCCCCTGAGTTTTTAGGTCAGAAGGCAGCTTATAGGCGAAGAGGGAGACCGAGGGGGTGTCTGGGGCGGACAGACCACCCCCTGGTGCTGCCAGGCCTAGCTCGTGTGGCCAGGTGATGTGGCTGGGACCCAGCCCCACTCTGTCTCGTATTCTGGCTCCGTGAGTCTTCTCGTGAAATAGTATTTTTAGCAAATTTTCCGGGATTTTTCCTGATACTTGATTTTCTACACAAAAACTAGACACCAAGGCAATTCTACTAAAAACTACGTCAGTCTATGTTAGTTGCATCCAATTCACACAAGTATAGAGGAGAGACAATGGCAAAAGTGTTCGGGAAAGTAGATACGTTTTCGACGTCTCAGGAGTATCGACTACGGCCCCGATAGCAAGCGCAGGGCTTTCGTGGCGTCAGCCTCCTCGGTAAAGAAGACCCGGTCCACCCTCCTTTTGCAGGAAGGGATAGGTGATCTTGTGGTGGGAGGATCCCCTAGTTGCCATTTTGGTGGAAGGGGAAAACGTAGAGAGCATCGGATGAAGACAAGCGACATCGACAAAGGACTCTTTACAAGAGGATGGAGTCAAGCGCGGTGAGCTGGACCCAATCCATGTAAAATAGTCTCCTAGACCGACGCCTCGAGGGGCGGCACTGTGGTGACCCCTCCCGTCCATGGATCGGGGGAAGAGGCATGACACTGCCCTATATAAGGATCCCTTCTCCTACCTTGCATGGGAGGGATCATAGAGATCTAAAACCCTAGACTGGCATCCTCCATTGTGTAACCTTGCAAGGCACGCGAGCAATACAATAAAACAGGAGTAGGGGCTTTACCTCCTCACGAGGATCCCAAACCTAGGTAAAAAAACCGGTGTCAACTCTTTGTCATACATCTTCCTTGTTTCCTTAGCCATCACCGAACTCCTTCAGAATCGCATGTTCAGCCCCCTCAGGAACCAAGGGATCATTGGACCCTAGTTCCTTCGCGGGACAGATCTCAAACATTTGGCGCACCAGGTAGGGGGCTAAGGCGTGCTTTCAAGACCTTCAATGACCTCAACAACATGTTGGACGGCAATGATATGCACGTCGAGCGAGCGCTCCATTGTGCGGCAAGCAAGGCCCAGATGGAGTCGGCTCTGCAGTGCGCCGCCTCTGACAAGTCCCATGGTTGGAGGATGAGGGGGTCTCCTCCTACCTCCCGTCGTGGGAGCCTGTTGCTTCCTCACACGGCGTCACATCGCTCTCCCGCACCGTGTCGTATCGCGGCCACCCCGAGCAACTCACCCTGGAGGCCACCAAGCATATGGTGTGCGAGCTCATGGACCACCCGCTGGCTGAGCAGGGCTAGGAGAGGTGGCGCGACTTGAACGCTGAGCTTCTTGATGCCGCCACCCTCTCCCCTAAGGGCCTAGGGGCTCGGCTCGAGGTCGGGGAGCTGGGGGCTGGGGGCTCACTCCCGCCTCGCTAGAGCAGGGATGCGGCCAAGCCGGATAATGCCACTCCACATCCTGCAAACAGTTGCCAGATCATCTGACCTCCCGTGTTCATGGTGCCACCAAGGGAGCGAAAAGACTGCCTCGCTGAGGAAATCGCCGCCACAAGAAAGCATAACCACATGGCCCTCGCCAACGGCAAGGAGGTCCAGGCCAACGGCTGCCTCGCCTTCACCAAGAGCCTCCGTCATGTGGCTGGGCCTCACAAGTTTCACCCGGAGATGCCGACGCGCTGCAACGACACCACCAACCCGTGCGAGTTTCTCCAGCTTTACACCATAGGCGCTGAAGCGGAGGGAGGAGACGACTGTGTCATGGCAAACCGGTTCCCCCTGTTCCTGAAGGGGATGGCTAGTACCTGGCTGATGAACCTCCCCGAAGAGTGAACCGACTGATGGGCGAAGCTCATCTCCTTCCTCATCTCCAACTTCAAGGGAACCTACGAGCGCCCGCTCGCCTACTACGACCTCTGCCAGATACGTTAGCAAACTGGAGAGACCCTCTTGAAGTTTCTACAGAGATTCAACCGAGGGAGCCTCTAGGCTCAGGCTCGTGGTCGCCGGGGTTTGATAGGGTGTGTCGCAGTTCATCGGGTTGACAAGCTCACCATGCCTGGATGTTGGTGATATGGGTTCGTGCGTTGATTCGCTGGCCATTGGTAGTGACCGTGTTGTGCACTAGGCATGACTCGTTGGTGGATTTTATGGGGTTGGTAGCCCACGACTGGATCTGTCGTGGCTTGGGAGATGGACAGTTGTTCACATTGGCGACTGTGTGTTTGCCCGGTGTACCACCCTATTTTTAGTTAAATAGTAATTAGAGTTATTTATGCATTCATGATCATCATGTGTAAAACCCTAAACCCTTAATTCTTCTTATCTTTTTAAACCTTTCAATTCAAATGGTTTTGATAATTTTGAAAACTACCAAAAATAGTGGAGCCCAATTTGATTACAAGGGCCTCTACAAAGTTTTAAAAGTTTACGAACCTTCTTGTATTTTGGAAATACTCAAAATAGAAAAGAATTACAAAATACAAAAGAGAAAAGGCAAAAGGTTTTTACAGAAAAAAGTGAACAAGAGTAGCTAGGCCGCAGCCCACCTGCCTTTTCCCCCCGCCTGCCACCAGCACGTAGCAGCTAGCGGTCCAGCAGCAACCCAAGCTGGCCCATACCTCCTTGTCTACTTCTCTTTTCTTCTTCCTCGCGACCGATGGACAAGCAAATGTATGTCTATGCGCTCACCGTCAATCCTCTCTGCGCCATGATGCTCACCGCCACCCCTGGAGGTGATAATAAGAATGCATCAGCTCCCATATCTCTCCCCATACTCACCTCATTCTCCCTAGAGCTCTCTCGCGGTTTTCCCCATCTTGCCAGAACCCTAGCCCGCAGGTGTTGTGGCGTTCCACCGTTTCCGAGATCGCCTTGCCGAAGTGAGACCACCACTAGAAGCTCTCTGCTCTCCATGTTAAATTGCCCCTACTAGAGCAAGATGGAGTGCTCTACATCGCCCCAATCAAGGCTTCCCTATCAGATGCAGGTAGCCACCATTGCCATTAATTCTGACAACCTGATGCCTCTTCGAGCTCTCCTTCAGCATCACGGTGAGCCACTAGTGCACATGAGCCCCTTCAACCCCTCCCTTTCTATCTGTATTACCGTCGCACCATGTGTCTGCATGGTCCGCTGCCCCTGCTCGCCGTAGCTGCATCTCCGACAACCATAAGCTATCATCGCCACCATATTTAGGTTCCCCATTGCGAGGTGCACTGAACACAGTCATCCGTGCTTGTGGACTTGTCCTCTGTCATCGACGACGATCCTCTACTGCCAGCGTGGCCGAGGTAGTGAGGTGGCGCTGAGGTGGCTGCGGCGTGGTGCACGCATCAACGTCGGGCAAGGTTGGCCACCATGGGCATCCTACGTGGCTTGGGCCCACTCTATCAGTGACTATGGCTAGACATAGATGCGGTGTAAAACATGCTAGGTTAGGTTCAGCTGATGTCGTGGTGACGTCAGCCTGAGGTAATAATTGGTTTAATATTTTCATAAAATGATATAATCTTGTGAAATTCATAACTAATTTATATTAAGTCAGAAAAATATGTAAAATATATCAAAATATTCAATAATGAGATCTAAATCTTAGAATCAAAATCATGCATTATTAAGCAACTTTAATGAAAAGTTCAATTAGAAGAACATGATGAGCCCCCATAGGTGATTCTGCGATTTCCCTATATTAGGGTTTAGACCCCTCGGGCCTTATTTAAAATGAACAAGCATGCACTAGGATTTCATCTTAGTACCATCTAACTTGTCATATCATAATTCTTGCTTGAGCGTTGCATCGATTCCAAGTGTTGATTGTTTCCCTCTCTTTCCGGTGTTTGGTTCTTCCCAGTAGAATACAAGACCGAAACCGAGATCGAAGTCAGGGATCAACACCATCGAAGATCGATACTTGAACAACTATAATTAAGTACAAGGTGTCCAAAGAGCTTCTTATTGGATCAAGAGGCAAAGGCAAGCATAGCCCCACCATTATATAATCCTATAATTTTGAAAGCATTTCAATTCTCGACATGATGCATACCATTCGATTGTGGTCTTTTATTAATAGATAGAGTATAATATCTATTGTGTTACCCCCTTTTAGATTATATTACCCGATCCATTACTCCTAGCACAACTAGTTTTAACTTGTTTGCACTTCTAAAGCTTACATATGTGTCCTACTTAGCCATGCTTAGTTGTTCGAGTTTGATCCATTCGAAGATGTATCAGAGATGCAAAGAATCTAGTATGACAAGAGAACAAGGTATCAAGGTGATATGAGGTTAAACATGCTAAGGCTTGTATGTGAGGCCATGGTGGGATGTGGTTTTATAGTCCCATGCTCGCCACCACTAGGAACAAAGTTATTGCCTCCTGAACTAAGACTGAGCTTACAACCACACGGGGCCTGGAAAACCCCTCGTCCAACTAACTTGCCTAGTAGATTCCATGAGTCACATATTTCGGTGTTTGATTCGACATATTCATCTTAGTTGTCTCAAAGGCGGTGAAGGAGGTGCACCATAACATGTAGGTAAGTGTGGACTAGGTTGCATGGGGTGGATAGAGCCCCTGGTAAACTAACCTCGCCTCACATCTCTAGGGACTGGCTTCGGGATTTGACCCGTTATGGTGGAACCCTCCTTAGGGCGTGACTCATGGTCTCGGCGACATCAAGGTAAAGGTCGTGGTCAATCTAACTTTGCCGACCTTACAAGGAAGAGGGCTAATAGGTTGATATTAAGAGAAGGTTGGTACGTGTGGGTAAATTTTTACACCCCTACAAGGCTTGATTATTTCTAAAAGCCATGTCCACAGTTATACCAAACTCGAGAATGGATTCTAAGATCATGGAAAACTTTAACCTAATCATAAAACTAGGCAGTTCAATGTGTGCTTCAGGATGCTTCCTCATGGGTACGAGGGGGTGATCCTAGTTGATAGGTGATGATGAGGATTCAGTGGATATCAAACGATGATGATCAATTTTAGTTGGAGATGTCGCTCTCTTATCCCGTTTTAAAATATTCTAATTAGACGAAATTCTTCTCCCTCTAATTATACAAACAATGATAACTTTATGCAAAATAGCTCCACCAGCCACAAGTCTTGCGGAGTACACCCTGTACTCACCCTTGCTTCATTAATACTTTTGATGTTGAGTAAGTATTCCCCTGAAGACAAGTTTGGTATAACATCCACACCGACGAGTAGGTTGGGGTTCCTGGCCACCATCTTGAATCTATGGACTATGACGTCATCATTATGCTTCAGGCCTCTTAGGCCATTTGTTAACTTTGCTATACTTAATTGCAGAAGTTTTCTTCCGTTGTTTGGTGTTTGTGGTGAGTGACCTCTGCTTGTGATATATTGGTTCTCTACTCAGTTATGAGCTTGCTATAATAGTTTTTGTATCATAGGGTCACGGCTATGTTACCGATTCTCTCACTGGATATCCTCAAGCTCTAAGTTAGGCTTAAGTCAGACAGAGGTCTAGGATTTGTATAGCCCTGATCCCGGGGGTGTCACTCCCAGGCGATTGCTGGAGGCAACCCTTCTACTAGTGGATCGGGAGTATGCTCTCCCTTGTGAGTCACAACCCGCGTCCTGCTGCTCCACCGCTCTAGCAAGAATGGCCTAGGCGTAGAGGATTTGGAGCACGCCCTCACCCGTAGGGTTTAAGCCAACGACTATTGCCTGACTCATGATGACATCGTCCATGTGAGTAGAGTAGATTGGGAGTCTGTTGGCATCGAACTCTCGTGGTGATATCAGTATCCACGGCTGCTCTAGAGGAGGTGAGCAGCGGGGTGGTGGTGGAACTCCATACGTGGTCGCATCGCGGTTGGGTGGCTGGTGCCTGTCACCAAGTTGCGGCAGAGCTCGAGCTCAGTCATGTGTGCGGTATCACGCTTGTCATGGAAATTCAGCGCGCAGCCCTGGATGGTGGGGCTGAGGCATCATGAGATGCGGTGCTAGTAGTAGTGCGACAACTCCTAGGTGTTGTACTTCTTGAGGTGAAATTTCTCGTGCTTAGCTTGCTCCTTGGCGATGGCCGCCTCCAGCCATTGGTGGTCCTCCTCGACCTCTGTCGTCGTTGCGGTCAGAGAGAGCGGTGTGGTGAAGGTATCCACCAGCGCATTGTTGTCCGCCATGCGGATGGCATTGTAGCAATTATATCTGATGTGTGCCTCATCAAGGGACTCTGATCTAGAGTCAGAGTCAAAGATCTGGAGGATGGATGGATCCTCGAAATTGCCGGTGTTGGAGACACGCGTGATGGAATTGGCATATGACGCAGCAGTGATGGATCCGACGACCGAATCAAGGATCGCCGAATTAGCATCGTCGTGGAGAGCCACATCTCTTCCGGCTGTGTCGCTCATGGTCGGGTCGCACTCGGAGATGAGGAGGGTGATGTAGAGAACTTTCTCCTCCGAGAGTAGATCGTGTGGGGGAGACCCGTTGGTGATGTCGAATTCCGCCGATTCCGCCGCATTGGTGACGTTCGTGAACCCGAGGAAGAGGTTGATGTTGTCAATTGGCACCACTGCGACATTGGTGACCAGGCACGACAATGGCATGTAGCTGGCCGGCATGATCTTGAGGAACTAGCCGGTGGTGATCATACGACCGGTGGAGAACGACCGGTCTACTCGAGTGTAGGGTCTCGCCGTAGATCTAAGGCTTGACTGACCAAGGCCCACGGCAGGCGCCACTATCGTGGGAATGGACATGAGTTCCTCCCAAGGGTATATATTGAGTTGATTGGGGCAAGGGGAGTGAGCCATCTACGGATGAAGATCGAGGAGACTCAGGGTTTTACTTAGGTCCAGGCCCACTTTAGTGTAAAGAGCCTACTTCCTGCTATACGTCACTACAAGAAAAGTGTCCATCCATAACGACTTGCCTCATGAGTCATCATAGAAGGTGCGACTTTACGGACAAATTTCTCGTCTCGACCGTGGCTGATGGGAAACTTTTTTTTGGTTTTGTGGCCCTCTATTACGATGAAAACGCTAAAAACATGGAGGAATCTTAGCCGACACATGGCAGAAGCAAGATTTTTGGATCCTCACGTGATGTTGACTCTCTGAAGTGTTTTGAGGCGTGTGGGTCCCAAACGTCGGTGTCTCTAATAGACCATATTTTTGGGTCACGCCTCTCTGATTTGAACTCGATAACGTTGCTCTATGCGCCTGTCGTTTAGGCAGGCTACTGGGTCCCACATGTCACCCTCTCATTAGAAGAATCATGTGTATTATGGAACATTTTCCTTCGCTTGCGCTACCCTGTTCCGAAATTGATAGCGTTGTTTGTTGCATCTACCATTTAATCAGGCTGCTGGGACCCACATGTCATCCTCTCATTAGAAGAAACATGTGTATGATGTAATTTTTCCTTCGCTCGTGCTACCCTATTCCGAACTTGACAGCCCTGCTCGATGCATCTACCGTTTAATCATGATGCTGTGCCCCACATGTCATCCTCTCATTAGAAGAAACATGTGAATGGTGAATTTTTTTTCCTCGGTCGTGCCTTCGTGTTTCGAACTTGATAGCGTTGCTCGCAACATCAATCATTTATTTAGGATGGTGAGTCCCTTATGCCATCCTCACATTAGAAGAATCGTGGGTATGATGGAATTTTTTCTCTTCTTTAGTGCTACCCTGTTTCGAGATAGCGTTGTTCGGTGAATCTGCTGTTTGGTCACGCTGGTGAGTCCCTGTTTCTGTCTAGTGGGTCCGCCATGCTAGCCTCTCTATACAAGTATTTAATATTTTTTTTCATACCTACCCTCAAAAAAACTCGAGGGACGCTACAGGCTGGTGGGTCCGTGGTGTTAGCCTCTCTGTAATACGATATTGATAGAAGAAAAATAAACGTAAATTGAGTGCATTGCCACTACAACAAAGATATTTATAGAAACAATATCATTAAACTTTTATTAGTACTACAACTTATGTATTAGTCTTCTTAAAAATATTTTTTGTGTCTATGTTTATCTCTTTTAAAATATAAAAGGGCAATGCTCCTGGCATCTCAATTTATAAAATGCCACATAATGGAGTATTTTCTTAAAAGCATGGGTAGGTTGAGTTATTTTATTTTGAGAGGTGGGGGAAATGCTTAAAGGGCAGAATTAAAAATAGTTTGGCTATTCTACATAGGCTTCTCTATATTGGTTATACTTCATAGGCTATGCTCCATGGGCTTGTATATTAAATTTCACTAGGTTGTGCTCAGCAGTCCCCTGACCCCGAAAAGGCTGAATTAATATGTTCTCCGCTATGCTCCATGGGCTCTTTTCTCAAATTTCACTAGGTTGTGGTCAGCAATCCCCTAACCCCGAAAAGACCAAACGAGCTAGATTTCTTCTCCTGGTTAATAAAAATTGCATTGAGATGTGGCTGGGCCAGATTGGAAACAAAGACCTTAGAGAGGGAGGAGGAAAGCGATAATTCTTTTTGAAAGATATTTGTGTTGAAATTCAGCAGTATAGAATAAGATAGAAAAATTATCAACAGATTCGTAGTTCATATTCAGCAGTACTTGACCAATTCAGTAGCATTTCAAAGTGACCAATTCAGCAATACAGACACGAAAATACAATAGAAGTACAGAGAGAACCAGATCTTGTTTCATCTCTAAAAACCTTGTCGTGTGATCCGTTTGCCCTTATCACCAAACACACTCGGCCGTTGGAGTAAGAAAAACTGATGATCAAGTCTGCGTCGAGTACCTTCTTCTCATATCAATGCATGTGTGACCCCCATATGCAACCCAAAATGCCCAAGTATCATCTAGATTGTGACAAACCATATTTAAAAAGAAAAAAAGACTATCTACTTCCCTTGATTTAAACAAGTACCAGTACATCAGTATTAGTTCCACAAAATGTTTTAGTAATAGCAACGATAGAACAATTGAGAAATTCAGTAGCTTTCCTGCTTGAAATTCAATAGCAGTACAGAGAGAATCAGTTCTTGTTCCACCTCAAAAAACAGGCTCGATCATTAGAGCAAGCAAAACTGACGATCAAGTATGCTACTGTGTGAATACCTCCTCCTAACATCTATGCATGTGTGACCCCCATATGCGACCCAAAATGCCAAAGACCCATCTAGATCATTGCGACAATGCTAACTTTCAAAAGAAAAGCAAGACAAACTACTGCACTTGATCTAAAGAAGTAATAGTACATCTCTATTAGTTCAAAAAAATGTAGAGTAGTACTGTCGTTGCTATTACTAAAGTATAGGTGCATTTTGAGTAATGCAGGCCCCAGGTAGTAATCTGAGATGTTTCATGTTACACCAACATGGAATGGGTTTCCTTCTGCATGATGCTAGGCACGCCCTACTCCCAGGAGAGAAGGAATTGCGCATTCCACCCTCTGAAAACCCTGGCTCTGTTGACGAGTGATAGACGGTGAACTACAGATTGTACAAGGGCGACGAGCAGTCGCTCGACTTGATGCACACGATGGATGCGATAATGTTTCCCGAATTGCGCATGTCAAATAGCACAGCGAACACCATACCGTCATCCCCAGATCTGATGTTCTCTGGTCTCGATGAGCGTGATGCCAACAAGGGCTACGAGATGTAGCTGGAATTTCTAAAGGAAGTAAGAATTGGCAGACTAAATTGCAGCATGTTAAATATCATAAGAAAAAATGATCAAGTTAATATGACTAACAAACTGACTACGATAAAACATACATAGTATGTAAGGAGTACATGTGCAAGGCCATGTTTCAAAGGAAAAGTGACTTGATCTAAGAAAGTAGTCATAGTTACCAGTATAGAGCCATGTTTCAAAGGAAATGCTAGATCATCTCTAGTGTTTGATCTAAACAAATTCGAACGGCAGATCCTCATCAGAATCAAGACAGTCATATTTGCCATATCCCACCTTGTGGATGCAAAATGAGTAATAAAGTGTGAACCTATCATGTTTCTTAATCAGAAAATTCCGGAAATCTTCAGTAATCCTGACGGTGGCCGATGACACGCTGCTCTTTGGCTCAAAAAATAGGCTATCTTCGGTAAACTCTCCAGGTCCTCTCCCATTATTGAAGGTTTATAAAAGTGCAACTCCACCACGTACCGCAGAAACAAGAACGCCGCCGACCTGACGCACTGGACGGATACGGCGAGGCCATAGTCGAGCATGTCAAATTGCACAGAAAACACCGTACTATCGTCCCTGGATACGATGGTCTCTACTCTCCATGAGCCAGGTGCCAGCAAAGACTAAGAGATGTACCTATGTTCCTCATTGTAGTGGAAACAGTGCACTTCCATCGAGTAGGATTTTTCAAGGTGAGCGAGGAGCGTTGTGGGCAGGGCAGTGAACTCGTAGCCATTCTCAGTGTAATTAAACGGGCCGTACGTGCATTCCATCTTGTGGTTCAGGAAGTCAAGGAAGGCTACCAATGTCACGTAGCCGTCGTTGGGGGTATCTGCTACCTTTTCCGTCAGCGACTTGGCGGTGCAACTCCTTAGAGCATTCGGCCAGCCGGAAGGCAATGGTAGTGTCCTCATGAGTCCAAAATTGATGCATATTTACGTATATAAACTATTCATATTTTCACCCATTACATGTTCCATCTTCTATAACTATGCCTATTATGTTTGATTTTTAGTTTTCGTTCATTTCCACATGGACTTTGCACAATATTAGTTTTATTAGGATTTTATTACCTTTTTCTTGTCTTTTATATGTGTGTAGGTGCTATGGATAATCATGGATAAAAAGAGCGAAGAGGATTCAATATGGAGGAGTTGCAACACTAGACTTAGCCAATTGAGGGGAGGAAGAAGTGGATTTTTCCATCAACTCCAAATTAAGATCCAATTCCATGCCGTTGTATCCCTCTTCCATATGAATCCAACAAGCCAAAGAACACCTCCATTGGAGTCCGTATGAAGAAATGGTGGCCAAAACACTATGGAGTACTGCGTGCGTAACGACCAACGGTACGGGCGGAGCCCGACGATACCGTACGGCTGTACCTCCCTCTGATGGCTTCATTTCGTCAAATGGAACAACAGTTCTGAAGGCCCAGTGGGCATATTCGGCACCCAACTCCGACGGTTTGCAAAAACCGACCTCCATATGCCTATTTAAATAGGGGAAAACCCCGGATGAAGGCAGAGAATCCAGACACGCCTAAGGGGTGGAGCCCTGCCGCTCCACCGCCTCCATAGCTGCCGCCCATGAGATCTACAACACCATACCACTCAAGGCAGAGAGGATGCTTGCATCTTGAAGGGCGACACATCGATCTTCATCGCTATCTTCATCAACATCATCTCCAACTTTGATCCCCTTTGTTTACTTTATTGTAGTCCAATCTCTATTGTGGATTTGCACTTGTATTCAATTATACCTTCATATTTAATCCATACAGTTGCCATGATGTTGATCTCCTTCATGTATGAGTAGTTTCCTTGTTCTTGGGCAGAGATGGTGAAACCATAGCACCACTATGAACTTGTAATAAAGATGATATATTCTTGTGTCCATATGACTTGCTTGTCTATGATATAATTATGACTAGTGTTTAATTTCTATTTTTAGATGATATGTGAAGTTGACCACATATCATTTTCCTTCGGGACTAAAGGGAGGAAGAAACCCTTTAGACGTGTTGTAGAAGCATACCCAGAGTGCTCCGTGACAGATTGGCGTCAGCTCGTAACCCACACGGTCAAAGGGAGATTAAGAGGGACTCCCCAAGATAATTATGATATCCATGGGGAAACCCTTAATTGTGGTGGCCTATATGGGTGATTTCTCTCAGGCATTTAAGTGGTTATTTAGAGGTGACCTCACACTTGGCTCAACAAAGTGGCTTCCTATGAGCCTTATCGTGAACATCTTATTATGGGGCTCTCTCCACACATATCATGACACAAGAAGTATGTTATCTTGATTACATATAATATTAGTACTATGATAGCGGTGTATCCTGCACTCCTTGAGAACCCCCCAATCATATTACACAACACATCATAGATACTCTCTTGTTTTAGTTTACTTTTGTTATTTACTTTGTTCTTGTTTATTTTAGCACTTGTCCAAACACACTCTTTATACACCATTACTTGGACTTAGAGATAAATTACAAGTACTCTCTAGTAAATAGTAACAAGGGGCATAAAGACCTTTACCAATAGCTCTCTATGGGTTCGATATCTTTACTTCGAAACTAGCTACAATTGATCTATGCACTTGCAGTCATGAAGCTATTTTCTGGCACCATTCCTAGGGAGCTAAATGCTTTTGGTCTTTGTCCTTAGTTGCTAATTTATTGTTGTTGTACTAAAAGTTATTAACTAGTTTTAAGTTATTTCTGTTTATTACTTTTTACTGTTTTTACTTATTTGAAAAGAACAAAAAAATTATAGAACCAAAAACCCATAAAAATTCATAAAACAAAAACTATAAAAACATTTACTACTAATCATGTCTTCCGAAATTGCTATGTTTGAACAGATGAAGCTCGCAATAGAGGAGAAGAAAGTTGGAACTTAGGGATATTATATTACAAGGGAAAAGGTATTAGAATAATGGGTGAGTTGAAAGGCTATTCATCCACATTATGTACCTCGTACAATTTTACTTGTGAATGTTGCGGTTCCAAAAATCATTTTATTTATCAAGGTAAGGATAATACCTTTTCTATCAAATTAGCGCTTTATAATGGGAATTGCGAATTCTCTGCTAATGTAAATGTTTATGAGAAAGTACTTTTTACCGGTTGTTGTGAGTTGCTAGATCGCATGAGTGATATAAAAAGAGAAGATGAAGTACTCGATAAGATCTATGGAATAGTATACCTTATATACTCTTATTGTATTGATAAATTTTGTGATAATGCATTAGTGATTGCTCACAAGTGGATAGCCACGGAAGAGACTAACCTTTTGCAGGACTCACAGAAGAATGAAGAAGAGGATATACACCACAGCGAAGATACTACTATTGCTGGTATGGGTTTGTTTAACTTGTATGACCTGCTAGATGGTTGTGCAAAATCATTTTTTAATTCATATCATGAGATTTGTGACAAATGTTTGGTAGTTGGCCACCTTAGTTTTCAATGTTCCATTACTCTTGAAGAATCCCTAGTATCTTACACTAGAGTTGAAGGCTTAGAATATTTGGTTTATAAAGGTGTCCATGATCTACTCTCAAAATATTTAATTTCGAGAAAGGGTAGTGATAGTATGCTTCTTATGCAACTTCCCAACATGTAACCAAAGTTACAATCTTATTGCCAAGAACATCTTAGTGATAATCCACTTGTGTTAGAGAGTAAGGCACGATCTAAAACCATAGTTCCCGAAGATAGCCATTTGTAGGAACCACAATATAAAGAGGAGGAACAACAAAAAGGTGACCTTGACAAAGATTGGCACATTACAAATACTACATTTGTTGATGATGCCTGTCTCTCTAGTAATGATTATTATAACGCTAAAACTGATTGTAATTTATTTGCGGAGGCCTAGTGCCTAGACACTCATGAGGAGAGCATTACTAATGATGAACTAGAGATAGAACCTTGATATGAATCTTTCGATGCTAATATGCAGGGACCTGATTTACTCCTTGTTGCAAAGGAAGAATATTATGATGTGTTCCCCTACAATGGTAACCAAGGTAAAAGTTCAGTAATAATATATCAACCTCTAATTCTCTCGGTGCAGCTATATAAGGAGGCATGCTAGCCACACTTTGTGCATCCACGCTTGCTTGGGAGCGAGAACCTATTCATCTACATGATGTTGATTCACCGCAAGAGGGTACGACTTCGCCTGTACTCCAATATGAGATGCTCCAACTCCTTTCTAGAGGTAAGTACCATCACACCTTGAATTGATATTCCTTGGGATCTAGGTGGATAATTTTATGGAGCATCTAAGCCTGACTATATGGCTTTAAAGAAAGCGCTTCCCGGGAGGCAACCCGGAAGTTTTTAGGTGTCTTTCTTAATTTTGTGTCTTGAGTCTAGTTGCATTCATGTTGCATTGGAACTTGTATATATGCATGATTTCCTATTAGAGTTGTCTTGGGACCAATTTCCATAGGTAGAATTATTTGTTGCTCTAATGATGCATTAAATATCTTGGTTAAATCTTCTCATAAAAAATATATGTTTGTTTTGTTTGGATGCTGGACTAACATTTCAGGTCCTTAGTAATTTTTTTGGGGAAAATAATTCATTTTGAAGTTCACTTCAAGCTTAGTGAGCGCAGTACCGGCGGACACATCCGTACCGCGTGCCCGTACCGCCCATGTGACACATCGGAAGAAATAGATTTTTTCAGAAAAGGTAGCGCAAGCTTAACGAGCAATGTTCCCAATAGAAATGGTTTGCTTTTGCACATCGAAACCAAAAACTAATCTCGCGGATACATATAATTCGGAAGAATAGGTGAGTGATTCATACACAGCATCCCTTTCTTTTATCGAGGGTTCTAGCAATTGATACCCTTTCGCAAATAATTGAAATGCAATTTCGTGATCTGGGTCTTTAATTGTTGGAAACTTGTCAAGTTCTTCTGCCAAGGCTTGATTAATGAACCTACAAAATCCCTCGAATTGGATCTGACTAAATCCGGGTATTGTGGACATTCCCTCGTTTCCATTCCCATACCGTCCACCCGTACCGACCTTGTTACTGGGTGAATGCAACATGAAGAGGACTCAGAAGTTTTGATGACCACTGGTATGGGCGCATCCCGCACATACCACCCGGTCGTACCAACTTCAACGGAAAACTTCAAAAAAAAAGATGAAGAAGACAAGGTGTAGTACGGGCGGATCCCGTCCGTACCATGTGCCCGTACCAAGGAGCAGCATCACGCAGTAAGGGCAGGGATGAGTACAAAAAGATTATAACCCCTCCAATATTTTTATACTTCATTTTATTTTACCTACCTTCGAAACTCCCTATCCTATAATTCTCTATAGTGTTTCGTGTTTCTTTTATTTTCTGCTCACGGTTGGGTGAACGAACTCCGTTCATACACGAAATTGTTTTCTTTTACTTCTTTTGTTATTTTCGTAGGGACTTGAACCTTGTGTAATGACGTGCATGGTTTGTGTCAACCGTGTAAATACTTGCACAAGCCACTTGGTTGTTTCAACTCAACACTTCAACAAGGAAGTATTCGTTGAACCAAAGGTCCATGTCCATCAAAAGTGAGGTTATTCGTACCTCAATGGTAAAGTGTGTCACCCTTTATTTATTCAAGCTCAGGGAGGTAACCACTTCTCATACTCTCTTTTGATGACTGCATTTTGTCTTTTCTTATGGTAATCTATTCAAGTTTGGTTCTTACAAAAGTTCTAGCTTGGGGAAGTTACTTCTATATTTGTAGAGTGTTGTGCAATGTTCTTGTTCAATGAAACTCTTTGTGTAATCACGTATCCACTGTTTTTTTGAATGCTTTCTTAGGTAAGTTGTGTTTCATGTTTGTATAATGGATGCACTTGCTTTTGTTGGGATTCATAAGAGTTGAGTTAGATCTTTATGCACGTTGTTAATATCTTTATCCATCTTGATAAGAACATTGTGATCCTCTAAAAATGCATTGCCATAATTTCTACACTTAAAACCTTTGTCTCCCACTTTTGAAGTTTGAATTGTTTATATTATATTGGTTGATTTGTGAAGATTACTTGCTTGTGGGAGTAATTCAAAATATTTAGAGTAAAGCTTTTTATTGGTATGATGATTAGTTGTTGAAGCTCTTGCTCTAGTTCTTTTAGTTAACCGAGTCCTGCCTTGGAAATAAAAATGCCAAACAAGTACAATAAGAAAAAGTCTAAAATTTATGACTTGTTTGATGAACGATTGTCTTGAGCGCATACCCTTGATGATACTTAATCTCATGAAAGGAGTTGTTCGATTGAAATAAAGTCTAGTGGTAATTGTGATGCATACCAAAGCTATCCTTGTGGATCAAACAATGGTACTAGCTCAAAAAATAGAAAGAGAAAGAGAAAGAAGTGAGAAAATTTTGTTCTATGTCTCTAATGCACAACTTTGGGATGCTAACAACTCCGCTAGCTTTTGAATGATCTATGGTATAACCCCGGATTTCACCTATGAGTTGATGACATGAGTGGAATCTATGTCAATGTATGGGCAAAAGTATTGGTACTCTCAAAGGTTATGCAAACACTTTCAAGAGAAACAATCAGCGATCCTTGAAAAATAAAACAAATAAAAAATATATCTACGAGGATCGACATAACAAGCCCTTGGCATGGTCTCATTACTACTTTACGAAATTTTCTTGAAATACAATGATTGGATTAGAAGTGTTTTAGATAGACTTAATTTATTGATGTGGGTCTAAATAAGACACTTCATTGTTATATTACTTGGGACATAAAACTCTCTTTCTCAATAATGCTATTCAAACATCCTAGTGTTCCTAGGCTAGGTGAGAGTTAATTAGAGGAATTGGATTGATTGTTTCACTTCTAGTTATTTGTACTTATATTAAACTCTACTTTCATTGTCTTGATTTACCGAAGCTTGTATAGTGTTCTTGTCATCTCTCTAACTTTAATGAGCCGTTTCAAATAGATGAAGTGCTGGACCTATATGACTGCCAACCTTAATTAATTTCATATTCTCATTGAATCTCTTACTCTACAAAAGTAAGGAGATACAAAACTTATTAAAAGGCTCAACAAAAGGATCACAAGTTTGGTTTCAAGCTAGAGTCACCTTTTGACATGGAGCATTGAAGTTTTAATTGATCTTTTATGGATTGACATAACTAATCCTATGTTTCCTCGTATGAATATGGTCTTTCTTACTTTGAGCTTGCAGGGAAATAAGGATACAAGGCATTGATCTTCTACATCCGGTATTATACTTTAGTTTCAATTTTTACCTCATTTGTGTTATCGACTCGTGCCTCATGAACACGATGATATTGTCCATAAGCCACTTTATTGCTCGGGACGAGCAATGGTCCAGCTTGGGGAAGTTGATTAGTCCAAAATTGATGCATATTTAAGTATATATTAATTATTCATATTTTCAATCATTACATGTGACATCTTTCTATAACTATGCCTATTATGTTTGATTTTTAGTTTTCATTCATTTCCCCATGGGCTTTGCACAATATTAGTTTTATTAGGATTTATTACCTTTTTCTTGTCTTTTATATGTGTGTAGGTGCTATGGAAAATCATGGATAAAAGGAGCGAAGACGATTCAATATGGAGCACTTGCAGGCACCAGACTTAGCCATTCGAGGGGAGGAAGAAGTGGATTTTTTCATAAACACCAAATGAATAACCAAGGCGATGGTGTTGTAGTCCTTGTCCATACGAATCCAATGAGCTAAATAACACCTCAATCAAAGTCCGTATGAAGAAATGGCGGCCAAAACACCGCGGAGTACTGCGCGCGTAATGACTAGCCCGCCCGTACCATAGGACTGTACCGCCCTTCGACGGATTCGTTTCGACAAAAGGAACAACATTTGTGAAGGCCCAATGGGCATATTCGGCCCCCATCTCTGATGGTTCATGAAACCGACCTCCAGATGCCTATTTAAATAGGGGAAACCCTAGATGAAGGCAGAGAATCCACACACGCCTAAGGGGTGGAGCCCTGCCGCTCCGCCACCTCCATAGCCGCCGCCCATGATATCTACACCACCATACCACTCAACGGATAGAGGAGGCTTGCATCTTGAAGGTCTACACATCGATCTTCGTCGTCATCTTCATCAACATCGTCTCCAACTTCGACCCCTTTATTTACTTTGTTGTAGTCCAATCTCTATTGTAGATTTGCACTTGTATTCAATTGTACCTTCCTATTGTATCCATACAATTTTCATGATGTTTATCCTTTGCATGTACGAGTATTTTCCTTGTTCTTGGGGAGAGATGGTGAAACCCTGGCACTACTATGAACTTGTAATAAAGATGATCTATTGTTGTGTCCATATGACTTGCTTGTCTATGATATAATTATGACTTGTGTTTGATTTCTCTCTTTAGATGATATGTGAAGTCGACCACATATCATTTTCCTTCGGGACTAAAGGGAGGTAGAGACACTTTGGACGTGTTGTGGAAGCATACCCGGAGTGCCTCGTGATAGATTGGAGCCGGCTCGTAACCCACACGGTCAGAGGGGGATTGATAGGGACTCCCTAAGCTATTGATGATATCCATGGGGAAACCCTTAATTGCGGTGGCCTGTATGGGTGATTGCTCTTAGTCATTGAAGTGGTTATTTAGAGGTGACCTCACACTTGGCTCAACAAAGTGGCTTCCTACGAGTCTTGTCGTGAACATCTTATTATGGAGCCCTCTCCACACATATCATGACACAAGAATTATGTTATCTTGATTACATATAATACTAGTACTATGATAGCAGTGTATCCTACACTCCTTGAGAACCCCTCAATCATATTACACAACACTTCATAGACACTCTCTTGGTTTAGTTTACTTTTGTTATTTATTTTGTTCTTTTTTATTTTAGCACTTGTCAAAACACACTCTTTATACACCATTACTTGGAATTAGAGTTAACTTATAAGTACTCTCTAGTGAATAGTAACGAGGGGCATAAAGAATTTACCAATAGCTCTCTATAGGTTCAATATCTTTATTTCGAAACTAGCTACAATTAATCTGTGCACTTGCAGTCATCATGTCCATACGCATAGAGATTTCTCCAAAGGCATCATCGCCAAACTTGCTCCAGCCACCGTACCGAAGGTTGTGCATTGAATCCGCCTTTTTGTCCGGATGGACTGGGGGCGAGAGTGGATTCAAATATGATTGTTGGGGTGTCTTGGAGGAGAGTGATGGAGGCCTACAAGACCCGATGAAGCGGGCAAGAAATGGCTAGGAAAATTTAGGAAGGGCATGCTCGAGAGGATCCAAAATGCGGCTAGTCAGCATTGGCAAATGGGGATCGACGGAGATGTGAAGACGAGAGGCTCTTTGAACGAAGGGTGTTAATTTTGCATGTTCCCTCGTCGATCTTCTGAAGTGCGCAACTGGATCGAGGATGCCTACTAGAGTTATAGCTAGAGTGCTAGACTATCAAGTTGTGATGTCCTCGCTCAGTATTGTATCATCTCACTAGCTAAATAATACCATAATAAATAAGTTTTATTGTGTTTCAGAAAAGGACGTGAACCGGAATTTCTCCCTCGCTAGATAGCGTGCATGGTAGAATCTCATTTCTCGCATGCAAAGGATTTGAACCAACATGCCGAAATAAAAGTATGTCAATCCTCAAGCCAGCTCACACGACTCTGATAAATACTACTAGTACGTGAGAATTAGATAATAGAAGTGTGACATATCATTTATTATATAAAATTATAATTGGTGAAGCTCATAAAATAATTTTAATTTTGAGCCACGTCCATGGAATATCCATTGTATATTTAGTTCTTGTACTTTGTATCATGTAGTAATTAACCTATTAGCTAGATAACACTCGCCATGCTCTAGAGAAATGACGAAGAACATTCTAGAATTATTAAGAAGTGTGTTTTGAGGTTTGTGCATATCGTTTAGTGTGCTAAAGACTATCAATAGTATCTTCTAGATGCTAGAATGGATTGAATTAAGATCCAACGGTGAGCAATATTGGAATTTTCCAGTCTTGATCCAACGGTCAAAGTTCAAAGTTATTCGTACACTATATAATGCTAAGATTATATAATAGGTAAATCTCAAAAAATTATTAATTTGATCGACATCTATAAAGTATGGGCGTATATTTGGTTCTTGTATTTTGTATCATGTAGAAGTCAATGTTTATAAGCTATACCTAATACTTGAAAATATTGGTAACATGGTCTAGAGAAATGACGGAGAAGATTCTAGAATGATGGAGAAGTGTGTTTTGAGATTTGTGCACATCGTTTAGTGTGATAAAGACTATCAATAGTATATTCTAGATGCTAGAATGGAAAAGAAGAACGAGCGGCTTGCAATGTTGGGATTCGCTAGTCTTGATCCAACGGTCAATATTCAAATCTAATAAGCATTGACTTCTACATTGGCTTCTACATGACACAAATGGCATGTTTTGTTATAGGCCACACTTTGCCAAGCCTAACTTTGACAATTGTGGCAGCCACAAAAGTGTGGCTTAGTTAGTGTTTCGGTCCTAGCCACAATTTTCCAAGCCAAAGTTTCGAAATTTGGTATGTGTTTGGTTTTTTTCCATAGTTTGGCTTGCCACACTGTATTAAACATATGGTCCATCGATCATAGAGTGAATTTATTGCCAAGTTTTGCCACACTTTGTGGCTTTGATTTTCTAAGCCACACTGTTGTGGCTGCCACAATTGTCAAAGTTAGGCTTGGAAAAGTGTGGCCTATAACCAAACAGGCCTTTAGAAAATCTCGGTGGCACTTCATGTTTTGACTTGGGTATGTCCCGAAGGAGTGATTTGCTTCAATAATTAACACAGACATTGGATGTGTACATGTTACACCAAGAACCTCAAAAAGTGAAAATTACATCCAAGCCCATACATTTAACACAAAGGACCCTACAATCAAGCATTGAAAATTAGTAGTCGGGTCCTGCTCCTCCACCATGGAGCTGAGCCATGATCTTCGTAGTAGCACCAGTAAGTTGCACGTGTCTTGCACGTGAGACTCACAGAATATACAGAAGCACAATATGTCATAAGTATATAACATTATAATAGGTAAAGTTAAAACATTATGAATTTTAGCCACATCTCTAAAGTATGAGTGTATATTTCGTTCTTGCACTTTATATCATGTAGAAATAAATGTTTATTATCTACCTAATAATTTAAAATTTAGAACCATGGTGTAGATAAATGAACGAGAAAATTCTACATTGATGGATAAGTGTGTTTTGAGGTTTTTATACATGTATAGCATTCATTGTGCTAAAGAATATCAACAGAATCTTTTAGATACTAGAATGGAAAAGAAGATCCTATGGTTGGCAATGTTGGGATTTGTGAGTCTTGATCCCAACGGTCAGTATTCAAAGTAACTCATACACTATAATGTGGTAATGGTAAGACTATTACCTTCTCATTATTCAAGACAAGTACTACACATAAGAGGACGTCACGGGAAAGTATTTTGTTTTTTTGTTTTATTTGAATGTTTGCAAAACAGGGTCAAATTCGTCGGCATGCAGATTCTTAGCACAAAGTTAGTTGCATTTAAAAAAAATCTCGGTGGTGCTTGATATGTAGACATCGTGGGTCCTTTTAGACGACGTTTGGAAAATTCAAGAGGTATCTACCGCGCTTACTTATTTTCAAATTTGACCTAATTTCTTTAAATCGACATAAAGTCATTTAAGTGGGGGCAGTTAGCTAGGGAATCTTGAAATGTTCTAAGGCTAGGGAATTGTAAGAAAACATGGTCCCCACTTTTTCTGAAAAAGGATCCTAAAATCAAGCAATGAGAAGTAGTCGGGTCCTGCTCCTGCTCCTTCTCCATCGTGGAGCTAAGCCATGTTCTTCCTAGTAGTTCAAGTAAGTTGCACGTGCCTTGCACGCGAGACTCACGTAATATATAGAAGTATGATATATCATCACTATATAAAATTATAATAGGTAAATCTCGAAATAATTATAGTACCGAGCCACGTCTATAAAGTATATGGTGTATATTTGGTTCTTGCACTTTATATCATCATGTAGAAATAAACATTTATTAGCTGCCTAATACTTCAAAATTCTTGTAACATGGTCTAGAGAAATGACAAAGAGGATTCTAGAATGATGGATAAGTGTGTATTGAGGTTTCTGCATATAGTGTTAATTGTGCTAAAGACTATCAACAAAATCTTATAGATGCTAGAATGGAAAAGAAGATCCAATGGTTGATAATATTGGGATTTGCGAGTCTTGATACAAGGGTTAATATTCAATGTTATCCATACACTATATAGTCGTAGTGGTAAGACTAGTACCTGTTTAATAAAAGAAAATAGTGCACTACTCACTTTTAGCAAATCTTATTGAAGAATATGCACAAATCTACCAGATATGGGAACTATATCATAAACTATATATGATGTCGATATGGTCATGCCCCTAGCTGTTCGGGTCTAAACCATGAATTTTCATACCTCGTTGGCCAATATTGTGAAGCAACCAAAGCGTTTTTCTCTATTCAAAGCTGTGAAAACAGATGTTTCTCATTTTTTAAGGAAAGTAGTACACATAAGAGGACCCCACGAAGAAGTATTTTATTTTTTCTTTGTTTTATTTGAATGTTTTCAAAATGCATCAAATTCATCGGAATGTAGATTTTTCACACAAAGTTAGTTGCATTTTTCTAAACTGTCGGTGGTGCTTGATATATATATATATATTGACATCATGGGTAGCTTCGACGACATTGGGAAAAATCAAGAGTCTGTCACGCTTACTTGTAGTTCAAATTTGACTTAATTTCTTTAAATCTAGGTATAAAGTCATTTAAGTGGGTGTGGTTAGCTAGGTAAGCTTGAAATGTGCTAAGAATATGGAATTGTAAGAAAACACCGTCAACTTTTTTTAAACCGGGTGGTGGCACTTTATTTTTCTGACTAGGGTATGTCCTAAGGGAGCGAGATGCTTCAATTAACATGGTCAAAAGATGTACATATATGTTACACCAAGGACCATAAAAAAGAGAAAAAATACATCCAAGTCCATATATTTAGCGCAAAGGACCTTGAAATCAAGCAAGGAGAAGTAGTCGGGTACTACTCCTTCTCCACCGCGGAGCTGAGCCATGCTCTTCCTAGTAGGATGAGTAAGTTGCACGTGCCTTTGCACGTAAGACTCACCTGATATATAGAAGTATGACATATCATCACTATGTGAAATTACAATAGGTAATACTAGTACCTATTTAATAACAGAATAAAACAATGTGCTACTCACTTCTTTCAGATCTTGTTGATGAAATGCGTCGAATGTGATGGGATGTAGCAAATAATATATCCTTTCTCCACCATTTAGTAGTACTGCGAGTGGAGATCCTTTGAATAACCTTCATTCCCGATGTTTGGGAAGGACGAGAAAAATATCAAAGTTTGAATTCTACGAATTTTTGCCGCCAATGCCCTGTTCCTATGTACACTAACACACACTAGAGACATAGCTTAGCCGCTGTACCAAGACACATGAGAGTAAATCACGTTGTACAGTACCATACAAACAGATCCTACCTGCGTGAGTGGTAAGAAGGTCTACACCTAGAGAGAGACAGAGAAACCTGGGGCCTGGCACAAAGTGTATAGTGTTGGAGGGAGAGATTGAAGACTGCATGCATGTCTTCAACACCATCTACATTTTATTCTATCTGCTTGTCTTTTCTGAGACTTTTGTTTCTTGGCATGGCAGACTCGTTTCTCTTCTCCATTTCTTTCTTGTGGTTAAGCATATCTAGATACAGAGTAGTAGTAGTACAGTTGTACTAGTACCCAAGTGATACAGAGTACATGTCATTTTATACTCTAGTAGTACTAGTACTCCAATAATACATACGGAGTATGCCTTCTTTTTTACTATACTCCGATAGGTAGCTATTTGCGGGCGACAGTGGCAATTTATGGCTTTTTACTACTCCTAGGGTGGTGGGCGGTAGTGGCAGTAGGTTCTAGTAGTATTAGTCGAGTACTCCTACTCACTGATTCATGAAGTGAGATTTCAAGAGTGTACTGCAGTACTGTACTACTTAGATGGAGTTGTCATCACACGGTTCCTAGGAAGGCGCCAGAGACACATGTGCTCAGATGCACATCCTAGGTCGGCCATATGCATTGTGATTGGGGTATATATGCATGCAAAACAAATTGTTTTTCTCTCTCCTTTGGTACCTCCCATCACCATCTTTCCTCCCATCTCCCTACGCACACCGGCCCCGCTAATCTCTCTCTCGTCCACAGCTTGGTGACTGCACATATGTGTGCCTTGTACATCGGCTCTATGTCTGGCTTGTTTGTCATATGGATTGGTGTACATCGAAAGGAACAATTTTGGATCTTCTCGGCATTTTAAAATAGGAGTACTAAGTACTACTAATAGCAAATCAAACATTGAAACTTGCCTAGTTTCAAAATTAATTTCACACCTTGCGATAAGCTACTCAATGGACCCACCAGGTAGTTAGCGTATCAAGAACGAGTGAGAGTTTGGAAAGATTCAACTTTTTTGAAGAATATGAATTCCTAGAAATTTGTCTGTGTTTTGAAAACAATCGAAGAGACTATGATTCGCCGTGTTTTGAAATTTTAGCTCTATTTCGAAATTAACTTCATACCTTGCGATAATCTATTCAATGGACCCACTAGGCAGTCAATGTATCGAGAACAAGTTAGAGTTTGGAAAGATTCACAACTTCTCGCTAATAATAGGCATGTCTATAAATTTGACCGTGTTTTGAAAATAATCAAAGAGACTATGACTCATCATGTTGTGAAATTTTGATTGTGTTTCAAAATTAACTTCACTCCTTCCAAAAATTTGTTAAATGGACCCACCAGGAAGTAAATGTATCGAGAATGAGTGAGAGTTTCAAAACATTCAACTTCATATGCATGCCTAGAAATTTGACCGTGTATTGAAAACAATCAAAGAGACTATGACTCACCGTGTTTTGAAATTTTGGCTGTGTTTCGAAATTAACTTCACTCCTTGCGAAAATCTATTCAATGGACCGACCAGGCAGTCAATGTATCGAGAACGAATCAGAGTTTGGAAAAATTCAACTTCTTGCTAAGAATATGTATGCCTAAAAATTTGACCGTGTATTGAAAACAATCAAAGAGACTATGGCTCACCATGTTTTGAAATTTCTGCTGTGTTTCAAAATTGACTTCACTCCTCGCAAAAATCTGTTCAATGGACCCACCAGGTTGTCAATGTATCAAGAAAGAGTGAGAGTTTGGAAATATTCAACTTCTTGCTAAGAATATGCACGCCGAGAAATTTGACCATGTTTTGAAAACAATCAAAGAGACTATGACTCACCGTATTTTAAAATTTTGTCTATGTTTTAAAATTAACTTCACTCCTTGCGAAAATATTTTCAATGGATACACCAGGTAATCAATGTATCGAGAATGACTGAGGATTTGGAAAGATTCAACTTGTTGCAAAGAATACGCATGCCTAGGAATTTGACCGTGATTTGAAAACAATTAAAGAGACTATGAGCTTAGAGAATACTAGTAAAAGGCATGTGCTACAGATGTATATATACTGTATGAAATGTGATTTATTAACAAACATTAAGTTGTTGTTAACCGACAGTATTGTTATAGAAAAAATACATACATTAAGCCTATTAATAATAACTATCTACACATATTGAGAATAAATCCTACAATGCTATTGATTTTTTTGGGTGGGGTGTGACATGTTGGTTCTAGAACATGGAGTTTTCTCTATGTACTGTTTAACATGAATACAACTCCTCTAAACCACTAGATCTAACAGTCCAATGGTCAACAATGGTGTTAAGTATCCAATTAAAAACTGCTCTATTATAGTAGTACAGAAATCAGGGCAATGCGAGAGTAGCAAAGAGAAATTGAAGGCGGTGCGATGTTAGTGAAAATTTAAGATGTGTTACTAAGACAAGGTATAGTTTAGTAAAATCCATGACCTACTATATACTAGTAATGTCAACACCAGGATTTTTAATCCCAGATGCCCGTTATGCCATACCTCGCAATCCCAGGATTATCATTTTTGCGAGACATAACGGATTCGATATCGCAGTACATCATCCATTACAAACCATACATAAAGTCTTACACAAATAAGGATCTCATGATCCAGTCTTAATACAACAAGCAGTGGAAATAAAAGATAAGCGTAGCGGTGGGGTCCATCTTCAGGGGCACAGGCAATGCTGACGAAGGCAGATAGTCCTAGTTATCATAGCCGTCCTATTGGCCATCATCTTGATAGTCTCCTTCATAGTCTAGCCATGAGAATAGCCAGGGACAAAAGCCATGAGTACTCTTTAAGTACTCGCAAACTACCACTAATAAGTAATATAATTATAGGTTAAAGTGCTAAATCTAAGTTTACTATAAAGTTAAGTTTGAAACCTAAGCTGAGTTCTGAAGCAAAGAAAGATAAAATAAAGTTATAGAATCACTTGAGTTGGGAAGTTCTTGTCATAAAACACAACCATGTTGTGATTAAGTCAAAATTCATCATTCCTTTCATAAGTCATTTTGAAAACATCTGACAACGAAACAGTATGGCCATTCCAACTGTCCATAACCGCGGACGCGGCTATTCGAATAGTTTGAAACTGTGTAGAGGTGGTACACTTTCACCACAAGATTTGATACATATGTCAGGGATAACCCGGAATCATCATACTTAGTATGCAGATAATCAAACATAACCTTCCCTTTACACACCCTAGTATAAGCACCTCTCCTATGAGCATGGCCTCCCAACCATGACCATCAGTCATCTTGGGCACTGCATAGGTGGACATCATGAGAGGTAGCCTCAGCTCAAACCTATCCCGTGAGGGAACTAATACTAATGCATATAAATTTCCAGCTAAGCCTTACCCAATTCAGGTAGTGTGGTTGTACGGTAAATTTGGAGTGGTATCGCATCCGAATCCAACCATCAGTTTTGTAAAAGGGTTAAGGCTCATGCCTCAATATTTTCACCATCATAACCATTTGTGTTTGTCAACATAGGTCAAAACATCTCAATAGAATGACTCATCATTCCAAGGTTTTCATAATTCATTTTCACCACGTATTCCCATCGACAATGGCTCAAGTTTTTGATCTACTCTAAACTACTAAGTTAAGAGTGTTCACTAAGGTGGAAAAGATAGGTTCAATCTCATGCCGTAGAATGACATTTAAAGGGGTTCTAATTAGGTCAAGTTTTATACTCTTTATGCTACCTTTAAAACAAGTAAAGGATTTTGTGTAAAGTAAAGGAAGTAAAGCTTATACATAAGACTTGGGGTATCTAATAGTCAAGTAGTGTAATCAAAGCATGCCTAAAGCATCTTTGCTAAACCATCTAGTTTAATCCTAGCTTGCTAAGCATTATACTTGCAAGGGTTAGCTTGCATTGTTAATGGTGGCTTGCCTTGTGCAGTGCAGTGGTTGAAGTTTTCTTCTTCTTCTTGGTAGAACTCTTCCTCCTCCTCAAAAGCTTGGTCGGTACTATCGTCTATAAATAGACACCGAGTACACAATCACCAAACAATACTTAACTAGTCTAATTAGCATTCTAAACACACATTTGATGATCTATTATCATTAGAAGCATCACAAGTTTTATTTAATAGTTTCACTCTTTTTAATTTAGAAAAGTAATTTATCCTCATTGAAAAATTAACTAAGATTTAATATTCACCACTTAAATTATGGGATCATGTGGACACATGTACTCACCACATATTCTAACATGTGGGAATGTGATTTAAGCGTTGGTTCATAATTACTTTGGTTTAAGTTTATTATTTAATGATTTAAAGTGACTAGAAATGCCTATATAGAATTATTTTCATACTAGTCAAAAGTAACTATATGTAAACCTTAATATCATTACATATTCAGATAGGTATGATAAAATGTGATTTTTGAGAGTTGGAATCAACTCAAAACCTATCTTGGTTGATTTTATAAAAATGTTACGAGATACAAATGCTTATGTTTTGTTATTTTTACTAGGAGAGATCTATAACTCTAATTGAATTAAATCCAACGGGCTTGGATAGATCATTTCAATAACTTTCGGCAAAATTTGGTTTCATGCAATTTGGATTTGTCAAACTCTCTGAATTGATTTTCAAACTCAGAGACAGAACTAGGTTTAAACTAAAAAGAAAAATCCTAATTCAAACTAACTGGGCCGCGTGGGAAAGTCTAATGGGCCGGCCCAGTGTCACTCCACGGCGCGGGGCTCAACTGACACGGGGTCCACAAGTCAGCGGCTCATAATGCGGTACGGGGCGATGTGGGCCGTTAGATTAGAATAAGGATCAACAGCTGTGGCTTGTCGTCGACGACGGACCTGTCGCCGGCGAGCTCGAACCCTAGCGGCTCGGTGGGGGTGCATAGGGGGCGTACCAGGGCTCCAGCAACGACGGCGAGGCGGGAAAACGAACTGGTGGTCGACGGCGAGCTCAGGGACGGTCAAGGCAGCTCCGGGGGTGGTCGGAATCAGCGGCGCCCCTTCCTCCTCTACTTCGGGCTACTCCGGCCAAATTCCGGCGAGCAAATGCTCGCGCTGCTCCGGCTAGAGGTGGGGAATGGTTAGTGAGGTGAGGAGAGTGGAGTAGTGTGCTTCAAACGGCTAGGGGTTCCCTCCTTTTATAGGCTCGACGGCAATGCCGAGAGGGATGGGCATGTGACGGTGGCGACATGGCTATGGGTGGCTAGCGGCATGGCTGAGGGTGGCGATCGACAGGTGGTCTCCTAGCGGTGCTCTAGGAAGTGAATGCAGGCGTAGGGGTGGTGGTATACGGTCGGGAGCAGCTGGCGCTCTGAGCGGCAGAGGCGGCGGTGTCCACGGCGAGCGGTGGTTGTGGTGCTTTGGGCGGCGGACGGGCATGTCCGTCGTGTTCCCTGGGTCATGGCAGAGTAGTGGGCGTGGGCTGCGGTCGAGCGGCGGCTTGTGCACGGGTGCCGGGTGGGGCGCTCTGGCACGTGCTCGGCATGGCGCGGTGGCACTGGGCGCGGCACTCCTCGATAGTCCACTGCTGCGCTTGGCTCAGAGAGGGGACAGAGGGTGGCGGTGAGGTCCTGGCTACCTCCTAGACATGGCGAGAGAGAGGGAGGTGGTCTGTTGGGGCAAGTGCAGGGTCGGCCGGCGAGCTAGTGCTCGGGGTGGCTCGGCACTGTGGCTAGGGACAAGGTGGTGAGGTCCTAATGGCCTGGCTATATCAAGAGGGGAGAATGGGATTAAATGGAGATGAAATGGGGGCAAAACCCTTTTCAAAACAGTGAGCTAGGATTAGGGTGTAAATCATGCATGCCAAGTGTTTGATGAAATGGCCGCATGAGATAAACTTTGGAATTTTGAAAAGATTTTTGGTGGGTTTGCTAGGCATAAGCTTGAGACTATGTGGGTGCTTGGGTTTTGAAAATTGAGCTTGTTTGAGTGGTTTTTGAAATAGGGTGATCTTGAGACATACACTAGATTCAATTTTAAACTATCATTCAAAATTAGCATTTGAATGTTTTTAGCAGATCACAAAGTGGGCCTTCGTACCTCATTATGTGTTCTATCAAGGGGTGTCAAGATCCACACATGTTTCTGTTAAGTTTTGAGTACTAGGAATAGCCAAAGTAGCATGATAGTTAATTTGGCCAAAATGATGATTTACTTCAATTATTCATCTTGAGTTGTTCTTCTTTGGAAAAAGTTTGGGAATGATTTAGATGATGTTTATTTCACCTAAGAAACATTTTACAAGCAAGGAATCACAGTACCATGGCAATTCAAATCAATTCCTAAATTAAATGCACATACACATGAATGCTTTCATTTTTAATTTGGAAAAGTTTTTGTTAACCCTAAATTTGATGATTTGGATCTTGATAAACTTGTATTAAAGTTTTGGGATGTTACAAACCTTCCCCCCTTAAACAAAATCTCGTCTCGAGATTTACAAAGAAAACTAGGAACTAAAGAGATCTGGGAACTCTGTCCTAATGTAATCTTCGCGCTCCCAAGTGGCTTCCTCCTCGGTATGGTTGCTCCACTGAATCTTGAGAAACTTGATGCTCCTGGTCCTGGTGGTTCTGTAGGCTTCTTCTAAGATACGGATGGGCACTTCCCGATAGGTCAGGTCATTGTTGATCCCAACAGCTCGATGATCGATGTTCTTGAAAACTTCAGTCTTCTCAGGCACTTCCAAGCATTTTCGAAGTAACGAGATATGGAACACACTGTGGATGGCTGACATCTCTTCAGGCAGTTCCAGTTGATACGATACTTCTCCTCGACGGTTCATAATCTTAAAGGGCCCGATATATCTGGGGGCTAACTTTCCTTTCAAACTAAAGTGTTGAGTTCCTTTCAATGTCGAAACTTTGAGGTATACAAAATCTCCGACATTGAAATCAGGTCTCTCCTTCTTTTGTCAGCATAACTCTTCTGTCTGGATTGGGCGGTCTTGAGGTGCTCACGGACTTTGTGAACTTTCTCTTCTGCTTCTTTGAGAATGTCGGGTCCAAAGATCTGACTCTCTCCTACTTGCGACCAATTTAAAGGGGTACCACACTTTCTTCCATATAGGAATTCAAATGGTGCCATCTGCAAACTAGCTTGATAACTGTTGTTATATGAGAATTCTACGAAAGGCAGGCAGTCTTCCCATTTTGATATGTATTCTAACACACAAGCTCTAAGAATATCCTCTAAGATCTGGTTGACTCTCTCAGTCTGTCCACCAGTTTGCGGGTGATAAGCGGTACTAAAGTTCAACTTGGTTCCTAATCCTTCCTGGACTTTCTGCCAAAATCTCGAGGTAAACTGGGTTCCTCGATTTGATACTATGGTCTTGGGGGTTCCATGCAGACTAACAATTCTAGCAATGTACAGCTCTGCTAGCTTCGCACTCTGGTAGGTAGTCTTGACAGGTATAAAGTGGGCTACCTTGGACAATCTATCAACCATGACCCAGATTGAGTCATTTCCCCTACTAGAAGTAGGCAAACTGGTGATAAAGTCCATTCCGACGGAATCCCATTTCCATTCCGGAATCTTTAATGGTTACAATAGTCCTGCAGGTTTCTGATGTTCTGCTTTGACTCTTTGACAGATGTCACATTTGGTGATGTAGCTTCCGATTTCTCTCTTCATCTTGTGCCACCAAAACTGCTCTTTCAAATCCTGATACATCTTCGTTCCTCCGGGGTTGATAGAATAAAGAGTATCATGAGCTTCCTTCATGATAACTTGCTTCAGCTCCGAATCTGCTGGCACACAGATACGTCCTTTGTACCACAGTACTCCTTCATCGTCTTCGGTGAATCCAGGTACCTTTCCTATACCAATACGATGTTTGATTCCGTCTATACTTTCATTCCCCTTCTGGGCTTCCTCGATTTGGCTAATAAAAGTGGGTTGAAGTTCAATGCTAGCTAAGAATCCTTTGCTAACTAATTTAGTCCTGAACTGCTCCAACTCTTCATACAAACTTGGTTGCTTCTCCTTGATCATGGTGTTTAGCCTACACAGCAATCTGCTAAGAGCATCCGCTACCACATTGGCTTTGCGAGGGTGATAGTGAATGTCAAGGTCATAATCCTTGATTAACTCTATCCATCTCCTTTGCCTCACATTCATCTCCTTCTAAGTGAAGATGTATTTTAAACTCTTGTGATCTGAGTAAATCTCACAACGATTACCCATCAAATAATGACGCCATGTCTTTAATGCTAGAACCGCAGCTGCTAGTTCAAGATCATAGGTCGGATAGTTCTGCTCATGCTGCTTCAGTTGTCGAGACAGATACGTGATGACTTTGCCTTCTTGCATCAATACACATCCTGGACCAATCTTGGATGCGTCACAATACACATCAAACGGTTTCTTGATGTCTGGCATGATTAATATTGGGGATGATATCAATCTCTTCTTCAGCTCTTGGAAACCGGCTTCACACTTGTCGGTCCATTCAAACTTCTTGTCCTTCTTCAACAATTGGGTCATAGGTCTGTCGATACTCGAGAATCCTTCTACGAACTTGCGGTAATATCCCGCTAATCCGAGAAATGCACGGACTTGGGTTTGAGTGGTTGGGGCTTCCCATTCTTCGACATCTTTGATCTTGGCGGGATCAATAGAGACTCCTCCGGCAAACACAATATGTCATAGGAATCCTACTTCTTTCATCCAAAACTCACACTTGTTGAACTTGACATATAACTGATGTTCTCTCGGGGTTTCTAGGATGATCCTCAGATGTTGCTCATGGTCTTCTTCTGACTTGGAGTAGATAAGAATGTCGTCGATAAACACAACTACAAACTTATCTAGGAAATTCATAAAGAACTTATTCATGAGATTCATGAAATAAGCAGGGTAATTGGTTAATCCAAAAGACATAACAGTATACTCGTATAAACCATAGCGAGTAGTAAAGGCGGTCTTTGAAATATCCATTGCACGAATCTTAAGTTGGTGATAACCAGTCCTAAGATCAATCTTTGAGAATACCTGGGCTCTAGTCAACTGATCAAATAGATCCTCTATCTTTGGCAAAGGGTACTTGTTCTTGATGGTGACATCATTCAAATTTCTGTAATCTGTGCATAGACGGTTGCCTCCATCTTTCTTGTCGACGAATAACACTGGTGATCTCCATGGCGATGCGCTTGGTTGAATCAAGCCTTTCTCTAACATGGCATCCAACTGCTTCTTCAGTTCCACTAACTCTGAGGGGTTCATGCTATAGGGTCTCTGGGCTATAGGTCCAGTTCCGGGGATTAGTTCGATAATGAACTCAATATCCCTATCAGGGGGCATACCTGGCAATTCATCTGGGAATATGTCGGGGTATTCACAGACTACTCTGACTTAGTCTATGGTGGGCAGGGCTACACTCTTGTTGCACTTGAATTGATGGGGTAAGGTTTCAGAGATATGCTCTACTGTTACTCCAGAGCTACTGGTCATGGTGATGGATTTCTTAGCACAGTCTATCAGTCCTTTATGCCTTGACATCCAGTCCATACCTAGTACTACTTCCAATCCTTTGGTTCCAAGTACAATTAGGTTGGCATAAAAATCTATCCCATGTATTCTGATAGGCACAGCTTTGCAAATTTTTCTAGCTTTGGTTGTTGAATCGGGGATTTGAACTATCATGACATGCTTCAAGTTGGTTGGGTGGATCTTACAAGTGCATGCAAATTCTTCGGTGACAAATGAATGCGATGCTCCAGAATCAAACAACACTCTTGCTAAAACTGATTTGACAAAAAACATACCCAGCACTACATCTGGCGCTTCCTGGGCTTCTTCTGCGTTCATGTGGAAGAGACGGCCATTGTGGTTGTGAGGGTTCCCTAGGGCAAATCTTCTTCCTGGTTGAACACGACGCTGCTCCTGAGCTGGGGAATTCACATTGGCATTGGCTGCAGTCTTCTTGGGACACTCATTGGAGTAGTGATCCTTCACTCCACACTCGAAACAAGTGATCTAGGACTTGTCCTTGACTGCGACAGGTATAGCATTACTGCCAGTTCTGGGTGTAGTGTTGTTGTTGTTGCTGCTGTTGGTCTTGGGAGGTGCACGGTTGAAATTGTTGGCATTGCCGGAGTTGTGATGGTTTCCTCCGGGCTTCCCATTGCCTCCGCTACGGTTGGGGTAGCTTGGGCGAGACGTTGGGGGTCGGTTGTTCCTTGGTGCATATCCCGATGAAGGGTTGGGACGGTACTTCTGGTGACTGTTGGATCCAGACTGCTGCATCATACGACGCTTGTGTGTTGTTGTTTGCCGGGTTAATCTTCCCTTCCATCTGAATGGCAGAGTCGACTAGCTCCTCATGATCCTCGAAACAGATGTTGACGAGGACAGTCTGCATCTCATCATGCTGTCCGTTCAGGAATCTCTCCTTCTTCTTGGCCTCCGTGTTGATCTCATCAGGTGCATATTTAGCAAGTGACAGGAATCTATCACGGTACTCCACCACAGTCATTCTTCCTTGCTTCAATTCGCGGAATTCATCTCTCATTCTATTGACTAGACCTTGCGGCACGTTGGTGCGGCTGAACTTGACCTTGAATGCTTCCCATGTCATTACTTGACCATGGTTCATCAAGCGGATACTGTTCCACCAAGCTCTTGCATCTCCTGCCAGGTAGTGGGTGGCAAAGAGAACTTTCTCATTTTCATCAACTCTTGCAACTTCTAAGTTGTTTTCCATGGTTTTTCAGATTGGTTGAAGATTGGGGATTTGTATTCTGAATTTTTTTGAGCTTGGATCCCTAGTGATCCTGATTCCCATGCCCTTGGTTGTTGAGAGCCATCTGGGCGATCTGCTGCAATGTTGCTAAGTTGGCTTGGCGCTCTGCCCTGCTTGCTTCACGGTCTGTGATTAGATTCTGCAAGATCTGCAGCATTGGGTCTTGCGACGAGTTGCTTCCTCCTTGATTTCCACGAGTCATCTGAAGATTGAGATCGATATAGGGGTAAGAGGGAAATTTTAAGGTTCATGGTTTTGGTTTTCAAGGCTAAAGCTTTGAGTTAGACTCAGGTTTTTCCACTAACTTTATTTTCATTCATGCAAACAAGCACACGGTACAACACACACCACAACAAACAAAGGAAAATAGATGGTTTGAAGAACCATTATGTAAGCTACGATACAGGGGGACCGGTACATCTCATGCTATGACAGTGCTCTAGTGCAGCTACTCATCGTCGATGAAGTCGGAGTCATCATCGTCAGTGTAGAAGTCCACGGCATCCTCCGCCAGAAAGTCATCATCATTGCTGAGCTAAGAATCCATGTCTCCCTGGATGTCTTCACCCTCATATTCTTCTTCTTTTGCTGCAAGCTAGGTTGCTGCTCCTTGACTGCCTTCTCGAGATTGGCCACCTTCTTGCGAAGATGGGCGATGGTGCGATCCTTCTTTGACGCTGGCGGTGAAGAGACTAGCGATCCTGGACGAGCAGTGCGAAAGTCTAGGCCTTCTGGTCGGCAATGGCACGGTTTTGGTTGGCTAACTCTCTGGCATTGTCTAGCTCCTTCTGACGGTCATACAACAGGAAGTCAAGGTTGTCCACTTGGCGCTTCAGTACTGGATGAGTTGGCATCTCCATCGACATTCCCATGAAGTCACGTCTTGCATAGTGGGCAAAACGGGTTCTTTGGATTTTGTTAACGCTGAGGGCACATAGACGTGCGAGAGCTTCATGCATTGCCCTGGCTAATCCATCTAGCCAGTTGTTCTCTCTCACGGAGAACTGAATTCTTCTAGAAGTTGGTGCTTCGATGCTTCCTCTAAGATCTGTGGTGACTAGCCATTGTAGGTCTCCTCCTGGGGGTCCTGGAAGTTGAGCTCCAAGAAACTCTGGATGTGGGTGTCCTAGTAACTCCGACAGTGAATCTAGATCCCTCTCGAAGATCAGCTGACATCCGTTTCCCAACTGGTAGAACTTGCTGAACTGAGACTCCATCTACAAGAATTTAGGATTAGGAAGTTAGTGAAGTGATCAAGTGTGTCAAATTTTAAGTAGTAATGTAAGAATTTTGAGGAACATGAATTTTTGAGAAAGTGTGAATCCACAAGGATAAGAGAGGAGATAGTTTTTCATAAATACTCACTTTGGTTTTGAAATTAACTTTTTGTTTGAACATCCATTCTAACTAGGGTCTCCAATGGTCAGGATGGCTCTGATACCAACTTGTCAACACCCGGATTTTTAATCCCAGATACCCGTTATGCCATACCTCGCAATCCCAGGATTACCATTTTTGCGAGACATAACGGATTGGATATCACAGTACATCATCCATTACAAACCATACATAAAGTCTTACACAAATAAGGATCTCGTGATCCAGTCTTAATACAACAAGCAGCGGAAATAAAATATAAGCGTAGTGGTGGGGTCCATCTTCAGGGGCACAGGCAATGCTGACGAAGGCAGATAGTCCTAGTTATCATAGCCGTCCTGTTGGCCATCATCTTGATAGTCTCCTTCATAGTCTGGCCATGAGAATAGCTAGGGACAAAAGCCATGAGTACTCTTCAAGTACTCGCAAACTACCTCTAACAAGTAATATAATTCTAGGTTAAAGTGCTAAATCTAAGTTTACTATAAAGTTAAGTTTGAAACCTAAGCTAAGTTCTGAAGCAAAGAAAGATAAAATAATGTTCTAGAATCACTTAAGTTGGGAAGTTCTTGTCATAAAACACAACCCTGTTGTGATCAAGTCAAAATTCATCATTCCTTTCATAAGTCATTTTGAAAGCATCTGACAACGAAACAGTATGGTCATTCCAACTGTCCATAACCGCGGACGCGGCTATTCGAATAGTTTGACACTCTGCAGAGGTGGTACACTTTCACCACAAGATTTGATACATCTGTCAGGGATAACCCTGAATCATCATACTTAGTATGCAGATAATCAAACATAACCTTCCCTTTACACACCCTAGTATAAGCACCTCTCCTATGAGCATGGCCTCCCAACCATGACCATCAGTCATCTTGGGCACTGCATAGGTGGACATCATGAGAGGTAGCCCCAGCTCAAACCTCTCCCGCGAGGGAACTAATACTAATGCATATAAATTTCTAGCTAAGCCTTACCCAATTCAGGTAGTGTGGTTGTACGGTAAATTTGGAGTGGTATCGCATCCGAATCAAACCATCAGTTTTGTAAAAGGGTTAAGGCTTATGCCTCAATATTTTCACCATCATAACCATTTGTGTTTGTCAATATAGGTCAAAACATCTCAATAGAATGACTCATCATTCCAAGGTTTTCATAATTCATTTTCACCACGTATTCCCATCGACAATGACTCAAGTTTTTGATCTACTCTAAACTACTAAGTTAAGAGTGTTCACTAAGGTGGAAAAGATAGGTTCAATCTCATGCCGTAGAATGACATTTAAAGGGGTTCTAATTAGGTCAAGTTTTATACTCTTTATGCTACCTTTAAAACAAGTAAAGGACTTTGTGTAAAGTAAAGGAAGTAAAGCTTATACATAAGACTTGGGGTATCTAATAGTCAAGTAGTGTAATCAAAGCATGCCTAAAGCATTATACTTGCAAGGGTTAGTTTGCATTGTTAATGGTGGCTTGCCTTGTGTAGTGTAGTGGTTGAAGTTTTCTTCTTCTTCTTCTTGGTAGAACTCCTCCTCCTCGAAAGCTTGGTCGGTACTATCGTCTATAAATACACACGGAGTACACAATCACCAAACAATACTTAACTAGTCTAATTAGCATTCTAAACACACTTTTGATAATCTATTATCATCAGAAGCATCACAAGTTTTATTTAATAGTTTCAGTCTTTGTAATTTAGAAAAGTAATTTCTACTCATTGAAAAATTAACTAAGATATAATATTCACCACTTAAAGTACGGGATCATGTGGACACATGTCCTCACCATATATTCTAACAAGTGAGAATGTGATTTAAGGGTTGGTTCATAATTACTTTGGTTTAAGTTCATTAATTAATGATTTAAAGTGACTAGAAATGCCTATATAGCATTATTTTGGTACTAGTACAAAGTCACTATATGTAAACCTTACTATTATTACATATTCAGATAGGTATGGTAAAATGTGATTTTTGAGAGTTGGAATCAACTCAAAACTATCTTGGTTGATTTTATAAAAATGTTGCAAGATACAAATGCTTCTGTTTTGTTATTTTTACTAGGAGAAATCTATAACTCTAATTGAATTAAATCCAACGGGCTTGGATAGTTCATTTCAATACCTTTCAGGAAAAATTGGGTTCATGCAATTTGGATTTGTCAAACTCTCTGAATTGATTTTGAAACTCACAGACAGAACTAGGTTTAAACTAAAAAGAATAATCCTAATTCAAACTAACTGGGTCGCGTGGGAAACTCTAATGGGCCGGCCCAGTGTCACTCCACAGCGCGGGCCTCAACTAACAGGGGGGGTCCACAAGTCAGCGGCTCATAACGCGTGAAGCGGTACGGAGCGATGTGGGCCGTTAGATTAGAATAAGGATCAACGACTGTGGCTTGTCGTCGACGACAGACCTGTCGCCGGCGAGCTCGAACCCTAGCGGCTCGGTGGGGGTGCATAGGGGGCGTACCAGGGCTCCAGCGACGATGGCGAGGCGGGCAAACGAACTTGTGGTCGACGGCGAGCTCAGAGACGGTCGAGGTAGCTCCTGGGGTGGTCGCAATCAGCGGCGCCCCTTCCTCCTCTACTGCGGGCTCCTCTGGCCAAATGCCGGTGAGCAAGTGCTCGCGCTGCTCCGGCTAGAGGTGGGGAATGGTCATTGAGGTGAGGGGAGTGGAGTGGTGTGCTTCAAACGGCTGGGGGTGCCCTCCTTTTATAGGATCGATAGCGAGGCCAAGAGGGATGGGCAGGCGATGGTTGCGACATGGCTACGGGCGGCTAGCGGCATGGCTGAGGGTGGCGATCAACAGGTGGTCTCCTGGTGGTGCTTTAGGAAGTGAATGCGGGTGTAGGGGTGGTGGTACGCGGTCGGGGGTAGCTGGCGCTCTGAGCGGCAGAGGGGGCGGTGTCCATGGCGAGCAGTGGCTGTGGTGCTTTCGGCGGCGAACGGGCATTTCCGTCGTGTTCCCAGGGTCGTGGGGGAGCGGTGGGCGCGGGCTGCGGTCGAGCGGCGGCTTGTGCACGCGTGCCGGGTGCAGCGCCCTGGCGCGTGCTCAGCATGGCGCGGTGGCACTGGGCGCGGGCACTCCTCGGTGGTCCACTGCTGCGCTTGGCTCGGGGAGGGGACAGAGGGTGGAGGTGAGGTCCTGGCTACCTCCTAGACATTGCGAGAGAGAGGGAGGTGGTCTGCTGCGGCGAGTGCAGGGTTGGCCGGCGAGCTAGTGCTCGGGGTGGCTCGGCACTGTGGCTAGGGACAAGGTGGTGAGGTGCTAATGGCCTTGCTAGATCAAGAGGGGACAAGGGGATTAAATGGAGATCAAATGGGGCAAAGCCTGTTCAAAACAGTGAGCTAGGATTTAGGTGTAAATCACGCATGCCAAGTGTTTGATGAAATGGCCGCATGAGATAAACTTTGGTATTTTGAAAAGATTTTTGGTGGGTTTTCTAGGCATAATCTTGAGACTCTGTGTGTACTTGGGTTTTGAAAATTGAGCTTGTTTGACTGGTTTTTGAAATAGGGTGATCTTGAGACATACACTAGATTCAATTTTAAACTGTCATTTAAAATTAGCATTTGAATGTTTTTAGCAGATCAAAAAGTGGGCGTTGGTACCTCATTATGTGTACTATCAAGGGGTGTAAAGATCCACACATGTTTCTGTTAAGTTTTGAGTACTCGGAATAGCCAAAGTAGGCATGATAGTTAATTTGGCCAAAATGACCATTTACTTTAATTATTCATTTCGAGTTGTTCTTCTTTGGGAAAAGTTTGTGAATGACTTAGATGTTGTTTATTTCACCTAAGAAACATTTTACAAGAAAGGAATCACAGAACCATGGCAATTCAAATCAATTCAAAATTAAATGCACATACACATGAATGCTTTCATTTTTAATTTGTAAAAGTTTTTGTTAACCCTAAATTTGATGATTTGGATCTTGATAAACTTGGATTTAAGTTTTGGGATGTTATAAGTAAGTTGAACGTGCCCTGCATGTGAGACTCAGATAATAGACTATGACATATCATCACTTTATAAAATTATAATATATAAAGCACAAAAATTTGATCAACATATATAAAAGTATGGATTCATATTTGTTTCTTGTACTTTGTATGATCATGTGGAAGTCAAAGGATAACACTTGAAATTTTTGTAAGATGGTCTCGAGAAACGAGGGACAAGATTCTAATATGATGGAGAAGTGTGTTTTGAGGTTTGTCCATAACATTCAGTATGCTCAATACTATCAATAGAATCTTCTAGCTGCTAGAATGGAGAAGAAGATCCAACGGCTATAAATGTTTTGATTCGCTAGTCCTGATCCAACGATCAACATTCAAAGTTATTCGTACACTATATAGGTAAGATCAAACATTCAAACTTGTCCAGTTTTGAAATTAATTTCGCACCTTGCGATAATCTATTCAATTTACCCACCAGGCAGTCAATGTATCAAGATCGAGTGAGAGATTGGAAAGATTCAACTTCTTTATAAGAATATACATGCCTAGAAATTTGATCGTTTTTGAAAACAATCAAAGAGAGTGACTCACCGTGTTTTGAAATGGTGGCTGTGCTTCGAAATTAACTTCAAACCCTGTGATAATCTATTCAATGGACCCACCAAGTAGTCAATGTATCAACAACAAGTGTGAGTATGGAAATATTCTCAACTTCTTGCTAAGAATAGGCATGGCTAGAAATTTGACCGTGTTTTAAAAACAATCAAAGAGACTATGACTCACCTTGTTTTGAAATTTTGGTTGTCTATCGAAATTAACTTTACTCCTTGCAAAAATATATTCAATGGACCCACCAGGCAGTTAATGTATTGGGAACGAGTGAGAGTTTGGAAAGATTCAAATTCTTGCTAAGAATATGCATGCCTATAAATTTGACCATGTTTCGAAAACAATCAAAGAGACTATGACTCACCATGTTTTGAAATTTTGGCTGTGTTTCGAAATTAACTTCACTCCTTGCAAAAATCTTTTCAATGGACCCACCAGGCAGTCAATGTATCGAGAACGAGTGAGAGTTTGGAAAGATTCTACTTCTTGGAAATAATATGCATGCCTTGGAATTAGACCGTGTTTTGAAAACAATCAAAGAGACTATGAGCTTAGAGAATACTAGTAAAAGGCACGTGCTACACACGTATATATATTGTATGAAATGTGATTTATTAACAAACATTAATTTATTGTTAACCAACAGTCTTGTTAGAGAAAAAAGACATACATTAAGTATATTGATAATAACTATCTACAGAGAATACATACTACAATGCTATGGATTTTTTAGGCGAGGGGTGTGACATGATTGTTCTAGAACATGGTGGAGTTTTATCTATGTACTGTTCAACATGAATACAACTCCTCTAAACCATTGGATCTAACAGTCCAACGTCAGGATTGGTGCTATGTATCCAATTCAAAACTGTTCAATTATAGTAGTAGAGAAATCGAGGTAACGCGAGAGCAGCGAAGAGGAGTTGAAGACGGTGCGATGTTTGAGGAAATTTAAGATGTGTTACTAAGATAAAGTATAGTTTAGTAAAATCCATGACCTATTATATACTAGTAAGTTGCACTTGCCCTGCATGTGAGACTCAGATAATAGACGATAGAAATATCATCACTATATAAAATTATAATATATAAAGCACAAAAAATTACAAATTTGATCAACATCTATAAATGAAGGGCATATGCCTGAGAGGCAATAATAAAGTGGTTATTATCTTATTCCATATTTATGATAAATGTTTATTTTGCATGCTATAATTGTATTGATCGGAAATGTCAAAACATGTGTGTTTAATAAACAAAAAGGGTTCCTAGTTATGCCTCTCTTATAGACTAGCTCGTTGATTAACAAGATGATCAAGGTTTCCTGATCATGGACATTGGATGTTGTTAATAACGAGGTCACAACATTGGTGGAATGATGTGATGAACATTCATCTGAAGTATAGCATTACGATCAAAGTCATTATGTTTATATTGCTATAACATCATACGAAGTAATATTTATCCTTAGACCATGAGATCATGTTAATTGCTAACACCGGAAGAGTATCTTGATAACATCAAACGTCACACCGTAACAGGGTGACTATAAAGATGGGTTCAGTGCTACGAAGGTATTATATTGAGGCTGATGGATTAAGAGTGGAATTTGTCAATCCCGATGACGGATAGATATACTCTGGGCCCTCTTGGTGATATCACATTGAAATAGCTTGCAAGCAAGTGATGTGATCACTAGAATGTTATATCACGGGAGCGAGAAAAGAGTGCATGTCAGTAACGAGATCAAACTAGGTATGGAGATACCGATGATCGAATCTCGCACATGTAATATATCGCGAGACAAAGGGATTTAGTTACAAGCGTTAAAGGTTCTCACGATCACATAAGTCATCGTTGAATATGTAGGAGTTAGTACGGATCTCCAGGTCCCGTTGCTGATTATTGATCGGAGAGGGGTCTCAATCATGTCTGCATTATTCGCGAACCGTAGGGTGACACACTTAAGGGATACCAACACCATTTGGAGCACATATGTTTCATATAAAGATTTAAGAAAGCGCTGGAATTATTTCAATAGACACCGAAACTGTTTCGGGTGAAATTGCTGAAATTGGTTCTGCATGTAATATTGAAATGTTGCAGGGGGTTTTATGTGAATGTTTGTTAATTAAAGTAATTAACAAAATTCTGAATACAAATAATAAAAGAGTTTAAATGAGAGAGCATTAAATTTGGAGAAATTTAATGCATTTAAAGTGGAGACTTTAAAAGGGAATGTGGAGAGGCATTTTAATGTGGAGGGATTACCACCACTTGAATGGAGGAGGTGAAGAGGCACCTCCTCCATGCACCGGCCATGAAGGAGGGGCACCCCCCTCCTCCTATAATAGGCCACCCTCTCCTCACTTCTCACACACACCTCCTTGTGAAGGATCTCTCTCCCCCTCTAGTATTATTACCCATGGTCTTGGATTAGCGAGATACATGTTCCCGGTAGCTTTATCTGGAAAGGAGTTGCTGCTTCCGCTGCTTTGCTGGAGCGAGGCACGGAGGTTGTCGGGGTACCGGACGTGTGTGCGATCAGGGATGCACCACTGCTTTGCGGTGCTGGACTTGGTGGTGCTGGAGCTGGATCTGAAGGACGTCTTGGAGCCGGACCTGCTCGGACTTCCTCAGGATCTTGAGATTGGCAAGTGTATGACTACATCAACCACGAGTTCCTACTCGTTAACAAAACTCGTTGTCTTCGAGGGTAAGTTCTCGTTGGATGTATGTCCACCCGTTGCTTTGTACCTAGTAGATAGATCTTGGAGTGTAGTTCACACCGTAGGAAATTTTTTGTTTTCTATGTTGCGGACCCAACAGTGGTATCAGAGCCTGATCTATGCGTAGGTGCTTTGCACGGGTAGTACACATATGTTTATATGTGGGCGATGATGATCATGTTATTGCATCTTCTATGTATTTTGGATATTGGTGGCATAGTGGGATGAAGCGGCCCGGACCAACCTTACATGTCATCGTACATGAGGCCGGTTCCACGACTGACATGCAACTTGTTTTGCATAAGTGGCTGGCGGGTGTCTGTCTCTCCTACTATAGTCAATATCTAATTTACAACGAGTTGCTAATAACTTGGTTATCCTCGTTGTGGTTCATGTTCGTAGGTAAGAACGGTTCTATCTCCGAAAGCCCTAAGCCACGTAAAACTTGCAATTGATAAATTAGAGGCGTCTAGTTTAGATCGTTGCTGGGCTAGTGTCTTGATATGGTATTGTTGTAAGTAGATGTATGATGGATACTCTTACAACACACTCGACGTGTAAGTTCCATAGACCTTGGCCTTACACACAAAGGAATGATAGAGATCATAACACGATGCATGTGATAGAGATCAAATGCATGGACCATATCATCTCACTTTACACATTAGATGTTAGCATCTTATACTGCTAGTTTGGCGCTTTTGGTATCATTATAAGATGATCCCTCATTTAAATATCAAGATAAAATGTGTTCTTCCTTAAGTATGCACCGTTTTATGGATCGTGTTTCGAGACATCACGTGATGATCGGGTGTACTCGACTCTATGCTTTCATACAAATGGGTGTAAGACAGTTTTAGACATGCGAGTACTAAGGTTCTTACTTGGCGAGCCTAGCATGTACAAACATGGCCTCGGAACACGGACCAAAAGGTTAAGCATGAGTCATATAGTTGATATGATGCCCATATAGATGCTCTCCTTTGAAGCTACATCAACTCACATGATGATTGGACTTGGTGTAGTGGATTTGGTTCATGTAATCATCAAACAGACACGAGGGATGTCCCTTTTGAGTGGGAGTTCATTAGTAATTTGGATTAGTCGAACTCAATTTGTCATAAATAAAATCAAAGTGAATTTGCATAGTTTGTTGTAGTCATTGGCATTCGTTTTCTACCTTATGCTTAGTTTTTATTTGAGATAATAGAACTATAGAATTCTGGATATTTACTTCACGAACTGGTATCGTATTGTTTTGAATGTCAATTTAAAGTTTATAAGTCCTATTACAAACTTTCAGCAAAGTCTATTTACTCCATGAAGTTTAATAAGTAGTATTAAATCAAGAGTAAGAATTCCAATGTTAGTATATAAAGTATCATGTTTGCCTCCATGATTATTGATATTCAAAAGTTGTTTTAATATCAAGATTATATTGGAGCTGAAAATTGTTTCAGAAACCATCATGTGTGAAAGATATTGTGATATCTGAAACCATGTTTTTGGTTGCATTATGATAGAGTATAATTTAGCAAAATACATGTTCTCATATTGTATGAGAATTTGTGAAGGTTGGAGATGCTAGGCATCCGAATCTACCAAAAAGGTTTTGGGAACTGATATTATACTCGCGATTCTTCCTTATAGGCTATAGTAGCTTGATCATGAAACTTGTCATGATAAGGGGGAATAGAAGATGTAAGTAAAATGTTTACTACACTAATAGATTACTAAAGAATGGATTTTTGAAAGAATGCCAAACATTTGATGATGGTGATCCACTTCAAAGTGCAAGTCCAAAGGTATTAGTATTTGACTATATACAAGCTTTGTACCATATTTCATGTTGATGACACCACTATTGATGTTGATACATTCTTTTAAAAGAAAAGGAATTGCTGAAAGAGAATCTATAAAATATTTGGCAGAAAATAAAAGGTTGGAGATGTCCAATTTGGGTATATAGAAGATATACATGTTATGGTTGTATTCCTTGCTTATTAAACAATGTGGTTCTTAGGTATTGGATACCGGTATTGGATACAGAATTGGTTGGTATGAAGTGTCATACAGGACAACACAATTCATGAACTACAATGGCCTAAGTAACTAGCAAGAGAATGAGTGATGATGTTCATCGAAAACAAAAAAGTGTTATTGTGTTTTTCGTTGTCATCAACCAAGCCTTCAAGATTTGTTTTAATAATTGTTATTTTGTTCCGGTATTACGAGAACAATGGTTGTTCAAATAATTACCGTATTCCATAAAGGATGGATGAACTTGTGCAAGTCTAGTGGGAGAAATCACATCCATAAACACTATTGCTAAAATGTCACAAGACAAATGTTTGAAAGATCACTTATGAAGTGACATCGCTGTTTAAATTATACTGGAAAGAAATCATGAAGAAACTCCATGTTGATGGATTTATGGAGTCTTTGATTTTGATCAATTGACGCATGTGATACTTTCCTCGAGATAATTAAAACTCCGTCCATAGGCCAGAGAGGAACGGATGACTAGAATATTGGAAATTGTGCATGCTGATGTGCATAGTCCATTATGTGTAGCCATATGCGATGGATCTTTTTGCTTCATATGCTTTCTTCGAAAATTTGAGTGAATATATCTGTATATTTACTTAATAAGGAAGAAGTATGAAACATTTGAAAGTTGTTCAAAGACTTTCAAGATGAAGTGAAAAATCATTGTAACAAGAAAATAAAGAGTTTATGATTCGATCATAAAGGAAGATATTTGAGTTACATGTTTAGCAAAACACCTAAGATTTGAGGAATTGTTACATGAATTTGGATTTCCCGATAAACCACATGAGTATGGTATGTTCGAAAGATGAAATCAAACCATGTTTGACATGGTAAGATCAAAGGTGTCATTTATAAAACAACCATTATGTTTTAAGGATTGAATCTTTAGAGAATACCGCTTTTACACTGAAAAGAGCACCATCGTGATCCATTGAAATGACACCATATGAATTATGGTTTGGGATAAAACCCGAATTGTATTTTCTTAAATTTTGGTATGCTATGCACAAGTAAAATGTTTACAACCAAAGTCGGATAAGCACGTCTTTGTGGGTTATCCCAAAGAATTTGTTGGGAATTTCTCCATAACACGGAGGACAAAAGAGTTTGTTACTTGGAACGTCAAGTTCTTGAGAAGGAATTTTTCGTGAAAAGTTAAGTGGGAGGACAATAGAACTTTGATAAGGTTGTTGAACCTTAGCTATATGTGTTTTAAGTAGCGCAGCGCCGGAAAGTGTCCCGGTGGCGGCCACAATGCTCATGGCTCTCGCGATTACAAAAGGTGTGATCTCGGAGATTAGAGTTCCTATAGAACCGTGTGGGTCGGTAAGAATCAAATAGTAAGATTTGATAAGCAAGTCGTTATTGTTTTGACAATGATGAACCGACTACATGCAAAGAAGCGATGATGGGCCCTGACTCCATAAAATGACTAGAAGGCATAGAATCCGTGATAGTATCCATACATGAGAAATCAAGTTTCTGAACTTGGAAGACCCTCCGGAAAGGCGTGAAGCCTATCGGTCGTGTTTGGACATATAAAGAAATAAGACATGGATGTTTAACATCTATGAAATAGTCTACATGTCGAAAAGAAGTTTACGACAATGTTCAAGGAGTTGACTATGACAAGATTTGATCTTTCATAGCGATATATAGTCTTGACGGATTAATGTAGCAACCACTACATATAATTTGGTATATGGTAGTTGAATAAACAAAACAAGGTTCTTCTAATAGAACGGTAACCTAGGACATGTACATTACATGGTCCGAAGGGTTTTGTTAATTCAAAGGGTGCTAAAAGGGCATGTAAACTTCAATAGTTGAAGTAAGCATAGCGGAGTTGGAATCTTCACCATGATGAAACTGTTAAAAGAGTTTAAATTCATCGGAGATGATGAAGATGCTTGCATTTGCAAGAAATTAAGTGGGAGCGCTGAGACATATTTCGAATACATTATTCAGAGGACATATTGTTGATTGGAAATGTTGTATCTTGTATTGACACAAGTTAAGAATTTCATTAAAATAAGATTTCGATGATAGACTTGGGAAAACCCGAAATATTTGGCATCAATATCTATATGGATAGATTAAGGTGCAAATATGGTTGTGCCAGACATACATATACGAGATATTGAAAGGGTTCAATTTGGAAACAACAAGAAAGGTTCTTGCTGCATGGAAAGGATTGTATCAAAATTCAAGTGTTTCAACACTTGATGAGTAAAATCACATGAAGATTTTGATCGATTATACCATGATATGTATATATCCAGAATGTCCTATGCTCTAAATGTTATGAGCATATACCAGAATGATTCATAAGATGATCATTGGACAATAGTAAAGATATTCTTATGAGCTTTGGAAGAACTAAGAATATATAATGTATAAGTGACAAATAGTTAAAGGTAGTTCATTGTAAAGTGTTACATTGATACTAGTTTTGTCACAAGATACAAATTAAATTTATCTCAATTTAGACTATGGGTGGCACAATGTAATGGAAAGGATGTTCCATAATGGAATTGGATGAGTTCCAAAGTTGAGACATTGTGATGGATACTACAACAAAAGGCTAAGTATATAACTGCTATAGTAGCAGCAAAGGAGGGCATTTGTGTTAAGTAGTTTGTTATCAAACTAGGTGTGGTTCAAAGTGGGCTAATACTATGAAGATATATTGTGTGACAATAATATCAACATATTTTGAGCCGAACGAACTAGAGGTCTCACCAAAGGATCAAATTTATACAACCCATCTCATTTGAGAATGAGTGATGCGTAGAGACGCAAACACATGCAAATACACACGGACCTGAAACTGTCAGATCCGGAGATTATGTTAACCACTAGCAATAGCGTATATGCAACACAAGAAAGACATAGGTGTTCAATACGCAAAGTTTTCAAACTAGATTACTGACTCTAGTGCAAGTGGGAGACTGAAGGGAATATGCCCGAGAGGCAATAATAAAGTGGTTATTATCTTATTCCATGTTTATGATAAATATTTATTTTGCATGCTATAATTGTATTGATTGGAAACGTCAATACATGTGTGTTTAATAAACAAAAAGGGTTCCTAGTTATGCCTCTCTTATAGACTAGCTCGTTGATTAACATGATGATCAAGGTTTCCTGATCATGGACATTGGATGTTGTTAATAACGAGGTCACAACATTGGTGGAATGATGTGATGAACATTCATCCGAAGTATAGCATTACGATCAAAGTCATTATGTTTATATTTCTATAACATCATATGAAGTAATCTTTATCCTTAGACCATGAGATCATGTTAATTGCTAACACCGGAAGAGTATCTTGATAACATCAAACGTCACACCGTAACAGGGTGACTATAAAGATGGGTTCAGTGCTACGAAGGTGTTATGTTGGGGCTCATGGATCAAGAGTGGAATTTTTCAATCCCAATGATGGATAGATATACTCTGGACCCTCTCGGTGATATCACATTGAAATAGCTTGCAAGCAAGTGATGTGATCACTAGAATGTTATATCACGGGAACAAGAAAAGAGTGCATGTAGGTAACAAGATCAAACTAGGTATGGAGATACCGATGATCGAATCTCGGACATGTAATATATCACGAGACAAAGGGATTTAGTTACAAGCGTTAAAGGTTCTCATGATCACAGAAGTCATCGTTGAATGTGTAGGAGTCAGTACGGATCTCCAGGCCCCGCTGCTGATTATTGATCGGAGAGGGGTCTCGATCATGTCAGCATTATTCGCGAACCGTAGGGTGACACACTTAAGGGATACCGACACCATTTGGAGAAAATATGTTTCAGATAAAGATTTAAGAAAGCGCTGAATTATTTCAATAGACACCGAAACTGTTTCGGGTGAAATTGCTGAAATTGGTTCTGCATGTAATATTGAAATGTTGCAGGGGGTTTTATGTGAATCTTTGTTCATAAAAATAATTAAAAAAATTCTGAATAAAAATAATAAAAGAGTTTTATTAAATGAGAGAGCATCAAATTTGGAGAAATTTAATGCATTTAAAGCGGAGACTTTAAAAGGGAATATGAAGAGGCATTTTAATGTGGAGGGGTTACCACCACATGAATGGAGGAGGTGAAGAGGCACCTCCTCCATGCGCCGGCCATGAAGGAGGGGCACCCCCCTCCTCCTATAAAAGGCCACCCTCTCCTCACTTATCACACACACCTCCTTGTGAAGGATCTCTCTCCCCCTCTAGTATTATTCCCCATGGTCTCGGATTAGCGAGATACATGTTCCCAATGGCTTTATCTAGAAAGGAGTTGCTACTTCCGCTACTTTGCTGGAGCGAGGGATGGAGGTTGTCGGGGTACCGGACGTGCGTGCGATCACGGATGCACCACTCCTTTGCGGTGCTGGACTTGGTGGTGCTAGAGCTGGATCTGAAGGACGTGCTGGAGCCAGACCTGCTCGGACTTCCTCACGATCTTGAGATCAGCAAGTGTACGACTAAATCAACCACGAGTTTCTACTCGTTAACAAAACTCATTGTCTTCGAGGGTAAGTTCTCGTTGGATGTATGTCCACCCGGTTCTTTGTACCTAGTAGATAGATCTTGGCGTGTAGTTCACACCGTAGGAATTTTTTTGTTTTCTATGCTGCTGACCCAACAACAAAATTATGGATGTATATTTTGTTCTTGTACTTTGTATTATCGTGTAGAAGTCAAAGGTTATTAACTACCTCACACTTGAAATTTTTGGTAACATGGTCTAGAGAAACGAGTGAGAACATTCTTGTATGATGGAGAAGTGTGTTTTGAGGTTTATGCATGGCATTCATTATGTTGAAGACTATCAATAGCATCTTTTAGATGCTAGAATTGAAAGGAAGATCTAACGGATGCAATGCTGGGATTCGCAAGTCTTGATCGAACATTTAACATTCAAAGTTATTTCTACACTATATAGGTAAGATCAAACGTTCAAACTTGACCAGTTTAGAAATTAATTTAACACCTTCTGATAATCTGTTCAATGGACCCATCAGGCAGTCAATAAATCGAGAACTAGTGATATATTGGAAAGATTCAACTGCTTGCTAAGAATATGTATGCCTAGAAATTTTACCGTGTTTTGAAAATAATCAATGAGACTATGACTCACCGTGTTTTGAAATTTTGGTTGTGTTTCGAAATTAACTTCAAACCTTGAGATAATCTGTTCAATGGATCCACCAGGTAGTCAATGTATTGAGAAAAAGTGTGAGTTTGGAAAGATTCTCAAATTCTTGTTAAGAATATGCATACCAAGATATTTGACCGTGTTTTGTAAGCAATCAAAGAGACTATGACTCACCGTGTTTTGAAATTTTAGCTGTGTTTCGAAATTAACTTTACTCCTTGCAAAAATCTGTTCAATGGACCCACCAGGCAGTCAATGTATCCAGAACAAGTGACAGTTTGGAAAGATTCAACTTCTTGCTAAGAATATATGTGCCTAGAAATTTTACCATGTTTTGAAAACAATCAAAGAGACTATGACTCACCATGTTTTGAAATTTTGGCTTTGTTTCAAAATTAACTTCACTCCTTCCAAAAATCTGTTCAATGGACCCACTAGGAAGTCTATGTATCAAGAACGAGTGAGAGTTTAGAAAGATTCAACTTCTTGCAAATAATATGTATGCCTCGGAATTTGACCGTGTTTTGAAAACAAGCAAAGAGACTATGAGCTTAGAGAATACTAGTAAAAGGCACGTGATACACACACATATATACTGTATGAAATGTGATTTATTAACAAACATTAAGTTTTTGTTAACCAACACTCTTGCTAGAGAAAAAATACATACATTAAGTCTATTAATAATAACTATCTACACATATTAAGAATACATCCTACAATACTATTAATTTTTTTGGGAGGGGTGTGACATGACGGTTCTAGAACATGGTGGAGTTTTCTCTATGTATTGTTCAACATGAATATAGCTCCTCTAAGCCATTGGATCTAACAGTCCAACGGTCAGAATTGGTGCTATGTGTCCAATTCAAAACCGCTCCATTATAGTAGTAGAGAAATCGTGGGCAACACGAGAGCAGCGAAGAGGAGTTGAAGGCGGTGCGATGTCAGAGAAAATTTAAGATGTGTTACTAAGACAAGGTATAGTTTAGTAAAATCCGTGACCTAGTATATACTAGTAAGTTGCACGTGTCCTGCATGTGAGACTCGGACAATAGACGTATGACATATCATCACTATATAAAATTATAATAGGTAAATTAAAAAAATCAAATTTGATAAGCATTTATAAAATATGGGTTTATATTTGGCTCTTGTACTTTGTATCATCATCTAGAAGTGAAAGGTTATTATATACCGAACACTTGAAATTTTTCGTAACATGTTCTAGAGAAACGAGGGAGAAGATTCTAGTATGATGGAGAAGTGTGTTTTGAGGTTTGTGCATAACATTCATTATGCTAAACACTATCAATAGAATCTTCTAGATGCTAGAATGGAAAATAAGATCCAACGGCTGGAAATGTCAGGATTCGCAAGTCTTGATCCAACGGTCAACATTCAAAGTTATTCGTACACTATATAGTGGTAAGATAAGATAAGATATGCACACAAAACAAATTGGGTTTCCTCTCTCATTCCTGCCCCGCACTGGCCAACTCGTCTCTCCCTCATCCACAACGGGCCACTGTGCATGTTGGGTCGACCTCCCTTTTGTCAGCAACTCTATGTTTGTTCCTCTGGCCGACTGTCTTCTTCACCACTTGTGTTGGCATGCATAGGAAGGAGTAGTAGCACTTCAAACGTTCATCTTTTCCCATTCTGTATTTTCACTTCCTTCCCTCACCAAACGACTCAACTTCTTAGTGGAAGGAGCTTTACCGGCCAACTATCGTGCCTTGCTTTATAGCGCTCTTTTTGATTCAAAGGGTTATTCCCATAGAAATCCCAGAGGATTTTGACCCACTAAAGCCTCGCATATTTAAAATTATAAAGAGCATCCTAAATTTTGTATACCATCTAACAAATTTCAAATTATTAAAGCATTGCATACTTGTAATCAGTCTCACATGTTTTAAAAAACATAACAAAACACCCCACATATTTCAAATTATATAAAGCATCATAAATTCTGAAATATCCTCACAAGTTTCTAATTCTAGAAAGCAACATGGATTCATAAACAGCCACACAAATTTAAAATTATAAAAATAAACACAAAGAGCCTCACGAATTTCAAAATATAAAGGGTCCTATTTTTACAAACATCCTCACAAATTTCAACATACAAAAAGGATCAAAAAATCCTAACAAAATTCAAATTATAAAAGGAATCCTATATTTGTAAACATCTCATAAATTTTATCTTATAAAAAGGGTCACAAAAAGGCTCACGGATTTCAAATTATAAAAAGCATCATAAAAAGCCTCACGAATTTCAAATTACAAAGGGAAAGCTTCCCAAAAGGCCTCACAAACTTCAAATTATAAAAACATCATCAAAAACATCCTAAGGTTTTTTGAAGAACTTTTTTATGGCTTTGGTGTCCAACTAGTTCTCTAGTGCCAATTTTGAATAGAAAGGGAGTACAATGAGGATATCAAGCTCGTTCTATTGTAGAGGATCCTAAAGTGGGTGTCCATGATCCGTGTAACGTAGGTCTCGACCAATCAGGGCCCGCCCCTACAACACATAGAAGTACACCTTGTGCTCTCAAAAAGTGGTTTCGGGCATCATTTTGGGGAAATGTTAGATGAAATGACATATTGTGGAGCTACCAATGTTGTAAAAAAACACAAGCAAAAATATGCGACACTTGTAGTTCAAACGGGAAACGTTTCAAGTGAAAATCGGCATGAACTCAGAAAATGGAACATGTTTTTTCCATACATAGAAAATGAAAAAATTCCTTCATCGGGACTGTTTTCCATCCAAGATACATGAGTGTACCAAATATGGCCTCATTCCGGCGAAGTATGCCATGGTTAAGGGCATGACCTAACTCATTCGAGTCTGAAATAAAGCCATGCATCTTCGTACCTCGTTGCTCATTTCTAAGAATATTTTTCAGAAACCGCCTATACCCCGTGTTTGTTATTGTTGTTAGGTGATAGGTTACAGAAAATGATGCCATGAGATGGTTTCCTATTTTTTTGATATTTAATGAATTAGTTCTGCCTAACCATCGCTCGAGACACATCAAAATCAGCAAAAAAATCTCGACAGTCGTTTAAGAAAAGGAACTATTTAAACCTTATTTATGTTCGAATGCCAATGTTTACGTATTTTCACATGTAGTGTCAAAGTTCAACCTGAAAAAAGGAGAAAGATCTGGGCATGGGAAACCTGACCCGAAATAAGCCTGACAAGCCAGGCTTTTTTAGGACCATGGGGCAGGCCCGTGACAGACTTGGTGCAGTTCTAGCCAGGATCGAGCCAAGATTTTTGGCTCGGTTTTGGAACATGTGCATCAGGCTTTTGCGCCCCTGCTCTGGCTTGAGAAATGCCCATGATAGCAAGGGCAATAGTAGAGCCAACTGCTGGCTATAAGCCATGTCCATGTCATATAGAGTCAATCTAATAGCCAACATGTACAATAGCTAGAGATAAAAATATTCCACTTTATTAATTCATGGTCCACTTTACGCTCTCACACAGTGCCTAGGAGCGCGTGCTATAGCAAGCTCTTAACTAATTGTGTAGTGTGTGAAAAAAGGTGTGTGTAAGACCATGTACCATGTTGTGTTAAAGCGGTTCAAAAACTTGTAGGAATCGGTTCCACACATAATGGAGAACTGACTCAATCGCTCTAACAGAAGGAGAGAACAAACAATTTGGTTCGTGTTGTAACAATAACTAATAAGTTGCATGTGTCCTGCATGTGAGACTCCTATAATAGATGTCTGACGTATCATCACTATATAAAAATTTATAATAGGTAAAGGACAAAATATTATAAATTTGATCAACATCTATAAAGTATGGGTGTATATTTGGTTCTTGTACTTTGTATGATGTAGAAGACAACTATTATTAGCTATCTGACACTTGAATTTTTTTGTAACATGGTCTAGAGAAACGAGGGAGAAGATTCTAAAATGATGGATAAGTCTGTTTTGAGGTTTGTGCATAGCATTCATTGTGCTGAAGACTATCAATAGAATCTTCTAGATGCTAGAATGGAAAAGAAGATCCAACGGCTGGAAATGTTGTGATTCGCGAGTCTTGATCCAACGGTCAATATTCAAAGTTATCCATACACTGTATAGTGGTAAGATAAGAAACAACATTTTCTAGCTGGCCCACAAAGAAGAATAGCTAGCACCACCCTCTCAAACCCAAGTCTAGAAATTCTTAGACATATGTCTAGTACTAGACCCAGGTAGCTAAGAAAAAAAGATTAATGGACCCACATGGACGTGTATGACTAGAATATAAAAATAATCTCTAAAGCTACAATTTTCCTGTTAAATCGGACCCATGAAATGGGCTAAATGCTGGATTGAATTTTGCTTTATTTAGTATTAGAATCAAATCTTACTTCTTATTAGATAGAGCTAAACGGTGTACATGCTCTATAAGAGCCCACTCCTATTCTCTCTCCTCTTCTCTCCCATCCAACTAAGCAGAAATTTCAATGGCATGCTAATTGGACCTTATTGTATTTGCTATGATGTGGAAAACTAGGGCTCCCTTCCACCCCTGGTGTTGTATGCCTCTATGGATCTCCCCCGACACCCTTATAAATTCTGCTTTGTCAAGCTGTGAGTTCTCACCCCATCCCCAACCTAGTGCTTGAGTCCAGTTCTGATCATTGTCCTCCCCGCTCCTCATGGGAGAGGTCAGCCAGAGTTGGATCTTGACTGGGCCCGGCGATAGGGAGACTAGCAGGAGCAACAAGAGCACAGCCGTCACCGCCTCTCCCCATATCCCTTTCTCTGGGTTGTTCTCGTGCTCCAGGCTCCAGCTACGCTCTCTCTCTCTATTCGATCGTACAGAGCATTGAGTGATGCTGGAATGGGATCCACTATGTCTCGTGTTGTAATGTTGATGTAATCGCAGGTGCCTTGTAGGTGAGCATCAAAGGGACCGAGGCTAGCTAGGTCTATGATTTTGATGTTTGCGTGTCTACTCGACTCTTTTGGCGTATATACCGATGTTTGCATGCTTGCTTGATTTTGCAGGCGACACGGCGTTTTTGACATGTCGCGGTGCTAGCCAGGGGATAGGCAGAGCACATGGCACGTTGGGTGCAATTGAGTTTTCAAATCAATGTGAAATTAAATAAATTCAAATCAATGTCGAGCAAGAAGATGATTTATGTACACTGTAAAGAGTTTATTTTTTATCTAGGGACTTTGATACTACTCCGTATTTCACTTATAATGATTGATATTAGTAACTAAAGGATCACTACGAATACATGTGGTTTCCCAAGATTATTCCTTTTGGTATTTATTACCTGAATTCACGTGAGTAACTAACGTGGGTTTTCCGTTGGCACACTTCTTTCCTTGAACGCATGCAGAAATTATGGGGAGGAAGTAATTTAACCCTCCTCGGTGATACAAGAGGTTTTATTGCATCGCAGTGGGAGTTGAAATAACAAATGGAGTACTTATGCTAGATCCCAAACACCATTCCAATTTGCACTAAAAAAATTAATCCTAAGACTTCATCTTCTTCTTGGACCTAGATCCTTCTACTGTCACCTTCCTATTACCGTCGTCCTTCCGCTTCTCGTGGCATCCCCCAGCTCTCGTCGTCTTCTTCTTCTTCTTCAAGGCTCCCGCATCCTTCTCCTTTCTCTTCTCATTGCCGATAAAGGTGAGATTGAGTGCACTCTTATTGGAGATGAAGTCTTGTACCTAGAGAAATGGCCATAAATCTTCCGACCCCTCATCCTCCTGCTTCCTCTACTTCTTTCCGATGAAGGGTGGATCGAGTGAACTGTTCTTGAAGATGACGTCTCCTTCATAGAGTAAAGACAAATCATCTTCATCCCCCACCTCCTCCCCCTCCTATTCCTCTTTGCTCTCTATCAGCGTTCCCTCCATCAGATGATAGTAAGAAGGGTCCTCATCGGAAAAATTACCTTCCGGTGTGTCGGAATAGTACGGCCCATCAACGGACTCCCTCTATCACCATGGTAGGGACTGATATCCCTATTGGCCCGTGTGTTGGCCTTGTCAATGGAGGTGCACTGATCGGAGCAGTTGTCCGGCATTTTTGTGTGTGTGGTGGCTTGGTCGGCCTAAAGGGAGGGGGAAGGGACGGGAGAATAGAGAGAGTTCTTTGATGTGTGCGGCGTGCCTGGATAGGAGAGGTGGTTATTGTTGATGGATGCTTAAATAGTCTTGCTCGGGATATCCACGAGTTGCCACATGCCATAGGAGCATCCTAATAGTTCCCTTCCACCATTGAAACAATATCGAACGGTTGGTACTCCTTCGCCCCAAGAGCATCAGCAGCGAGGATATTGCAGGTACCACAACATGTTGGGGAGGTGTCTGCACATAACCACAACCATAGACCTTTATTTTCTACACAAAATTCAGACACTTGTTGTAATTATTGCACATAATACATAATCAATCATTGAATGTTTCATAGTTTTTTATGGGAAATGTTTCATTGTTAATTAGATAATATGGTATGACATATCATTTTTATATAAAATTATAATAGGTAAAGTGTAACACCCATAGTTTTATGCAATGTTAATTATGGTTTAATTGTGCATTATCATGAGCATCATCTTTTAAAAAGTGCATGCAAAAGAAATAAAGTAAAACCCTAACCCTATTTTCCCTCTCCCTCTCAAGACATTCAAATGGTTTTGAATTTTGAAAAGTATCAAAAACATGTGGAGCCCAAATGGACTAAAGGGGCCCCCAACTATTTCACATGTTTAACAAACCCTCTGGTAGTTTTGTATTGCCAAAAATAGAAATGAATTTGAAAGTACAAAAGAGAAATGAAAACAAGAAAAGGAAAAAGTTTTGCTAAATAAAAATAAGCAGTAGACCCGCAGCAGGCCGGCCCTGCTTCCTCTTCTCCCATTTCTTGCACCCGCACGCAGCTCCCGCGACCTAACAATGGCCCAACCCGCATACCCATTCACTCTCGTCATCTTCGACTATGTTGGGAAGAAGCTCGTTGTCCGCAGCGCCACCGTCGATCGCCGCCAGCCGCTATGATGCGTCCAGCTGCCTTGCACGAGGATATGACTCTTCCTCCCCCTCGCGCTGGTTCTATCCCCTTGCACATGAACCGAAACCCTAGCCTCAAATGTCGCCGGCGTCACGCCGTTGCCATGATCCCCTTGGCCACCCGAGACCGTCCGAGCTCCGCCTCGCCTCGCTCATCGTTCCTGCTGAGCCGTGCTTGTCGGGACACTGCGAATCACAGGAATCGATCCAATCTTCCCCGCTTTCGACGCTGCTCTCCCTCGCCATTGCCATCGATTACGTCCTCCTCAGTCCTCGCTGAGGCCACATACATGTCAAGGGTGAGTCTACGGTCCTCCTGGAACCCTCCTATGTCCCCTTGCCTCTCTGGTTCACTGCCACACCGTCGGTTTGCAAGCTCTACACCCGCTTGTCGTTGTTGCTAGTGCTCCGGTGACTTCTCGGCAGTCGCGCCACCTCTTCTAGGTCCGCCTTGAAGCACTTGTTCAAATGCATCTAATCTCGTAGCCCCGCGTGCACGTAATCTCCACCCCTCCGTCCACCTAAGAGCCACTACCAGCGTGTCATCATGATGATGTCATCGTCACGCCAGCGCGTGGTCCGCCCGGTCAAACTGGCCGTTGGTCCCACACTCCAGCATGGCTGCTGACGTGGCCCCTGGCCCCACCTGTCAGCCTCTAGGGCTAGACCCAGCCTCGATGAGAAATGGTTCTCACCTCATGCTGATGTCAGCCTGTGTCATGCTGACGCAATAAAATTTTAATAAATTGTTTTAGTAATTTTAGAAATGATTTAAATATGATAAATTCAATAACTAATTATTTATAAGTCAGAAAATATGTATAATATATATAAATATGTTCAGTAAATAATATCTACACTTCAGCATCCAAATCATGCATTGTTCAACAACTTTAGTTGCTAGTTTTATTAGGAGAACAAATGAAACCCTGTAGGTGATTTCGAGGACTCTCCTGTATTAGGGTTTGCACCCCTCGGACGCTGCTTAATTTGCCAACCATGCTTTAGGGTGATATTCCAATACTACTTTAGCATTGCATCGATGCCATGTGTTGATTGTTTCCCTTTCTTTCCAGTGTTTGGTTCTTCTTGGTAGAATATGATACCACCTCCGAGATCGAAGACCGAGATCAACACCATCGAAGCTCGAAGAACAATACTTGGCCAACTGTAACTAAGTCTAGTACAAGGATTCCAAAGATCTTCTTTTGAGTTATCAACAAGCAAAGGAAAGCATAGCCCCACCGTTATACAATCCTATGGTTTTGAAAGCATTTCAATTCTTCCCATGATGCATATGATTCTACTTGGTCTTTTATCGATAGATAGAGTATCCTATTTGTTGCATTACTCCCTTTGATCTTATATTACCTGATCCACTACTCCTAGCATAACTAGGTTTGGCTTGTGTTCATTGCTAGATCTTATATATGTGTCTTGCTTAGACATGCTTAGCTGTCAATGCTGGTTCATCTAGATGATGTATCATATGCATAGAATCTTATATGATAGGAGAACGAGATGAGATAAAATCAGCAGTAAAGGTTAAACATGCTAATGTTTGTATGGGATGCCATGGTGGGATGTGGTTTTCGTAGTCCCATGCTTGCCACCATTAGGACACAAGTTCTTGCCCTCAAACCAAGATGACCGTACAGCCACACGGGACTAGGAATCTCTCGACCAACTAACTTGCCTAGTAGATTCCATGAGTCACCTAGGTCGGGCGTTCCATTCAACATATGCATATTTGGCTGTTCTCGAGAGCGGTAAAGGAGGTGCATCATAATAGGTAGGGAAGCGTGGACTGGGTTGCTTGGTGTCGATAGAGACCCCGATAAACCAACCTCGCCCACATCTCTAGGGACCGGCTTCGGGACATGACCCGTTACGGCGGAACCATCCTTAGGGCGTGACTCATGGTCTCGGCGGAAGCAAGGTAAAGGTCATCGCCAACCACCCTCTGCCGGCCTTCCAAGGAAGAGGGCTAATGTACTGGCAATAAGAGTCGGTTGGTACGTGTGGGTAAAGTTGTACACCCCTGGAGGGTTAAATCTTTTCAACAAGCCGTGTCCACTATTATGTACGACTTGGGAATGAACATGAGATCATAGAGAACATTAACATAATCATAAAACTTGGCAAGTAAGGTTTGTTAATGATGCTTCCTCATGGGTATGAGGGGGTGATCCTAGTTGTGATATTAGGATTACTTTGGCGGAAATGAAATGATGACGATCAATTCTTTGGAGATGTCGCTCTCTTATCCCCTTTTAAAATATTATGATTAGACGAGGTTCTCCTCCCTCTTGTTTTACAAAACAAAGATGGATTTATGCAAAATAACCCCACCAACTATAAGTCTTGTGGAGTACACCCTGTACTCACCCATGCTTTGTTGATACTTTTTGTAGTATATTAAGTGTTCCTCTGAAGACGAGTTCCGTACGACATCGAAACTAATGAGTAACTTGGTGTTTTGGATATACTTTCTGGGTATCCTCACTGTGCCTCGCTGACCAGGGTGGCCCACTTCAGGTTAGAGCATTGCTTCACGGGCGACCCAGTCACGGAGAAGAGACGGAGTCCAGTCCGGCTACGGGAAGGGCCAGATGACTTACCGACATAGGCCCATAGTGTTACTTGTAGTTCAAGATGTACAATGTAACCAACTCTTATTCATAGCCGGATTGGTCTCTCCTGTAAACTCTAGGCTGGATATCTATATAAGTTGTCCTAGGAGAGCCTTTAGGGCACCCTCTCAATAGATTACAATCTCAACTCGCACAGGTGAGCCATATTACTAGATTGCTAGCAGGAGTAGGATCCATCCAAAGCCGGCGGATTTGAACCTGGGTAAACCTGTGTGCTCACCGTCCCATAATACCATAGGTCTCACACACCTCTCTTCCACATGCCTCGAGGACCTCCTCATGGCGTACTTGTCATTAATCCGACGATAGTTGGCGCCCACCGTGGGGCAAGTGAGCTTCGGATCTGCATTTCGAGCGGAATCTTCAAGAATCGGAATCGGCGAGACTATCGCCATCGGTTGCGTCCTCTACGCCAGCAACATCCCTCTCATCGTTCTCGACGAGACCTGGATTTCGGCTAGGGAGGCTGATGTGTACACCATCATGTCCTTTTGCCGAGATCGATGTGTACATCGGATTTGCTGAACCTGCCCCACCCACACCAGCGGTGATGATAGAGGGAGAAGAAATCTCTGGGTCCCCTTTTTCTGTGGATGCGACAGAGTTCTAGATCTCAGAAAACCCTAATCCCACCTGGCCCGCAACCGTTGCGGAGATAGTGGAGAAAGCCGAACCTGAAGCAGATCTTGCAGTTCAAGTCTAATCTGGAGTGGATCTCCCTAGCGAAGCCGAATCCCAGATCGATCTACCTGCCAAGGTCGAAATCCAGGAAGAGCAGAACAATAACCTTAGTTCTGGCTCTGCCAACGCCGGAACAGACAAACCTTTCGTGAGGCATACGTTAAGGCACATCATGCTGCAAGGCACAAAGGTGGATGAGGTCCTAGAAACCATCAGGATTGTCGAGGAATCCCACAAGGAAAGCCGCAACTACCTTAGAACCCACACATCGCACTTTGTCGGATATGTTGGATCTGGATCCGGTTATGTCGATGCTGTAGACAACAAAGACTCGGTGCTGGAGGCGATCGGAACAAACATCGACTTACCCGCATCCTCAGATGACTCAATGACGTAGGTGGATTTTTGGAAGTTCTCCGCGGAATATGAAGAGGAGTTCAACTCCAAAGCTGTAGAAGACGGAGAAGCCATGGATGAAGGATCCGGAGAAAACTCTCCCAAACCGTAGGATGACATGGCTCTCAGAGATAATCCCGATGTCCAGATGTCCAAAAGTACCACTCAGAGCTTGACTCCGGGAACGACCCAAAGCCGTCTTTGCTACCAGCGCTGCCAAGAAGGCAAAGAAGAAAAACAAGAAGAATTAGACCCCGTGAAAAGAACTTCCGGCAGAGGAGGTGATTACCGAGGAATATGAGGAAGACTCGGATGGAGCACTAATCCCAAACAAGCCCAAAGAAGAGTCGGTGGATGGACACGTGGTCACCACAGGTGCCCGTAAACTCATCAATGCTGCGTTAACCACACTTATCCCTACTGCAGCAGAACTCACTAACATGGAATTGGAAGAAAGGGCCCATGACCTAGAAGTGCGTCGCCAAGTACTCCTGGATGAAGCCAAAAATATCGAGGAAGAGAAGAAGCGCATGGATACTGTGGAGAAGCTCATCTCTCTGCAACATCAAAAGACCCGGAAAGGCCATGTACGAGCCGACAAATTTCTAGAAGTACACAAGGTTCTCTTTGAGGGAGATCCGGGGATGCCCCGACTCGACAGTAATGGAGATCTGGGTACCCAACACTAGTACAAAACACTACCGCAGCTCGAGATATCCTGGCGAATAATCCAGGCCTAGAACATGTTCGATTGGGCATTAAGATACTCACTAAGGGTCTGGAGCAGCAGAAGATCGCGAAATCCGAAAGCGGAAAACTGGTCTATCAATCAGACCAATGTCGCATGGATCCAACCTAGAATAATGTAAGACCCTAATAGGTTCCGGAACAGCATCATCGTTCTGACCGCCGAGAAGAAAACCACTCAAGAACCAGATCTTCAAGGCAGCACCACAAAACTGCACGTGACTGGCGCAACGCTGCTCCAGCCGCCGAGCAAGAGGCAATTGCTGGACTGTATCCGAGAAATCCTCCATGGGGAGAGTCGAACGATCACAGGGAAGAAGATAAAGATAAACCTCGGGAGGAGGACCATCAAAGAATGCCACCTCCTAGAGATACAAGCCGTCTGGCTGAGCCCCATCGTGGTGGGAGTGACGGACGAAGGAACGAAGGACACTGTGCCGAGTCAAACCGGCAGGGGGCTCGTCGCAATGTAGACCCTCCCCAGAACCGGAATAATGACGCTCCGGACGGAGGCCGGTGATCAGTAGGAAACAATCCAGCTGCTCCACCCTCTCCACCAAGTAGCCATCACAAAGGCTCTCAAGGAGGCCAATGAGGGCGTCGTGGCGGAGGAGGTGGTGGCAGAAGCCGAAGTCTGGCTCCAAGGCCCCGCAGCTGTAGCGAACAACTAAGACGGCATTCCCTGTCACCAAGTGAAGCGAGACACCAAATTAACTCCAATATAGAGGCGCAGCGCTATGAAAACGATGATATATAAGTGGGTCCAAAATGCTTCGGACCACGGATTCGACAAACACACTTCCGGGAAGGATTTGCTATCTCAAGACACATCCTAGCCTACGATGGTGTAGCCCGACCAGATACTTGGCTCCAGGATTTTTTCGAGGCTTGCTGCATCACCAAAGGCGGAAATAGCTTGGTCGCAACCCGATATATCCCACTTATGTTGCGGAAGACAACACGATCATGGCTCAATGAACTTCCGGAGAACACCATCCACAACTGGTATGACATGCAAAGCGCATTATTTCGTAATTTCGGAGGCACATATCGGAGGCCCTGTATGATAGGAGACCTACAACGTTGCACCCAGAAAGCCGGAGAAACTTGCCAAGATTACCTTGGACGATGGATCGACACCAAGAACTCCTGTGAAGGACTAAATGACCAAACTGCAATTGAAGCTTTCATTGCAGGACTCCCAATTGGTTTACTACGTCATCGCTTGAAGTGTGACAAAGTCACTGATCTGGGAGAGATGATAGAAACAACGAGCAAGTATGCAGATGCTAACAACTATGCAAAAGGGATTACTGAACGCCCTAGTTGTGCCATAGTTAGCAAAACAACCAAAGCAGCAAGCTCAGAAGCGCAAGAACACCTCGTAAGAAAAACCCAACACGGAAACGACACTGGTCACTGCTAATTTCTGGTCTGGAGGACGAGACGGACATGGCGGTGGCTGCGGGCGCGGTCATGGGACATCAAGAGTCCAGGGTAGAGGAGACCAGCAACCTGGAAAAACCTACTCATGGGCCGACATTGCCAATAACCCATGAGTGCATCACTTAGATGCCAGTGGGGGCTCGTCTTACACAAACGGCGAGTGTTGTTTTAATGACGACATCAAGAAAGACGATACCGCTGGCTACAAGGCTAAGCGGAAGAAGGGAAAGGAGAATCCCGAGAAAGATAAAGAGACCAAGGAAGATTCCGACATGGAGGAAGTTGATCCTTCATATCCCAAGCCGTAGGGAAAGAAAAACTTCCCAACAAAGAAAGACACTTACGTCACTTTCCTCGGATCTCAACGCATCTGTTCTAGCTGCCCCACAATTCCTGGACTAGTCGGAAGTGGCAATCATCTTTGACCGTGCTGATCATCCGCCTAAGTTACACAGGCGAGGAAAATACGCCTTGGTCGTCAACCCACTTATTGGTGGCTATGGTTTCTCCAAGACTCTAATGGACGGCGGCAGCAGCATTAACATCTTGTATGTCGAAATGCTACCCCGGATGCGGATCTCGTAGACCCAGCTGAATCACACCTATGTGATCTTTCACGGAGTTGTCCTAGGAAGACAAGCAAATTCCCTAGGAGAGATCACTTCGGATGTTTCCTTTGGAACTCCAAAGAACTATCAGACGAAGGCACTTTCCTTCAAAGTGGTCCTGTTCAAGAGCGCGTATCACGCTATATTCGGACGTCCGGCTTACTAGGCTTTTATGGCTTGTCTGTGTTACATATACAATATGATGAAAATTCTAGGCCCCAAGGGCGTGATCACAATCAAGGGAGACCCGAAGAAAGCGCAAGAGTGCGAGGACGGAAATGCCACCTTTGTGGAAGCCGTGCTGCACGCCCAGGAGTACCATGAGTTCAAGAAGACCATTGATCCGTCTGAGATGCTTGCAACGAAGAAGGAGGTGACAAAGACGAATCTGGAGTTCAAGGCATCAGAAGAGAAGAAGAAGACACCGTTGAAGGATGATGACCCCTCTAAGGTGACCCAGATAGGTGTAGGCCTAGATAGCGCATAGGAAAATGTGCTCGTCAAGTTCCTCCAAGCAAATCAAGATACCTTCGCATGGCAGCCATCTGACATGACCAGAGTACCTAGGGAACTTGCCGAGCACTCTCTAAATGTACACCCGAATGCTAAACCCGTCAAACAGTCCCTACGACATTTCGGTGATGAAAAGCATAAGGCAATAGCTAAGGAACTAGCCCGGCTCAAGTTAGCCGAATTCATAGAAGAGGACATCCATACAGTTTAGTCGGCCAACCCTGTAATGGTCCCTAAAAAGGACACCACTTATTTAAGGATGTGTGTTGATTATACTGCCTTGAACAAGGCTTGTCCCAAAGATCCGTTTGCTCTTCCTATAATTGTATCGATTCTACGGCAGGCACGGAACTCCTATGTTTTCTCAATGCATATTCCGGTTATCACCAGATTCGAATGAATGAGTCAAACAAAGTCAAAACTTCATTCATAACCCCCTTGGGAACCTTCTATTTTGTTATGATGCCCTCTGGGCTCAAGAATGCAGGAGCTACATACCAGCGCACTATGCAGTGTTGCCTCCATGACCAAATCGGACACAATGTACATGCATACGTGGACAACATTGCGGTGATCTCCAAAAAGAAGGAAACATTAATTTTCGACTTGGAGGAAACATTCGCCAATCTACGAAAATACAACATAATGCTTAACCCGAAGAAGTGTTTCTTTGGAATACCAGTCAGAAAATTGTTAGGTTTCATCGTGTCTCAAAGAGGCATAGAGGTGAACCAGGACAAGATTAAGGCTGTACTCAATATTTCGAGGCTGACTCGCCTGAAGGACGTTCAAAGACTAACTGGTTGCATTGCTGTAGTCAGTCGGTTTGTAAGTCGGCTCGGAGAAAGAGCCGCACCACTCTACAAGCTCCCGAAAAAGACCAAAAAATTCGTTTGGACTGACGAAGCAAAAGCTGCACTACGATACCTGAAAGCAGTACTCTCATATGCTCCTATCCTTGCAGCACCAGAACACGGAGAACCGATGTTTCTCTATCTCGTTGCGACAAATAGAGTCGTCAATGTCGTCATGGTGGTGGAGAGACCAGAGGAAAATCAGGAACAACTGGTGCAGCGTCCGACTTATCATCTCAACGAAGTCCTAAGTGAATCAAAGCAGCGGTATCCGCACTATCAAAAGCTGGCTTATGGTGTGTTTTTCGCATCTCGTAAGCTACGGCATTATTTTCAGGAACATCCAATTACCGTGGTGAGCACAGCTCCCATGAGAGATATAATCAACAACAGCGATACTACAGGACGCGTTGCAAAATGGGGCATAGAGCTTTCAGCTTTCTACATTGAGTATAAACCACGTACAGCAATCAAATCCCAAATCCTCGCTGACTTTGTCGCTGATTGGACAAAGACAATGGAAAATATGACCCTACCAGAGTCGGAATACTAGACCTTACATTTTGATGGGTCTAAAGCGCTCAGGGGCTCGGGGGATGGCGTGGTGCTCAGATCACCCCAAGGAGAAAAACTTTTCTATGTTTTGTAGACTCACTTCACGGCGACAAATAACATTGCCGATTATGAAGCACTACTGCATGGAATCCGGATTGCTAAGGATATCGGCATCCGACCTTTGATGTGTTATGGAGATTCGGATATTGTTGCCCAACAAGTGTTGGATATCTGTAATGCGAATAAACACATGGTAGCATATAAAGTTGTCGTGGATGAACTATCTAAATCATTCGAAGGGTTTGAAGTTCAACACATCCCTCGAACATAAAATGAGGAAGCAGATGCACTATCTCGTATAGGCTCTACACGGAAAAAGGTTCCTGATGGCGCTTTTTTAGAGCATGTCAAAGTTCCCTCTATTAAAGGAGTAGATGAGGAATATCCGATCAAATCTGACTCACCTTTAGTACCAGTTTTGGCTGTAATTCCCAGCTAGACTCAACCTTACCTTGATTACTTGGTAGATGGAAAATTACTCGAAGAAGAGGTTTTGAGCCGATAGATTGTCCGACGGGCAAAAGCATACTCTTTAATTAGTGGTGAACTCTATAAGCGGAGCATGTTTGGGGTCTTTCAGCATTGTGTATCTCCGGAAGAAGGAGTGGAAATCTTACAAGAAATCCACGAAGGTGAGTGTGGTCACCATTCTATAGCCAAATCTCTATTGGCAAAAGCTTTCCGACAAGGTTTTTTTTGGCTTACAGCCTAGGCAGATGCCGAACGGCTGGTCAAGACGTGCAAAGGCTGCCAAAAGTACGCCAAGCAAGCTCACATTCCGGTTGATCAGCTGCGAATAATACCTATAACATGGCCTTTCGCGGTCTAGGGGCTTTACATGGTAGGACCATTTAAACAGGTTCCAAGTGGATTTACTCATCTCTTAGTGATGGTGGATAAATTCACAAAATGGATTGAGGCTAAACCCGTCACTAGTTGTGATGGAACAACAGCCAGAATATTTTCGACGATGTCATAATCTGATATGGTTATCCGCATAGCATTATCACGGATAATGGGAGTAACTTTTCTATCGGAGAGCTTGCCGAATTCTGCAATGAACAAAATATCCGGCTTGACATTGCATCAGTCGCACATCCACAGGCTAATGGACAAGTCGAAAGAGCAAATGGTTTAATCCTACAAGGCCTAAAACCAAGACTCAAAGAACCACTACGACGTGCTACGGGGGCTTGGGCACATGAGTTACCTTCTGTAATATGGAGCTTGCGAACAACTTCGAACAGGTCAACTGGATACACACCTTTCTTCTTGGTCTATGGGGTAGAGGTAGTTCTTCCTAGTGATTTGATTCATACTTCTCCTAGAGTTACAGCGTATATTGAAGAGGATGCCAAAATTTCTCGACAAAATGATCTCAACTTAGTGGAAGAAATTCACGTCGTTGCTGAGATGAGATCAACAGCCTATCAGCAGAAGTTACGCTAGTATCATAGCCAGAGAGTGAGAAATCGGTCTTTCAATAAGGGTGATTTGGTTCTCCGGCTTGTGTAGAAAAGAAAGCACAACCTTTCCCCAGTATGGGAAGGGCCCTTTTCAGTTAGCCGAGTATTGCACAATGGTTCTTACTGTCTAACTGATATGCGGCCAGTCAAGGAAAGACCTGCTACTAAGAAAAGAAAGAGAGCTGGAGGCAGTACAGACCTGGAAAAATTAGACAGACCGTGGAATATTGGTCAGCTACGTCCCTTTTATTCTTAGTTTATCTTTCTTTGTAATCATATATGTGTACATGTTCAATGAGAAATAAAGTATTGGTTGCCTCAAAAAAAATTCTGAGAAGTTTTCTACCATCTTATTTCCGAATGATCATGTCACAGTTGAAAATCCCAGAATACTTGAAGGTACTTTATGCTCATGTTTGTTCTGGTTTAGATTTCCATTCTAAAATTGCTACCTTCGGGTATAAATTTAAATTTTCTAGTCTGTACTTTAGTTCTTTACCTGATTCCTGGATGCGGGCATTTTCCGAGTAGTGAATTGTTGGTACTAGAAGTCGTCTTTGTTTCCGAGTTTAAACTGGTTTAACAATTGAGCTCCGTATCTCGGCAAAGTTTCCGTGCTAAACGTTGGCCGGCTCACGAAAGGTACGAGGCGGAAAGCCAGATAAACAATAAGTACAGACAAAAAACATATGTGCTTTTGTAAACATTTCAGGCATGATAAATATAAAAGATAAAAGTGCTAAATATATATAGTAAAACTTAGCACTGGCAAAAAGTATTATACTACTTATTTACAACCCAAATTGTTTTCAGAATAACACATTTTTTTTCTGATGCTCTACGATGCAGGGGGAGAGGAAGGAGTTGCCGGCTCACTAGAGACATCAGCCTCGCCTCGATATCTTTCCGAGACATTCAAATCTGAAATGGTTTGTTCATCGTCGGAAACTTCACCAATTTCTTCAGTGGGCGGATGCGGCGTCTCTACGCGAGGGAAGAAGGGAGTGTCATAACTGGTCAAGTCAGCTACGTGGCACCCACATCTGGCACAGGAGTCCATGATTGCTTTGATGTCCTGCTCTTGTCCGTCTTCATCCACAGTAGAATACCCTTTGGCCACTTGCGAGATTTCCATGCTTCCATGGTGGCTCATAACCATGGCGAGGGCGTTTTGTGCTGGTCCCCACGTAGGACATGTTCCAGTCCTGGATGAGCTGGGGCATATTCTTGGCCTTGTATCGCACTTCAAAACCAGACATTTTATGCATGTACAGAACCTTGAGAACCCGCCAATATCCTCAAGGGATTGGTGGAAATCATGAAGTAAATTGCCGACTTGGGTAAGCCGGCTAGTGCGAGACTCGGCGGAGGCTGAATCCAGTAAGTTTAGAGGACCTACACATGTAATGCAAAAGGTTAGCAAACATATCCGAATTCCATAATTCAAAAAAGACAGTAATTCAGAAAGGGAAAAACATACCGAAGATGACATCTTCAACTTTGGTCTTCTCTTCATGAAGTCTCTGGAGTTCAGCCTGGAGTGCCTCGGTAATATCCTTCTCTGTGAACTGCTCATTGCTGAGATCTGAGATTTTCTTATCTTAGAGCACAATCTTACGATCGCGCTCTTCGGTGGCCATGGAGGAGGATTTGAGAACTTGAGAAATTCTCTTCTGATGATCCTCTTTGAGCTTATTCAGCTCTCGACGTAAGTCAGCGTTTTCCACCTCCAGGGTCTTAAGATTCTCGGCTTCTTCAATCATAGCACAGGACTGCTTTACCAGTGCTATAGTCAAAGGAACAAACAGTTGAGTAAAACTTCGAATATGAAATAAAAAGGCAAAGTTTGAGTACTGGAATGTTTACCTTCAGCCTCATCCCTTGATACTTTCAATTGAGCATTTTCAAGTCGATGAGCTATGATCTCTCTCCGCTTGTTGCAGATATTCTTCAACAATTCCTGGTTATACGAATTAACTTTCTTTAAGTCAGAAGACCTAGAGTCAGAAGTGTACTAAAGACTCGGGCTAATATTTGTACTAATATCAGCACGAGCCTTGGGGTTATACTAGTTCATTCTTTGGCGTCCTAAGGAAGCATAAATCCGGATTGTCTATCCAACTTCATGCTTGGGGGATAGAGGATATGATATAAAGTAAAGTGAAAAAGTAAGTTGGAATTCCGACTTACATGTTGTTCATGAGTGAGTTTTCTCAAACTCATGTTCATCTCTGTGGTAACCTTCTCGGCGAGAGTGAGCGGGATCACTGGTGGTGGTGGAAGCTCGCCAGTTCTCAGCCTCTCATCGCGAAGACGGACTTGTTCAAGAAGTTGGGAGTACTTGATGTCCTCTGCTTCTTACGCTTCTTCTTCGGCAGTAATATTCTGGCTTTCCAAGCATTGCTGGGCTAGCCGTTGGATCTCCTCCACAGACTTGCGAGTAATGCCAAGATTGGCAAGACCCGGATTGTTGAGGAGGTTTTCACCGAAGACCTCTGCCGAGGGATCATTACCCGAAGAGGGTTCACCCTTATCAAAACCTGAGTCACCCATGGTGATGTCAGTTTGCGATCCGAGGATCATTGCCTCTGCTTGTTGAGCCGGATCTTCTATGACGGTCGGAGATGGAGTAATCTCCAGTGCCGCAGAAGGCTGAGGGGCAGGAGTCGAAGGCGTCGTGGCAGGAGAAGTCAAATTAAGTTTTGACTGATGTAGGGGCTTTGACGAGGCTCCCTTCCCTTTGCCCTTGGTGAGCTGTCTAGCTCTGAAGAGGTGATAGAACAAAAATCGTTACACTTCAGAAAGAATAAAGACATAAAATACAAAGATCTTGTGAGGAAAGATTACCTCTTCACAACGGGCACCTCCTTTGTGCCAATAGCAACTGTTGGATCCTTACGCTTCCGGATAAGTGCATCCGGCAATGGAACCAATTCTCCTTCGTCCTTAGAAATCTCAGGAGGATATCCCTCGTTAGGAGCAAGCTCTGACTTGGGGAGGTCAGCAAGCTAAAAATAAAAATGGAATCTCAGTATTGCAAAACAATGTAAAGATGACACATAATTTGAGTTACTGTTGGAAACATACCGGCACCACAGGATCTTCAGCAGTATCCAAAGATAGCTCCAAGATTTTCCTCTCGATCCACTCCCTTATCTGCCACTTGATATGGGACTCGTATTCTTTATCCATGTTAGGCTGGGAGCAGATCCGGAGGGAATCTTTCTTGGACGCCGTAATGGAGTGCATAAGCCGGTCTCCATGATGTTGAAGAGGCTGGATCCGGCGTGCCACCCAGCAGTGAACTAAGCCGCACCCCTTAAGGCCCTTGTGCTTCATCAAATATTCGATCCGCCTCTTAGCAAGAAGCGAATTGTCACTGAGAGCCGGCGCATCAGCATCCCAGGACTCTTGGGGCACGACGGCACCGTCGACGAAAGCTGGTAAAGCAGTAGCTTTGCCAGGAGCAGGAATATCCTTGTGATAAAAGAAAATGGATGGCCACTGTTTCACCGACTCACTGGCCTTAATCCGAGGATAGAAGCACTCTCTCCTAACAGAAAACTAATAGTTTTGGTGATATATGGATTACCGGCGGTGATAGAATTTCTCCGGACATGAAAATAAAACAGGAAAAGAGTGAGACTCGGCCTAATGCCGAGGTACCCCTCGCACAAAGAAGTGTATGCGCTCATCTCTAAGAGAGAGTTCAGGGGAAGATGATGGAGTTGAACTCCGTAGTGATCTATAACCTTAGAAAAGAAGTCTGAGGGAGGGAAACTCAAACCTCTGTCGAGGTGGGTGCCAAAGTGTACCCGCTCGTCGTTATGGGGAGTAGGGACGGTTTCGCCGTACCTGCTCTGCCAGTCGCCAGCGCGGAAGATCCCTTCATTCTCCATGACGCAGAGCTTGGCATCGTCAAGGACACACGGGATCCAGACCCCGTGGTTCCTCTCCTTTTACGCTGCCGAGGTCGTCGCTGCCGCACAGGAAGATGACGTTGAAGCCATTTTATCGTGGGCTGGTGACCTGGGATGGGCAGCGCTGGAGGATTCTGGGGAGGCAGAGGAGCTCTGTGTTTGTAGGAAGCATTGGAAGGAAGGAAATGGCGCAAGTGTTGGTAAAGGAGATGGGAAGGAGAACCTTGACCACTTATATCCTCCAGCTGCACCAAGATTCGTGTAAACGCAATAGTGAAATGCGCCACGCGTCGCGGAAGGAGCTAGGTAACCCCCACGCGATGATTACACCACCTCGTTCTCTGCTCACGCATTAAAACGACGCCTCGGTTCCGCAAAAGGCGGACCCACCAACGATCATGCTGACGGGAATGTCTGTCAATGACGTGACTTGACCATGACTAGTGTCACATTACGTCAGAAGACCAAGTTCGGGCTTAGTTTGAATTTCAAGCTAGAAACCCAAATAATGCATTCATAGGTCCGACTCATTTAAGACCCGGATCCTATCCTTTCTTCTGAAGTTTCAGGAACCGTTCAAGATTCTACAAGCCGAAGATCAAGCTAGACGATGATAAAATCTGACTCTAGATCTTGGAGGCTTCTAGGGGCTGCTGTTGGGGATATACTTTTCAGGTATCCTTATTGTGCCTCACTGACCAGGGTGGCCCACTTCAGGTTAGAGCATTGCTTCACGGGCGGCCTAGTCAGGGAGAAGAGACGGAATCCACTCCGGCTAGGGGAAGGCCTAGCTGACTTACCGACATAGGCCCATAGTGTTACTTGGAGTTCAAGATGTACTCTCTAACCGACTCTAAGTTGTAGCTGGATAGGTCTCTCCTATAAACCCTAGGGCGGATATCTATATAAGCCATCATAGGTAGAGACTTTAGGGAACCCTCACAATAGTCTACAATCTCAACTCGCACAGGCAAAACCCTTGTAACCCATATTCCGGCTCTGCCGTATTACTGGATTGTTAGCAGAAGTAGGATCCGTCCAAAGCCCGCGGATTCCAACCTGGGTAAACTTGTATGCTAACCGTATCGGAATACCGTACGTCTCACACCCCTCTATTCCACACGCCTCGAGGACCCCCTCATGGCGTACTTGTCATCAATCCGACGACACTTGTGGTTCCTGGCCAGCAGCCTGGAATCTATGGGATGGTACGTCGTCGTTATGATTTAGGCCTCTTAGGCCATTTGATAAGTTTGTTATACTTAACAGCATAATTTTCCTTCCGTTGCTTGATGTTTATGATCAGTAACCTCTGCTTATAATAATTTGGTTCTTTGCTCAGTTATCAGCTTGTTGTACTAATTTTTGTGTCGATGGGTTACTCTTGTGGTACCGATTCTTCATTGGATATTCTCGAGCTCTAGGTTAAGATTATGTCAAGCTCATGTCTGAGATTTGTTTAACCTTGATCCCAGGGGTGTCACAGTTTTTGGTATCAGAGCAGTACCAACCATAGGAAAACCTTGCTATTGGTCGATGTTGAGTCTACTACTTGTGAAAACTATTTCAAAGATGAAAAGTATTTGCGAAAACTCTAGTATGCTTCTTTTGCTCCTGATTTGGCCTTGCTCCAACTCTGGGTCATCTTACCTTGTGTTGATTGGAAAAAGTTTTGATATCTCTTCTAGTCTTTGAAAGCTTAGGTGCCTTCTGGGCAAGACGTTTCCCAGCCAGTTCACCTAGTGTTGAGTTCTTTAGAGTTGTGTGTGCTATGTTCTTTGTGTTCCCTTTGCTCCATTTCAGCCGAGAGATTCATTTCCATCATAATCTCTCTGTCCTATGGTACCTACAATATAATGTACCATAGTATTCTGTTCTAGGTTTCGAGGTTTCCTTTTGCCTTGTACGCCTCCTTTTTATTTGTTTGGGTACTTCCTGAGTTCTTTCTTCTCTAGGAAGCTACCTCATGCTTACTACCTTGTAGTGTACGCTGTGTCACTCAAGTAGTAGTTACTCTTTTCTCCAATTTTAACCCTTGGACTTGAACCGAAGGTCCCGGATTGTGCTGGATTTTGTTGTTGTGAATCTTGTACATGAAGCTAATCTTTAACCCATGTCAATTCCATTTACCCCTATCGTAAATGTTTACACATTACCTTAGAATAGCTAGTACTACAATTCTGGCCTTCGAGCTTGTGGTTACTGTGGCTATTGAATCGTGACAAATAAGGACTTCCCCTACCACCAGATATGGCAGATGTTCTTTACTAGAACCAAATAGATCACAACAAGAGTACTCCTAGAGAGTCTTGCATCTATATTCATGACTCTGCCATCCCTCTCTCTTTTGTGCACTGGTTTTTGGAAGATTGATAATATATGCATGCACATCTCGGGATTCTATCATGAGCATGTTCTTTTCCCCTTGTTGTTTCTGACCTTTGTCTACCAGTTGGTAGCCAAGTAGTAATGCGCATTGGTGTATTCTGATGCAAGATACTCTTGTGGTCCATCAAGACAAACAATTTCGGAATGTCAGGAGAAGCAAACTCCAGTACCTTACCATATCTAGGACTAGGTCAAAGTGTTGTAATCCGCAGATCAGGAGGCATTAATTAGTTTCTGTCTGCTATGACTTCGAATATCACACTCCTTTATACTAAGAGGTCGTGTTGAGTTTCATGACCCTCTTGATGAAGTGATGCTCTTACACATCTTTATCCACCCTTCCTTAGAGTTGTTTATGCTCGTGAGTGAAGCATGTGCGTAGTGATGGGGATATACCAATCGGGCTATGCCCATAAGGACGATTCGACTAGCCAAGTCCAATGCGAGTGGGCCTGCAGGAACGATGACTGGAAAGCGACTGAGTAGAAGCCTGGAGACTGGAAGCTGGAAGGCTACGAGCTTAGATAGGCCCAGTTGGATTAGGTTGAATCCTCCGAAACCTTAACTGATTCGGTTGTAATCCTGTAAACCCTAGCGAGGTACCCCCTATATAAACCTCCCTAGGGTACTTTGAATACATATGCACTATTGGATATCCCATCAAAGCGACTTGCTGCTTAGCCTCCGAGCTCGCCCACCTTGTAATCCACTCGACCATGATACAATCTAGCAGGAGTAAATATTTACCCTAAGGGGGGGGCAAACCTAGGTAAATCCCTTGTCTCTGGTTCCAATCTCGCACCACAGATGGCGACTAGATCTTGCCCCAAATTATCACTCGCTACCCCTGGTAGCGACTGCCGTGGTCATTCCACGACAGTTGCACCCACCGCGGGGCATAGCCGGGCAAGCCTAAGTTTTGAGGCGCGACCATAATCTCCAATTGATCGGCCGATCATCACCGGTCACAAGGTTGCCAACAGTGGGTTCCCTAGATCCTTCCAAGCATCTACATCCTGGCGTCATGCCCAGTCACCCATGCTGCGGTCATGCCGATCGGCTCCATCAACCTCTTCTTTCGGATTCACCGATGCCATCGACCCAACGGTGGTGATTGGCGAATCAGCCCCACATGATCGGATATTGGAGGAGCAGGTCTGCTCCATCACCCTCCTCGCCTTCGAGTATGACTTGGCCGCGAGCAACATGGCAAGGGACGAAGAAACCCTACGCAACAACGTTGACTCTGCAACCCCTGCCTCGGTCGCCATATCCATCACCACTGCATCATACAAAGACTCTATCACGCGGCGCTCCAATGTTGAGGACTTCGAGGACCCATCCATCCTCGGTATCTTCGCCTCCGACTCCGGATTGGAGTCTCCCGATGAATTCCGTGCCAAATACAATCGCTTCAACGCCATCTACCTGGCGGGCAGCGTCAGCGCCCCGCCATATCCCTTCTCCATGCCCCCTCTGCCGATCAGCAGCTAGAGGCGGCCAAGGTCTGGGAACAAGCCGAGCGTGACAAGTTTCACCTTGAGCAGAAAACGACACAGGAGTTGTCGCTCTACCATCAACGCCGCATCAGGAACCACCTGAACTCCAACGTCTAGGGTTGCGCCCTGAACATCAACAACCAGCACGACCATGCTTGCGCGGCTGAGTGTGAGTACTCCAACAACGCACCACCTAGCGGCAGTCGCCCACCAGCCGGGGTGCCTGCAACCAGAGGTCACCACCTCCCCACGGCTCACCTCCACCGGAGCAGCCACCTCCCCAACGGGCTCCGCCTCTACTCCACCCCAATGGACAACGTCATCGCGGGACAAGCTGCCATCACCAACCTCAACATCACGGGGGAGGGCGCACTTCAGATCAAGTATGCACATACCCAACTAGCTAGGGTCGTCGAGCAGCAAGTTGCGGGAGTCGACCCACGGGGATGGATGTACTCTCGCTCATCCGCAAGTTGCGTGGCATCGAGTGGCTCCCCCACCGTTGCCAACACCACCAACTGCCCCCCGCCCGAGCCCCTAGAGCTCCAACTGCGGGTAACAAACCCTACACTCCCCACAAACGAGAGATGAACTGTGAACAACACGGTCGCCGCCAATCGTCAGCCGATTAACGCGCGGAAATTAGCCGATTACCAACCCTTAGCCGAATCAGCCTGTACTCCTTTGGACCAGTGATCCGAGGCTAGAAGTACCAGTCCACCTTGAAAACGTCGAAGGCATCAAGAAGTACGACCCCACATATGATCCATCGGTATGGATCGACACGTACCTCATGGACATGGGAATCGCCGGCTACACCGACCTACTCACCGCTCGCTACCTCCCCCTGATGATGGAGGGATCGACCCATCAATGCGTCAACACCCTCCACGAGAATAGCATCGACTCATGGGAGGACATGTGAGATGCCTTAATCAGACAGTTCGAGGGTTTCTACACCCACGCCACCACCATCGAGGACCTGGAGCACTGCATCTAGGGTCCGTGCGAGTCGACTCGCCACTAGGTCCAAAGGTGGCAAGACCTATGGATCCACGCCTTCGGCATCCACCCGGACACGGCGATTTCCTTGGACTTGAACCGAAGGTCCCGGATTGTGCTGGATTTTGTTGTTGTGAATCTTGTACATGAAGCTAATCTTTAACCCATGTCAATTCCATTTACCCCTATCGTAAATGTTTACACATTACCTTAGAATAGCTAGTACTACAATTCTGGCCTTCGAGCTTGTGGTTACTGTGGCTATTAAATCGTGACAAATAAGGACTTCCCCTACCACCAGATATGGCAGATTTTCTTTACTAGAACCAAATAGATCACAACAAGAGTACTCCTAGAGAGTCTTGCATCTATATTCATGACTCTGCCATCCCTCTCTCTTTTGTGCACTGGTTTTTGGAAGATTGATAATATATGCATGCACATCTCGGGATTCTATCATGAGCATGTTCTTTTCCCCTTGTTGTTTCTGACCTTTGTCTACCAGTTGGTAGCCAAGTAGTAATGCGCATTGGTGTATTCTGATGCAAGATACTCTTGTGGTCCATCAAGACAAACAATTTCGGAATGTCAGGAGAAGCAAACTCCAGTACCTTACCATATCTAGGACTAGGTCAAAGTGTTGTAATCCGCAGATCAGGAGGCATTAATTAGTTTCTGTCTGCTATGACTTCGAATATCACACTCCTTTATACTAAGAGGTCGTGTTGAGTTTCATGACCCTCTTGATGAAGTGATGCTCTTACACATCTTTATCCACCCTTCCTTAGAGTTGTTTATGCTCGTGAGTGAAGCATGTGCGTAGTGATGGGGATATACCAATCGGGCTATGCCCATAAGGACGATTCGACTAGCCAAGTCCAATGCGAGTGGGCCTGCAGGAACGATGACTGGAAAGCGACTGAGTAGAAGCCTGGAGACTGGAAGCTGGAAGGCTACGAGCTTAGATAGGCCCAGTTGGATTAGGTTGAATCCTCCGAAACCTTAACTGATTCGGTTGTAATCCTGTAAACCCTAGCGAGGTACCCCCTATATAAACCTCCCTAGGGTACTTTGAATACATACGCACTATTGGATATCCCATCAAAGCGACTTGCTGCTTAGCCTCCAAGCTCGCCCACCTTGTAATCCACTCGACCATGATACAATCTAGCAGGAGTAAATATTTACCCTAAGGGGGGGGCAAACCTAGGTAAATCCCTTGTCTCTGGTTCCAATCTCGCACCACAGATGGCGACTAGATCTTGCCCCAAATTATCACTCGCTACCCCTGGTAGCGACTGCCGTGGTCATTCCACGACAGTTGCACCCACCGCGGGGCATAGCCGGGCAAGCCTAAGTTTTGAGGCGCGACCATAATCTCCAATTGATCGGCCGATCATCACCGGTCACAAGGTTGCCAACAGTGGGTTCCCTAGATCCTTCCAAGCATCTACATCCTGGCGTCATGCCCAGTCACCCATGCTGCGGTCATGCCGATCGGCTCCATCAACCTCTTCTTTCGGATTCACCGATGCCATCGACCCAACGGTGGTGATTGGCGAATCAGCCCCACATGATCGGATATTGGAGGAGCAGGTCTGCTCCATCACCCTCCTCGCCTTCGAGTATGACTTGGCCGCGAGCAACATGGCAAGGGACGAAGAAACCCTACGCAACAACGTTGACTCTGCAACCCCTGCCTCGGTCGCCATATCCATCACCACTGCATCATACAAAGACTCTATCACGCGGCGCTCCAATGTTGAGGACTTCGAGGACCCATCCATCCTCGGTATCTTCGCCTCCGACTCCGGATTGGAGTCTCCCGATGAATTCCGTGCCAAATACAATCGCTTCAACGCCATCTACCTGGCGGGCAGCGTCAGCGCCCCGCCATATCCTTTCTCCATGCCCCTTCTGCCGATCAGCAGCTAGAGGCGGCCAAGGTCTGGGAACAAGCCGAGCGTGACAAGTTTCACCTTGAGCAGAAAACGACACAGGAGTTGTCGCTCTACCATCAACGCCGCATCAGGAACCACCTGAACTCCAACGTCTAGGGTTGCGCCCTGAACATCAACAACCAGCACGACCATGCTTGCCCGGCTGAGTGTGAGTACTTCAACAACGCACCACCTAGCGGCAGTCGCCCACCAGCCGGGGTGCCTGCAACCAGAGGTCACCACCTCCCCACGGCTCACCTCCACCGGAGCAGCCACCTCCCCAACGGGCTCCGCCTCTACTCCACCCCAATGGACAACGTCATCGCGGGACAAGCTGCCATCACCAACCTCAACATCACGGGGGAGGGCGCACTTCAGATCAAGTATGCACATACCCAACTAGCTAGGGTCGTCGAGCAGCAAGTTGTGGGAGTCGACCCACGGGGATGGATGTACTCTCGCTCATCCGCAAGTTGCGTGGCATCGAGTGGCTGCCCCACCGTTGCCAACACCACCAACTGCCCCCCGCCCGAGCCCCTAGAGCTCCAACCGTGGGTAACAAACCCTACACTCCCCACAAACGAGAGATGAACTGTGAACAACACGGTCGCCGCCAATGGTCAGCCGATTAACGCGCGGAAATTAGCCGATTACCAACCCTTAGCCGAATCAGCCTGTACTCCTTTGGACCAGTGATCCGAGGCTAGAAGTACCAGTCCACCTTGAAAACGTCGAAGGCATCAAGAAGTACGACCCCACATATGATCCATCGGTATGGATCGACACGTACCTCCTGGACATGGGAATCGCCGGCTACACCGACCTACTCACCGCTCGCTACCTCCCCCTGATGATGGAGGGATCGACCCATCAATGCGTCAACACCCTCCACGAGAATAGCATCGACTCATGGGAGGACATGTGAGATGCCTTAATCAGACAGTTCGAGGGTTTCTACACCCGCGCCACCACCATCGAGGACCTGGAGCACTGCATCTAGGGTCCGTGCGAGTCGACTCGCCACTAGGTCCAAAGGTGGCAAGACCTATGGATCCACGCCTTCGACATCCACCCGGACACGGCGATTCCCTTGGACTTGAACCGAAGGTCCCGGATTGTGCTGGATTTTGTTGTTGTGAATCTTGTACATGAAGCTAATCTTTAACCCATGTCAATTCCATTTACCCCTATCGTAAATGTTTACACATTACCTTAGAATAGCTAGTACTACAATTCTGGCCTTCGAGCTTGTGGTTACTGTGGCTATTAAATCGTGACAAATAAGGACTTCCCCTACCACTAGATATGGCAGATGTTCTTTACTAGAACCAAATAGATCACAACAAGAGTACTCCTAGAGAGTCTTGCATCTATATTCATGACTCTGCCATCCCTCTCTCTTTTGTGCACTGGTTTTTGGAAGATTGATAATATATGCATGCACATCTCGGGATTCTATCATGAGCATGTTCTTTTCCCCTTGTTGTTTCTGACCTTTGTCTACCAGTTGGTAGCCAAGTAGTAATGCGCATTGGTGTATTCTGATGCAAGATACTCTTGTGGTCCATCAAGACAAACAATTTCGGAATGTCAGGAGAAGCAAACTCCAGTACCTTACCATATCTAGGACTAGGTTAAAGTGTTGTAATCCGCAGATCAGGAGGCATTAATTAGTTTCTGTCTGCTATGACTTCTAATATCACACTCCTTTATACTAAGAGGTCATGTTGAGTTTCATGACCCTCTTGATGAAGTGATGCTCTTACACATCTTTATCCACCCTTCCTTAGAGTTGTTTATGCTCGTGAGTGAAGCATGTGCGTAGTGATGGGGATATACCAATCGGGCTATGCCCATAAGGACGATTCGACTAGCCAAGTCCAATGCGAGTGGGCCTGCAGGAACGATGACTGGAAAGCGACTGAGTAGAAGCCTGGAGACTGGAAGCTGGAAGGCTACGAGCTTAGATAGGCCCAGTTGGATTAGGTTGAATCCTCCGAAACCTTAACTGATTCGGTTGTAATCCTGTAAACCCTAGCGAGGTACCCCCTATATAAACCTCCCTAGGGTACTTTGAATACATACGCACTATTGGATATCCCATCAAAGCGACTTGCTGCTTAGCCTCCGAGCTCGCCCACCTTGTAATCCACTCGACCATGATACAATCTAGCAGGAGTAAATATTTACCCTAAGGGGGGGGCAAACCTAGGTAAATCCCTTGTCTCTGGTTCCAATCTCGCACCACAGATGGCGACTAGATCTTGCCCCAAATTATCACTCGCTACCCCTGGTAGCGACTGCCGTGGTCATTCCACGACAGTTGCACCCACCGCGGGGCATAGCCGGGCAAGCCTAAGTTTTGAGGCGCGACCATAATCTCCAATTGATCGGCCGATCATCACCGGTCACAAGGTTGCCAACAGTGGGTTCCCTAGATCCTTCCAAGCATCTACATCCTGGCGGCATGCCCAGTCACCCATGCTGCGGTCATGCCGATCGGCTCCATCAACCTCTTCTTTCGGATTCACCGATGCCATCGACCCAACGGTGGTGATTGGCGAATCAGCCCCACATGATCGGATATTGGAGGAGCAGGTCTGCTCCATCACCCTCCTCGCCTTCGAGTATGACTTGGCCGCGAGCAACATGGCAAGGGACGAAGAAACCCTACGCAACAACGTTGACTCTGCAACCCCTGCCTCGGTCGCCATATCCATCACCACTGCATTATACAAAGACTCTATCACGCGGCGCTCCAATGTTGAGGACTTCGAGGACCCATCCATCCTCGGTATCTTCGCCTCCGACTCCGGATTGGAGTCTCCCGATGAATTCCGTGCCAAATACAATCGCTTCAACGCCATCTACCTGGCGGGCAGCGTCAGCGCCCCGCCATATCCCTTCTCCATGCCCCTTCCGCCGATCAGCAGCTAGAGGCGGCCAAGGTCTGGGAACAAGCCGAGCGTGACAAGTTTCACCTTGAGCAGAAAACGACACAGGAGTTGTCTCTCTACCATCAACGCCGCATCAGGACCACCTGAACTCCAACGTCTAGGGTTGCGCCCTGAACTTCAACAACCAGCACGACCATGCTTGCGCGGCTGAGTGTGAGTACTGCAACAACGCACCACCTAGCGGCAGTCGCCCACCAGCCGGGGTGCCTGCAACCAGAGGTCACCACCTCCCCACGGCTCACCTCCACCGGAGCAGCCACCTCCCCAACGGGCTCCGCCTCTACTCCACCCCAATGGACAACGTCATCGCGGGACAAGCTGCCATCACCAACCTCAACATCACGGGGGAGGGCGCACTTCAGATCAAGTATGCACATACCCAACTAGCTAGGGTCGTCGAGCAGCAAGTTGCGGGAGTCAACCCACGGGGATGGATGTACTCTCGCTCATCCGCAAGTTGCGTGGCATCGAGTGGCTCCCCCACCGTTGCCAACACCACCAACTGCCCCCCGCCCGAGCCCCTAGAGCTCCAACTGCGGGTAACAAACCCTACACTCTCCACAAACGAGAGATGAACTGTCAACAACACGGTCGCCGCCAATGGTCAGCCGATTAACGCGCGGAAATTAGCCGATTACCAACCCTTAGCCGAATCAGCCTGTACTCCTTTGGACCAGTGATCCGAGGCTAGAAGTACCAGTCCACCTTGAAAACCTCGAAGGCATCAAGAAGTACGACCCCACATATGATCCATCGGTATGGATCGACACGTACCTCATGGACATGGGAATCGCCGGCTACACCGACCTACTCACTGCTCGCTACCTCCCCCTGATGATGGAGGGATCGACCCATCAATGCGTCAACACCCTCCACGAGAATAGCATCGACTCATGGGAGGACATGTGAGATGCCTTAATCAGACAGTTCGAGGGTTTCTACACCCGCGCCACCACCATCGAGGACCTGGAGCACTGCATCTAGGGTCCGCGCGAGTCGACTCGCCACTAGGTCCAAAGGTGGCAAGACCTATGGATCCACGCCTTCGGCATCCACCCGGACACGGTGATCCACTGTTTCAAGAACGCGTGCTGGTACGAACCTCTAGTAACCAAGATCAAGAGGGTTTACCAGATGCTCGACAACATCCCCGACCTTCTCCAGATTGCCAAGCGCTATGCAGAGGAGGACCCCAACCAATACTCCAATGACGAGTCAGGTAGGAGACGTCGCTCAGGAAGCCACGACAACGGCAGGCAGCGCGAGATGCACTACAGCAACACTCGCCTCACTGGAAAGCGCTAGGGTGACGAGTGAGTCGAATTCATCGCCAATACTAGCTATGGGCAGCGCGACCCCAAGAACTTCCACCACGACGGATGGAACTACCACGACAGCAGCAACTACCGTGCCAAAAACACCACAAGGCGAAAATTCGACCCCACGGCCCTACTCTCCCAACCCTATGTATACCACAACAGGGAAGGAAAGCCCGCCACCTACACTACCATTGATTTCCACTCTCTCAAAGAGATCAAGAAGACTAGGCGAGCGAGGGAGAGCAACAATGATGACCCACCAAGGGACAACGACAATGCTAGCAGATTCGGCCATGCTGACGGATCACTGCACACGTTAACCGAGATCGACACCAAGCGCGAGAAGAAGATGCTCGCCCACGCAGTCACCGTAAACGTGGTGACTCAAGTTGACATCCCTCGCTTCCTCAACTGGTCCGAACAAAGCATCACCTAGAGTCGCGAGGACCACGCACCTCGGATCGAATACCCTGGGCGAGTCACCCTGGTGGTCAAGCCCAAAGTGGCTAACTACTGGCTCCCCAAGACTCTGATGGATGGTGGAAGCTCCATCAGCATCCTATGCCTGGACACCTTCAGGAGGTTGCAACTCACGCAGTCGATGGTCGAATCGACCCTCAAGACTTTCAACCGCATTGTTGATGATCGGAAGCCGTACCCGACCGGCGAGGTGATGCTGCTAGTCACCTTCCGCACACCACACAACTTCTACACTGAGAGATCGTCTTCAAGCTGGTGAACTTCCACAACCTATACCACTCTTTCCTGGGGCAAGAAGCATTTGCCAAGTTCATGGCGGCCCCGCACTAGGCATACAACATGATGAAGCTCCCAGGGCCACGCAACATCATCACCGTTCGCAGTGACCCTGACATGGCTATGGACTATGAGGACAAAGGCGCCAAGTTCTCCGACGCCGTCATCACCGAGGAAACCAACCATGCAGACGAGCTCACGAAATACGCGAGCAACATCGACAAAGATGACTCTGCGATCCTGAAGAAGCCGACCATGGCCAATGCCGAACATGCAACCTTTGAGGCCTCCACGCACACGCGCACTATCGAGCTCATCCTAGGCGACTCGAGCCGGAAGGATACCGTGGGGACTAACATGAGCCCCGCATAGGAAAGCGTTCTCATCGAGTTCCTCCGTGAGAATCGCGACATTTCACATGGAAGCCATCTGACATGTCTGGTGTCACGAGGGAACCCGCTGAGCACAAACTAAATGTCGACCCCAAAGCGTGACCCGTGAAGTAGTTGCTACGGCCCTTCAATGAAGAGCGTCGCCGAGCAATCGCCAAAGAAGTGCAGCGGCTACTTGCTGCGGGTTTCCTTCAGCCAATCAAGTACTCCAAGTGGCTGGAAAACCCAGTCCTGGTCATGAAGAAGAACAACACCTGGAGGATGTGTATCGACTACACCAACCTCAACAGCGCCTGTCCGAAGGAGGAGTTCGTCCTCCCGCGCATTGACCAGATCATCGACTCGACCATGGGGTCCGAGTCGCTGTACTTCCTCGACGCCTACTCCGGCTACAACCAGATCAAGATGGACGTCGAGGATGAGGAGAAAACGTCCTTCATCACGCCGTTCGGAGCCTTTTGCTACACCACGATGATGTTCGGCCTCAAGAATGCTGGCGCAACCTACCAAAGGTGCATGCATGAGTGCGTAGCGAGCGAAATTGGCCGCAACATCCACGTCTACATCGAGGATGTCATGGTGAAATCGACTCGCCAGAGCGACCTACTCGCTGACCTAGCCGAAACTTTCGCAAACTTGTGGAAGTATAAGTTCAAGCTTAACCTAGAGAAGCGCACCTCCGGCGTGCCCACGGGCCAGCTAGTGGGCTACGGGGTCTCCAAATAAGGCATCGAGGCCAACCCCTCTAAGATCGACCCCATTGCACGACTCGGAAAACCCGAGTGCCTGCATGACCCCAAGCTGGTCGAGCGAGTCACGGGTCTCCGTCGCTTCATCCTCTGACTCGGTTACAAGGCAATGCCACTCTACCAATTGATGTGGAACAACCCCACATTCACGTGGGATGACGAAGCAAACAACGCACTCAAAGCTCTCAAGTAGGTGCTACTCGCGGCACTAGTACTCGCTGGCCCTATGGACAAGGAGCCATTGCTCGTCTACGTCGCGGCCTCCAGTTGAGTCGCCAATGCTGTGATGATGGACGAGCAACTAGAGGAGGGAAAGGAGCACCCCGTGCAACACCCTATCTAGTACATCAACGTGGTCCTCACCGAGTCCAGGCAACGCTACCCATAGTACCAGAAGCTGGTCTACGGGGTTTTCCGAGCCCAAAGGAGGCTACCACATTACTTCTAGGAGCACCCCATCATGGTCTTATCATCTGCCCCGCTGCAGGACATCATCCGCAACCGCGACGCGACTGGGTGAGTCGCCAAGTGGGCAGTCGAAATCAATGTCCACAACATCAAGTACGAGCTGCGCATAGCGATCAAGTCGCAAGATCTGGCCGATTTCCTTGCGACCAAGTAGCCAGAGAAGCTGCCCTACCTCCACTACCAGTCGCTCCACTCCGACGGCTCCAAGAACTCGGCCGGTGTCGGGGCTGGGATCGTACTCACCTTCCCCAAAGGCGATAAGCTCTGATATGTGTTGCGGATCAATTCATGCCCTGCACCAACAACGAGGCCAAGTACGAGGCCCTCCTCCGCGGCATGCGAGCTGCCAAGGAGATGAACATCAATCGCCTTAGGTGCTACGGAAACTCCGGCATCGTCACCGCACAAGTCGATGGCACCTGCGACGTTGTTGCCCCCACCATGATAGCATACCGCAAAGCGGTGGACTAGCTGGGAGCACTACAAGAAATGTTTCCTTCAAGAACGACTTGGCCTGACGGTCGTCGTAGAAGGTGCGTCTTCCACGACAAATTTCTCGGCTCGACCGTTGCTGATGGAAACTTCTTTTTCCTGTTTCGCGGCCCTCTACCATGACGGAACTGCTAAAAACATGTAGGAAGCTCGGCTAGCTGGTGGTAAAAGCAAGATTTTCATTTCCTCACAAGATATTAACTCACCGTACTCTTTCAAGGCGTGTGAGTCCCATACGTCATTGTCTCTAGCGGACCATAATTTTCGATCGTGCTTCCCTGATTTGAACTCCATAATGTTGCTCGAGGCGTCTGCCGTTTAGTATGATGGAATTTTTTCCTTCGCTCGTGCTACCCTTTTCCGAAGTTTATAGCATTACTCGATGCATCTACTGTTTAATCAGGCTGCTGGGACCCATATGGAATCCTCTCATTAGAAGAAACATGTGTATGATGGAATTTTTTCCTTCGCTCGCGCTACCCTGTCCCGAACTTGGCAGCGTTGCTCGATACATCAACCGTTTAATCAACCTCCTGGGCCCCACATGTCATCGGTGTGAGTGTCCAACTACCAGGAAAGAACATTCTCAATTGATGACAAGATCATTATTTTCCGTAAAGAAAGTACGGAGAATATTGTATCTGAATGCCACAAGCCAAGTTTTCACACATATACAGTGGATCAACAGCATGTTGTACTTGCGATTCCGATGTTTTATGAGTTGTAAACCTTCCTAGCTAACTCCACCCACTTGAATGACTTCGTGTCAATGTATCGAAATAAGGTCGAATTTGAACTACAAGTAATAAATTGTAGGTTGCTTTGAAAGTTTTATGAAAAAATATTTTGGAGGTACCCATCGAGCAGTCAATTAATATACCAGAAACCACAAAGAGCTTTCACGACCGGTTCGACCTCTAGCTAAGATTTTACATCTTGAAAATTGTGAACCCCTTTTGAAAATGGTCACATGAAATAGGGAGAGAGGGGAAATGATTTTTATATTCTCTATGGGCAACCCACAAGCTTGACGTGCACCTTAGGCTTAAAGATAACTATATTTTTTCCACTATGTATAAGGTGAACCTTAGCGGATGCCACATAGTAGGCCTTATTAAGGTGTGCTTTTTTACACAATGCGGGAGTAGTATATTTATTTGCTTAGACATATGCTCAACTCTATCCACGCATTGTACATGCTAAGAGATTAAAACGTTGGCAGGGGAAGAGGGCGGCAGTGAAGAGGAGCTAAAGGCGGTTCCATGACATAGCAAAGTTATGCTGGGTTCCTGACACGAGGTACTCCTGCAGCCTTATAGTGTACACTCTACTACACACGAAAATTTCAGGACCTATGCACACAAAACAAATCATATGTTTTCTCTCTCCTTCTCTATCCTCCATCTCTCCCCTTTCCCCTCGCGCACCGGCCCGACTGATCTCTCCCTCGTCCACAGCATGGTGTTGTGCACGTGTCCCTTAGTACGGCGGTAGTATGTCTCTGGCGTGTTCGAGAGCCGCACGTTGCTGTGGAGTAGGGACGAGGAGTACATAGGAAGTAAACCACTTTGGTCCTTGGTGGCACAAAAATTCAAACTTTTCCGGTTTTCGAAATTTTCACTTGCTTCCCAAACATCGGGAGTGAACGTTATTCAAAAGATCAGCCATTCATAGTATTATACTTCTTATCTTAACTTTACCTTGTCTTATCTCTTACAATACCATACCACTACATATAATGTACGGATTAACTTTGAACATTGATAGTTGGATCAAGACTGGCAAATCCAAACATTGCTAACCTTTGGATCTTCTTTTCCATTCTTAGGATCTAGAAAGATTCTACTGATAGTCTTGAGCATGATCAATGCTAGTATGCGCAAACCTCAAAACACACACTTAATTCATTGCTTAGTTTCAGGGTCCTTGTGCTAAATGCATCGACTTGGATGCAATTTTATTTTTTATGAGGTCCTTGATGTAACTTGTACTTCCACCAACCGTGTTAACTCTCAAGCACCTTACTCCTACGAGACCTATGATTAGATCGGCCATTCGCAGTACTTCTCATCTTATCTTTATCTTGTCTTATCTTTTACAATACCATACCCCTGCATAGTGTACGGATTAACTTTGAATATTGACATTTGGATCAAGACTGGCAAATCCAAACAATGGTAACTGTTGGATCTTCTTTTCCATTCTTACCACCTAGAAAGATTCTACTGATAGTCTTGAGCACGATGAACGCTAGTATGTGCAAACCTCAAAACACACACTTCATTGCTCACTTTGAGGGTCTTTGTGCTAAATGCATGGACTTGGATGCAATTTTCATTTTTTATGAGGTCCTTGATGTAACTTGTACTTTCACCGACCGTGCTAACTCTCATGCACCTCACTCCTACGAGACCTAACATTTGATCGGCCATTCGCAGTACTTCTTATCTTATCTTTATCTTGTCTTAACTCTTACAATACCATACCACTACATAGTGTACGGATTAAGTTTGAACATTGACCGTTGGATCAAGACTAGCAAATCCAAACATTGCCAACCGTTGGATCTTCTTTTCCATTCTTATCATCTAGAAAGATTCTACTGAGATAGTCTTTAGCATGATGAATGCTAGTAGGTGCAAACCTCAAAACACACAATTCATTGCTCGGTTTCAGGGTCCTTGTGCTAAATGCATGGACTTGATATAACTTGTACTTCCACCCACCGTGTTAACGCTCAAGTAACTCTATCCTATGAGACCAACCATTAGGTCAGCCATTCATAGTACTTGTTATCTTATCTTTATTTTGACTTATCTCTTACAATGCCATAACAGTATATAGTGTATGGATTAACTTTGAACACTAACCGTTAGATCAAGATTGACAAATTCAAACATTGCTAACCATTGTATCTTCTTTTCCATTCTTAGCATCTAGAAATATTCTACTGATATTCTTTATCACAATGAACTCTAGTATGAACAAACCTCAAAACACACACTCCATTGCTTAGTTTCAGGGTCCTTGTGCTAAATGCATGGACTTGGATGCAATTTTGATATTTTATAAGGTCCTTGATGTAATGTTACTTCCACCGACCGTGTTAACTCTCAAGAACCTTGCTCCTATGAGACCTACCATCAGGTCGTCCATTCATAGTACTTCTTATCATATCTATTTATCTTGTCTTATCTCTTACATAACTACTATATATAATGTAGCAGTTTTGAATTGGATCCATAACACCAATCCTAACTGTTGGGCTGTGAGATCCAATGCTCCAGAGCAGCTGGATTCATGTTGAATAGTACCTAGAGCAAACTCCACACCACCCTAAAATTTAATAGCATATAGTAGGATGTATTCTCAGTATCTGTAGATACTTATTATTAAAACACTTAATGTATGCATTTTGTTCTCTAACAAAGACTATTGGTTCATAACAACATAATTTTTGTTAAATCAGATTTCATACAGTATATATATACGTGTGTGGCACGTGCGTTTCACTAGTCTCTTACAATACCATATCACTTCATAGCAGTGTACGGATTAACTTTGAACATTGACCGTGGATCAAGACTGGCAAATCCAAACATTGCTAACCATTGGATCTTCTTCTCCATTCTTAGAATCTAGAAAGATTGTACCGATAGTCTTGAGCACGATAAACGCTAGTATGCGCAAACCTCAAAACACACACTTCATTTTGTGCTAATAAATGCATGGACTTGGATACAATTTTCATTTTTTATGAGGTCCTTGATGTAACTTGTACTTCTAATCACCATGTTAACTCTCAAGCACCTCACTCCTACAAGACCTACCATTTGATCGGCCATTCGCAATACTTCTTATATCTTGTCGTATATCTTACAATACCATACACCACTTCATAGTGTACGGATTAAGTTTAAACAAACTGTTGGATCAAGACTAGCAGATCCAAACATTGCCAACTATTGGATCTTCTTTTCCATTCTTAGCATCTAGAAAGATTCTACGATAGTTTTTAGCACGATGAACGCTAGTATGCGCAAACCTCAAAACACACACTTCATTGCTTAGATTCAGGATCCTTGTGTTAAATGCATGGACTTGGATGCAATTTTTGTTTTTATGAGGTCCTTGATGTACTTGTACTTCCATCCACCGTGTTAAATCTCAAGCATCTCGCTCCTACGAGACCTACCATTAGATTGGAAATTCATAGTACTTCTTATCTTATATTTATCTTGTCTCTTACGACACCATACCACTATATAGTGTACGAAACATTGACAGTTTGATCAAGACTGGCAAATCCAAACATTGCTAATATTCGTTGGATCTTCTTTTCCATTCTTAACAACTAGAAATATTCTATTGATAGTGTCTAGCACGATTAACACTAGTATGCGCAAAACTCAAAACACACACCTCATTGCTCAGTTTCAGGGTCCTTGTGCTAAATGCATGGGCTTGGATGGAATTTTCATTTTTACTATGTCCTTGATGTAACTTGTACTTCCACTGACCGTGTTAACTCTCAAGCACCTCGCTCCTATGAGGCCTACCATTAGATCGGCCATTCACAGTACTTCTTATCATTTTTTTATATTGTCTTATCTCTTACAATAGCATACCACTTCATAGTGTACATATGAACTTTGAACATTGAACGTTGGATCAAGACTGGCAAATCCAAACTTTGCTAATAACCGTTAGATCTTCTTTTCCATTCTCAGCATCTACAAAGATTCTACTAATAGTCTTTAGCATGATGAATGCTAGTTGTGCAAACCTCAAAACACACACTTCATTGCTCAATTTCAGGGTCCTTGTGCTTAATGCATGGATTTGGATGCAATTTTGATTTTTAGAGGTCCTTGATGTAACTTGTACTTAACACTCGCAAGCACCTCACTCCTACGAGACCTACCGTTAGGTCGGCCATTAGTAGTACTTCTTATCTTATGTTTAGGTGGTCTTATCTCTTACAAGCAATAATATACCACTTCATAGTGTACAGATGAACTTTGAACATTAAACAATGGATCAAGACTGGCAAATCCAAACATTTCTAACCGTTGGATCTTCTTTTCCATTCTTAGCATCTAGAAAGATTCTATTGATAGTATTTTGCACAATGCACGCTGGTATGCGCAAACCTCAAAAAAACACTTCATTGCTGAGTTTCCGAGTCCATGTGTAAATGATGCATGGACTTGGATGCAATTTTAATTTTTTATGAGGTCCTTGATGCAACTTGTACTTCCACGGACTGTGTTAACTCTCAAGCACCTTTCTCCTATGAGACATACCGTTAGATCGGCAATTCGCAATACTTCTTATCTTATCTTTATCTTGTCTTATTTGTTACAATACCATACCACTTCATAGTATACGGAACATTGAACGTTTGATCAAGACTGGGAAATCCAAACATTGCTAACCATTAGACTTATTTTCCATTCTTAGCATCTAGAAATATTATACTGATAGTCTTTAGCACGATGAACGCTAGTATGCGCAAACCTCAAAACACACACTACATTGCTAAGTTTTAGGGTTCTTGTGATAAATGCATGGACTTGGATGCAATTTTCATTTTTATCAGGTCCACTTGTACTTACTTAAGAAAGGAAATCAGCGTGGTGCTCACCCATGTAGCCTTACTGTGTGCTACTCCTCCTCTATGCAAGGAAAATAAATTTTGTACTACTCTCTCCTTTGTTGCATCACGTCTATCCTCCAGCTGATCTCTCCCTTGTCCACAACATGGCGTTGCGCACGTGTGCCATGGTACTATGGTGGCTCTATGTCTATCTCTTTTTTCATAACTTTGCTCTGACATCGAATCGCCTTCAACACCTCTTCGCTGCTTCCCTCACGAGCTACCTTCTCTAACCCCATAATCTCTTCTACGGTAGCTCTTCATTCGTTCTCCCCCTCCATTTTGATCCTTCTTTTTCCTAGTACCACTATTTGCTTTACGGAAAACAATATTCCAGGTTTTGCGGAAAAAAATCTTGTCACTTGGAAAATTGAGATCATCTCTTTTCATAATACTTCTTGGACCCTTGGCAAAATATTGTTTACCATGCCAAGATGCACCAACCTACATAATATGGGGAAATTACCATAAACTAAGATGCGGCTCATAGGATATCCCATTGACTTTGGCCGTCCATATGGGGAAATCTACATAATACTTTTTATCACTGCCCCAACCCAAGGCCCAAAGTGGTTCCTTCCTATGCACACCAACATAACGTAGCTAACGAACACACGATAGACAGACATAGAGCCGTCATACCATGGCTTGAGTTGAAAGCGGCATCCCACAAAAGTTCTGCTTCTAGTTCATTTTGAAGTACTCCTATAGAAACTTCAAAATGAACTAGAAGTGGGACTTTCGCGGGATCCCCCTCTCAACCCTAACCATGGCACATGTGTTGAGCGCCACACTGCGGACAAGGGAGAGATCAACTAGCAGGTGTGCGCACGGGTTCCGAGAAGATACATACTTGATTACATTGTGTAAAATTTGACCGAATAAATAGGGTAACTAATACACTTGATTGCGTTGTGTAAAATTAGTACTATTGGAGGTAGAGTAATACTTTACAATAATGCTAATTTTTACCAATATTTCAGTAAACCTTGGTCAAAGAAAAAACACGCAAAATGAGGACGCCTTCTTCCTCAGGACGGAGGTAGAGTAATACTCCTACTTACTACTCCTACTTATGAAAATACTATAGTAGAACCTTTAAATAAATAATGTGTTTGGTCAAACCGACGTGATGAGACTATACTGCCCCCAAGAGGTGACATGGTTAATTTATTACAAGAAAATAAAAAAGCTCTTTCAAAGAGCCATCCCATCTCCATTTAGATTATCCCCACTCACCGACACCGCCTGGCCGCATTTGTGATCCTCTCCAATACGCGAATCACACATTTTCCTCGTCATCTCGCCCGGTGCATCTCTCCTTCCAGACCACCACCCCTCTCCTCCAGAAAAACCAAACAGTTCTATATAGATCCGCCATCGCCCCAATACTCCTTGACATGATGGCGGATCGTCTGTACAAAATTTGGAGAGGTTCGAGGGAGAGCGGCGATGCAGTGTCTTTAGCAGGGTCGGGGACAACATCCTCAACAAAATTACTGAGCGTCTGGACGCTAAAAGCGCCGTCCGCTGGCCGCATTCTCCAAGGAGCTACACCGCCAAGTCCCCGATGGAGAAGTTCACAGCTGCCCGAACTACAACTGCTTGAAAGTGGTCTCCTTCAATGAACTCTATGCCCACATGATCACCTGCATCCACAGCCCATTTATCTGCATGGAGCCAGGATGCAACTGGGTGGGCAACAAATTAACGTTGTATCTGCACCTCCAATCCACCCACTCGATCGAGGTGCCCATAGTCCTCTACAACATGAAACAATGGGACCCGTCTATGTTGGTGCATGTAGGGTGCTCACGGAGAACAAATGGCATCAGCATCGGGAAGACAGGCACACTATTCATCAGCCAGATTGACAGGCACAACACGAAGATTTTCCTGTTCGTCGGTCGCGTAAGGTCGGTGGTGTGGGAATTGGAGGAGTACAAGGTGAGGATGTCATCATTGGTATCTTTTTGTGGGTTCTATCAGCTTGAGTTTTATTTTGAGCCAAATATTCTAGAGCCGTCGGCCAAAGCCGTGCTGGATGCGCTCCACCATTACCTGTTAGTACCGTGGACTTATTGTCAAGCTCCTTAGTCGTTCGTCAGAGATCCTCATGGAGTTCAATATTGGATCGACGACGACATCCATCCATTGTAGATATCACATATTAATATTCTCCTGATGATGCTAATATTGATGTACTACTGTATGTAATTTTCTATTCGATCTGTTCTATATTAATTACTTTATTTATGTTAGTCCTAGATTCCCTTCGTTATCGGAGTGGTGGAAATTGCTGGAAAGATCCATGAATTTTACATCTATCTTGTTGAGGTTGAACATGCGAAAGCCTATTACGAGGATCCACGGATGATGGTAAAAAGAGAGAATCATGTCAGGCTAGAAAGCAAGCGCTACCCGACCACGACTTGGACACACTGAATCGTGGGCATACAGATCTTGTGGTGATTCTGATCTCTCTCTTTCTCTCATGCATGTTTGGAGTATATGATGGGACATGTAATCGTTCCAAGCTAGCTTAAGGTACTACTACGAGTAGTTTTATACTTCTACCAAGTATTTTGTATGCAGTTCTGCAACTAATAATATATTTTGTAATAATTCCTATGTACTAGGAATTGTTCAGATTGAGTGCAGAATATGGAATGTACTACTGAATCTTTCCAAAGCTACCGAATCTCTCAAATGTTGTGATGTTGCTATTATTAAAGAATTTTGTAGAACTAATACTATTGTACTAGTACTTGTTTTGATCAATGGCAGTAGATTGTTTTGCTTTTCTTTTAAAACATGGCCTTGTCAATCTAGATGAGGCCTGGGCTTATTGGGTTGCATATATGTTGGTAACACATGCATTGATGTAAGAACAAGGTATGCACACAAATGAAAACTTGATTGTCAGTTTTGCTTGCTCCAATGATGAAGTGTGTTCAGAGAAGAGGGCAAACTCATCCTATGCCATGTTTTTGAGAGCTGAAACAAGAACTGATTCTCTCTGTACTGCTATTGAATTTTAGTGTATGTATTGCTGAATCAGTCCCTTTGAATGCTACTGAATCTGTATAGTGCTGCTGAATATGAATCTGTGATATTTTCCTATCTTATTATGTACTGCTGAATCTTTCAAATTTGAACTGCAGGTAAATCGTAGGTTTCTTTGAAAGTTCTTTTGGAGGTGCCCATTGGGGGTTAATTAGGAATATATTGGAAACCACTGAGAGTTTGGAAAACATGTTTAACTTGTTGCCAAGATTTTGTATCTTCACAATTTAACAAAATTTGGTCAAACCTGAGCTATACAAGTGAGAGAACAAGAGGGAGGCATCACGAGACTTTCAAAAAAAAGAGGCAGCGTGAGAGCAGCACAGAGGAGGACTTGAAGGCGGTGCGATGTTAGAGAAAATCTATGATGGGCTACTGACACGATGTACAGGGTACACTCCACTAGTAGTAAATGTATGGACCTACTACTAGTATATGCATGTAAAAAAAGTTGCGTTTTCTCTCCCCTTCACTGGCTCTCACCGTCCATCCTCCATCGATCTCTTATCTACAGCCGCGGGTGCACAGTCCGGCTTGTCTCTTCCTCGTCCACAGCGTGGCGCTGCGCATGTGTGCCTTTGTACGACACACCGATCTACTTCTAGCAACCATTTGTTCTATTTCCAAATTCAAAATAGTCATCAACAACAGTACAAAAAGGCTCAAAGGTAACAATAATTACAAAAAGGTCCTCTGACCACCTTGCGACAACAACAAACCCTAGCGCAATAACAAAAGCGTCTTGTTCCTCCACGACCTCTAGTTCCAAAAATAAATAAAGAATGCCACCACCGCAATTTTCAGACAAAATGTACCATGTTTTCTTACAATTCCCATGTTTTAGGATTTTTCAAGCGGACATAGAAAGGTTTTTCATTTTATTCATGATCAATCTTCTTGCTTTTTGACGAGCTTGTTGCATCATAATGCTAGATGTTGTATAGTTTAATCGCTAGTGATTCTAAATGCTAGTAGATGGCCGGTAGTAAAGGATGTGTCACTTTGTTATACCTAAGACTTGGTTATACTATTGAACTTGCTCTCACTCACTTCTTGTAGATTATTAGATTAGACCTAATTCGACAAATCGACGGAAATTCATTTGAGTGGGTTAAATTAGGTAGAATTAAGCCTGAAAAATATAACATGTAATTTATCTAACCACTTTATGTACTAGTAAATAAATGGCACATCCTATGAACTCTAATTTAGGCATATTAACCGTACTTGGTTCTGAAAAAACTTTTACTTCTTTACTATGCTAACATCCACTAACCTATACCAAAATATGGATACACCGTCATTATAGATATATTAGAGTATGTCCATGACCTTGGTCACTTGCCTTTAAACCCAAGAAAGGTCACACGGAGTACATGGTATAGTAGGCCATACCGTGAATTGAGTTTTTCAAGTATTTTACTAGTAGAATAAATTAAAGAATGAAGAATGCCATCCTCCACACAAATTTCCGTACAAAGTGGACAATTCTTTCTTAAAGTTTCCCAAGTTGAAGGATTTTTTAAAATCCCAAGCCAAAGATCCACACACTTAAATGACTCTATGCCGAAAAAACGAAATTAGGTTAAACTTGAATACATGTGAGGGCGATAGACTATTACTTTTGAAAATTTCCAAAATTCTTCTGAAGGAACCCGGACGGCAAATATATCATGGGCCAAAAATAGTTTTGAAAAATGCCAATACTGATTAGTATTTGCATAATGAGAAATTGGATTGATAAACCAATCAAGGTCATGACCATATCCACATCATAGTTTAGGACCCATGAGTCTAGCACGAGCAAAGTTATGATGGGTTCGTCAAGCGAGGTACTCCTTCCGCCTTACAGTGTACACTCTACTAGTAGTAAATTTCTTAGGGCCTATGCACGCAAAACAAATGTGTGTTTTCTCTCTCTTTCGCTTCCTCTCATCTCCCCTCCCCTCTCCCCTCACACACTGTCTGACTGATCTCTCCCTCATCGAGAGTGTGGCACTATGCACGTGTGCCTTGGTATGGTGGATCTATGTCTCAAGCATGTTCAGTAGTCGTGTTGGTGTGGATTAGGAGGAGTCATAGGAAGGAAACCAGGTCCTTGGCGGCAGAAAAATTCAAACTTTTCCGGTTTCGAAATTTTCACTTGCTTCCAAAACATTAGGAGGGGAGGTTATTCAAAAGACCATGCATTCGCAGTATTTCTTATCTTATCTTTATCTTGTCTTATCTCTTACAATACCATACCACTATATAGTGCATAGATAACTTTGAACATTGACCATTGGATTAAGACTGGCAAATCCAAATATTGCTAACCGTTGGGTCTTCTTTTCCATGATTAGCATCTAGAAGATTCTATTCATAGTCTTTAGCACAGTGAATGCTAGTATGTGCAAGCCTGAAAACACACTTCAGTTCTTAGTTTCGGGGAACTTGTGCTAAGTGCATGGACTTGGATGTAATTTTCATTTTGATGAGGTCCTTGATGTAACTAGTACTTCCACTCATTGTGTTAACTGAAGCACCTCGCTCCTACGGGACCTACCACAGTTAGAAGAAAATACAAGAGAGCCCCAATTATCACACAAAGTGGACCGCAGTTTCTTATAATTCCAATTTTCAAGATTCCTAGCTAACTTCGCACACTTCACTAACGTCTGGACGATTTCATGAATTAGGTCAAACCTGAGATACAAATAAGCACGATAGATTGCTCTTGAATTAAATGTATTTTCAGAGGAAGATGGGTGCATCTTCTTTTAGTAAACAATGTCGCTGGTGTAAGTTTCCAACTATCACAAAAGAAATTTCTTAGTTTCCAACCATCGAGGGGTCATTTAATATATCACAAACCACCGTCGAGAGTTTTGACAATAGGTTCAACTTCTTGATAAGATTTTGCATCTTGACAACTTAACGAAATTAGCTCAAACTTGAGCTACAAGTAAGCGCGATAGATTGCTCTTGAATTAAATGTATTTTTGGAGGTTGCTTTGAATGTTTTACAAAATTATATTAAATTTGAACTACAATTAAATTGTAGGAAAATTCTCCTCTTCGCTGCTCTCGTGCTGCCTCCTGCATGCTCTCAGTCTCTTCTCTCTCCCAGATTTTGTTTCAAGACGGGGGAAACTCCTAGTTGAAATATTGTTCATCATGCGAGGAAGCACCTATGTACTCATACCAAATACGGGAACACCACCACGCCAAGTTCTTCCATACTTCCTCCGTCCACAAATAAGTGTACTTCTATTAGCTCTTAGTCTAAGTCAAACTTTTTTAAATTTTGACTACTTTCTAAAAGAAATCGAGCAATATATATAACATGAAATCTACATATTATGAAAGTACATTTCAAAACGAATAAACTTGTAGTACTAGTTTTGTGTTATAAATATTACTACATTTATAAATTAAAGTTGGTCAGAAATAGTTATGTTTATTTTAGAACAAATGCTAGAAGTACACTTATTTGAGGATGGAGGACGTAGCTAAATACACAAGATACATGATACGTCCAAAACATATCTATTTTCCCGAACACTTATCTTATTGTTTCTTCTCTAACTTGTCTGATTTGGATACAACTAATGTTTCAGCAGAATTGCTTTGGTGTCTCGTTTTTGTGCAGGAAATCAACTTCTAGGAAAAATCCTAGAAAATATCGCAAAACTCCTATTTTACTAGAAGACTCACGAAGCCAGAAGACGAGGAAGGGCCACGAGAGGCCCACGCCACCTGGTCGTGCGGTCCAGGCCAGGCCGCGCCAGGGCGTGGTGTGGACGCCTCGGACTCTGCCTCAACCTGTCGTTTCTCCTATATAAGCCCTCTGAGCTAAAATAGACGGGGGGATTGACATTTTTCCAGATAGAGTTCCGCTGCGCCGCCACCACCAGAAACCGCGATTCGAAACCAGAAACTCCGTTCTGGAACCCTATCAGGATGGGGAATTGTAGGAGATCATCGCCATCATCATCACCATCGCTTCTCCATCAACCATCAATGATTACCCCATTCATTAGTGAGTAATTCCCCGCAGTGGGCTATGGGGATGGTAGGGATTGGATGAGATCGTTCCTATAATTGCATAAGATTGTTAGGGCATGGTGCCTAGTATCTATTGTTACTGCTTTTTGATATTGTTGCAACTTGTTATGCTTAATGCTTGTCACTAGGGCCCGAGTGCCATGATTCCAGATCTGAACATGTTATTGATTCATGATGATATTATTGTTTATGATCTTACCTGCAAGTTGTATACACATATTGTTGTCCGGAACCCGAGGCCCTGAAGTGACAAGAATCGGGATAACCAGAGGAGATGGCTATGATATGAGCATCACGTGTGTTCACGGAGTGTTAATGCTTTGCCCCGGTGCTCTATTAAAAGGAGCACCTTAATTGCCAGTAGATTCCCTTGAGGCCCCGCTGCAACGGGCTGGCAGGACAAAAGATATTGTGCAAGTTCTCATTGCGAGCACGTATGACTATATATGGAACACATACCTATGATTATTTAGTACTTGGATACTTTATCTTATTTATCTGCAAATGCCCTATGTCTTGATTGTTACATGAATTGTCTTGTCCATGCAACGCCCATCCATCCATCCCTATGCCTACCGCGCTTTAATCCTACTGTTTACTGCAATTGTTACTACTGTATTTACTTTTACTACTGCTATTACTTTGCTATTGCTATTACAAAACATCTGCTACTGATAAACTACTGCGAGCAAGATTGTTTCCAGGTGCAGCTAAATTGACAGCTGAGTTGTTAAGGCTTATAAATATTCTTTGGCTCTCATTGTGTTGACAATAAATTGGGTTTTACTTGTGGGTCATCAAGACTATTTTCTGGCGCCGTTGCTGGGCACCATAGGTCTATTTATCAAGTTCACTTGGAATCATTATTGTTAGCTGCTATCCATTCATCATGGGTAAAACTCGTGATGGAAAAGTTACTATATTACCATCCACTAGAAGGAGAGGTACAGTTCTGAACACCTCTGTTTCTCTTGATTCACCATCTGTGATGAGTAAGCTCCCTACACCACCACCACATACACATGCTACACATACTGCTACATATGTTGAATCTAAAATTGCTTCTGATACTTATGATGCTACTTCTACTATACTTGATAAGAGTGGTTCATTAGGTCCTTTCCTAGATTCTACGATTGCTATAACTATAGATGGAAATACTGAAACTCCTAATGAAGACACTACTACACCTGTCAGTTCACCTGAGTCTAGAGAGAGCTATGATATTGAAGACGATTATATAGAAATGACTGATGAATTTATTGAAGAATGTTAAAACACTCATGGTACAAGTGCTATTAATAGTCTTCTTGAGAGATGTACTATTAAACCTAAATTATCTCCTAATGCTAAGTTTGCTACATCTCCCATAAACATTAAAAATAAGGATTATGATTTATCTCTAGATTTATCTTACATAACCATTGTTGCGAAAGAACCTTTTCGTGGGACTAAAAATGAAAGTGCTGTAGCACATACGACTGAGCTTTCTACCATGAGTGGCCTATTTTCTGATGATATTAAGATGCGCACCTACTTTCTTGCTAAAATTTTCACTTTTTCACTAAAAGGAGAAGCTAAAGCTTGGTTTAATAATTTACCTCTTGGATCTATTAATAGCCCTGATTGCTTGATTGATACTTTCTTTTAGAAATATTTCCCTCCTAGTTCTCGACATGCCATTTTGCATGAACTTTTTGAATTTAAACAGGGAGAAGAGGAGAAATTTCCTGAATCATGGGCAAGGTTTTGTGCTTTAATTCACCCACAACATGTATCTCCAATACCTAAAAGTGAGCTTCTTGATATATATTATAATGGGCTAACTGATGAATCTATGACATACCTAGATAGTTGTGCTGATTGTGTTTTTAGGAAGAGAACTCCCAAAGAAGCTGAGGAATTAATGGCTAAAATAAGTGAGAATTATGATGAATGGACTTCACCTGAGTCAACTACACCTGAGTCCATTGTGTCTGAGCCAACACCAACACCAAAGAAGAGGGGAGTGATTGAACTAAATGATGAAGTGATGAAGGAAGCTAAGAAATGTCTCAGGGAGAAGGGTATTAAATCTGAAGATGTGAAGAATCTACCTCCCATAGAAGAGTTATGTAAGCCAATCTCCCACTCATCCACTATTGAGGTACACTCTCTTCAACATTTTTATGAAGGTGATATTCCTTATTCTAAACCTCCTGATCAATGTTTAGAAGAATTTGATATCTTTGTTGTTAAGAAAGATAATTTTAATGAGAGTGCAAAATCATTTAATGGAATATTCTAGAGCTATTAATGAGTTGAGGGATATTGTGGAAAGAGCCTCCAATGATGTTAAAATGCTTGTTAAACATTTCCAAATGGTTCAAACTCAAATTAATCAGCTTATTAAAGTACAAAAAGATTTGCTAGTTAATCTGTCTAAAGAAAAACATGCTTATGAAATTAGAACTAGAAGTGGTGTTGCCACTTAGGATCCTTTATATCCTAAGGGGCATCCTAAAAGAATTGAGCAGGATTCGCGGGGAATTGAAAATAGTGGTACTACTTCTAAGAGAAAGAAAAATAAATATAAACTAGTTGTAGAATCTTCTGAACCTGCTAAAGATCCTAATAGTCTATCTGCCTCTCAAGCTGAAACTGAGAGTGTTAATGAGAAAAATGATGCTCTTGATAAAGAAGAAATTGAAGAAGAACCTGGAAAGCACACTAAGAATACTAAGTACACTAAGGAGGATTTTGTTGCTAATAAACATGGTAGTGAAAGAGAGCCATGGGTTCAAAAACCAATGCCTTTTCCTGATAAGAAACACAAGTCAAAGGAGGAAGAACATTATAACAAGTTTTGTGAGTGGATGAAACCTTTATTTTTTACAAATTCCTTTAACTGATGCTATTAAATTACCTCCTTATTCAAAGTATATGAAGGATATTGTCTCTAATAAAAGGAAGGTCCCAAATGAGGAAATTTCTACTTTACTTGCTAATTATTCCTTTAATCGTAAGGTTCCAAAGAACCATGGAGAACCAGGGATTCCAACTATCCCATGTTCTATTAAAAGTAATTATGTTAGAACTGCTTTGCGTGATTTGGGAGAAGGAGTTAGTGTTATGCGTTTTTCTCTCTACAAAAGACTTCAATTGGAGAAATTAATACCAACTGATATATCCTTGCAAATGGCTGATAAATCAACTACTATTCCTGTTGGTATATGTGAGGATGTTCATGTTCAAGTGCGTCATCATTGCTTGATATTAACTGACTTTGTTGTGCTCGAAATGCCTGAAGATGATAATATGTCTATTATTCTTGGGAGACCTTTTCTTAATACTACAGGTGCTGTCATTAATTGTAATCAAGGAAAGGTAACTTTTAATGTTAATGACAAGGAGCATATTGTCTATTTCCCCAAGAAGATTGATAAGACTTATGTCCTAAATTCAATTGAAAATATTGATGGCATCCAAGTTGGAGAAATATATGATCTGAGAAAACTATGAAATTATTATGATTGGGACTATTGCTATCATGGTTGAGGTAAAACAATCATTTAGTGAAATGCAAAGTTTTGTTTCATATAAAATTGTTTTGGTAACAAGAACTGATCAACCTTGTTAACAAAGGGATTTTAATGAACAAAAAAATGTTTTCACCATGATTATCCTTGCTTACATTTATTTTATCCATTTTAATTTTTGCTTTCACTCAGTTTACTTTTCTATTGATAGTTGCTTGCATAATAGAGTGTCTTAGAACTTCTGAAGTTTTAGCTTTGTTTTGTAATTGCATCATTCCAAATTTATCTTTCTTGCCAGAAAATCATTCATCAAAACGTGAAAATTGCTCAAAAATAAAGTTTCTTGAAAAATTCAAGAAAATTCATATTAAATTTTTACACCAAAATTGGGGCAGAGGGGTACCTGGAGTGACCAAGGGGGCCCACCTGGAAGGCACACCACCTGGTGGCACGAGCACACTAGGGGCACGCCTAGCCATGGTGTGGGCCACTCCTGGCCCTCCACATACTCTCCCACCTGCCATTTCTTTCTCTCTCCTGAGAAAACACAAGTTCATTGCTCAAACTCGAGTCCCTACTGTTCTTGCTCACGATTTTCGATCTCCTTGCTTAGTCCACCTTTGCTACTGAGATTTGGAGCATTTGTTCTCCGGTATGTGACTCCTCCGCTTCTCCAAGTAGATTTGTGATTAATGGATTATATCTTGAGTATTTTGCTACTATAGGTGACACTTGCATGCTTGTTCTTTGCTTAGAGAAAATGTTTTGATGCATGTTTAGCCCTCTTGCAAGTCCCTATAAGTAGTTTAGTTCATATGTAAGCACTTTACAATCACTTGCGTGAAGGTTGTCTAAAAATTTCAGAAAAGGAGATGAATGAACACCAACTCAACCAACATGAATTAAGGGTGCCTGAGGTTATGAAAGTTCATCGTGAGGAAGAAGTCTTCCCTTCTATTTATCCATGCCCCGTATTCATGAAGGCTGTAGGGATTTCTCAATATTTCCATACTCGAATTTCTAAAGCAGGATTGGAGCATTCTGTGGGAGATGAACCTTACCAATATGTGAAACTAACTATGTCGGTGGTGTAGGATTTTTGATTTAGTTGGTCCTTGCCTAACCCCATGGTTTATTACAAAATTTACAATATAGCTGTTGACCTCCCATTTGATGATTTTTGTGCAGCTATTAAAGTACCGCAATGGGGTTCATGCGAAAGGATTAGAAAGCGGCCTACACCACTCGTGGACTTGTATTTAGAAATTTGCCAAGGGAGCAGCTTCTCAAAGGAGAGTGGTAAAACGTAATATTCATCTCCCGTTTATTCGATATTTTGCCTACTTTATTGCCAAGTGCGTTCTTGCTAGGAAGACTGCTAGTAAATTATATTCATATGACCTAGCCTTTATCTCAACTGCCTGAGAACTAGATAGGACTTATAACTTGGCTGCTTTGATAGCTTTCCGCTGTAGCACCCCGATAAAATCACTACTAGAAAATCGCGATGTTTTTGTTTTGTGCATCATCATGACTGTATGCTCATGTCATCATGCCACATTGCATTTGAGCATCTTCATGATTGCATGTATATTGTTTGCCTAAAACCATTTTCCAAAAGCCCTATTTTGTTTTCTACATTAATATTCTCCCTTTTGTTTCAAATCAAAACTTCGGGTCTACCTGAATATTTTATTTGTCTAGAAACTAATTACACTAGTCTTATAAATAAATAATTAAAACTTATATTATTTTTAGGAGGCCAGGCCCAAAAGCCCAGCCGGTCACCTCCAAACCCTAATCCTACCCTTTCCAACCCTAGCCTAACACCACCCCCACCCTGCCGCCGCCAACCACCCACAACACACCATGGCCACGTCATACGCCCCACCTGCCGTTCTGTCCCCACAACTAGACCCACACGCTCCACCCTCCCGTGCACCACACGCCACGCTGCACCCAGACGCGAGCCACCCCGCGTTGCGCCGCGTCGCTCCCGCACTGCCTCGCGCGACCGACAAGCTCGCTTCCACCCCGCTCGCCCGCTATGCGACAACACGGCCCCACCTGTCCAAATCGCGAGTCCCTCCCTCATCTCTCTCCCTTGATGCCTCCTCTTTCCTCTTCCTCTCCCACAGAGCCCATCGCCGGCCTCCTCGCTCGAGCCGCCCCTCTATGGCACTCTACAGCCCTGTCTGGGCTTGCCCTGCCTCGATCCGCTCCTCACCGAGCCTCCGCAGCCGCGGCCCCTGGTGCCCCTCCCCGTGTCGGCCAGCGACCCGGCCACATCGACCCAAGCACGTCGCGCCGGCCATCTCCGCCTCGCGCCTTGCTCATTAGGGAGACGTGCCACCACTGTGAGGTCTCCCTCCTCTGCTCTGCTTGTCTCCGAGCACCTCAGAACCGTCCCCACGGGCGCCGCGCATCCCCGGCAAGCACCCAGCCGCCATGGCCCCGTCTCCTCTGCCTGGGCCCCACCTCCCCATCGAGCCGCGCCGACGAACGCCTCACCTGGCACTGCCCCGGACCACGCCTCCCCGTGTCAATCCTTTGCTGCTGCATCCCCTTCCACCTTACGCAAGGGTGACCGCCTCTATCCGCTTTGGTTCTGCAGGTGTACGCATAGTAGAGGATGCTAGCACGATGCTGCTCAAGCAAGGAACCAAGGATCAGTTCTCCCGCATGTGCCATAGGATGGCAAGTTTTTCTGCCAACAAGACCGCACCGACATGGACCCATGTGCGACACCGACACTTGAGTCGGAGCCCATAGATCTCCTTCATAGGCTCAGAGATCTACATCCCGGATCATCAAGACCGACGCCGAAGACCGATCCCGACGTTCAGAGATCTACATCTCGGACCATCAAGACTGATCGCGATGTTCGAAGACCGATTCCCTGAACCCTCGGAACCCCAAGATCGTCAAACGCCAATGTGTGATCCCCTTTCTGAGGCCCCTATTTTTATAATATATGACATCTATCTGTGAATATGATGTGGCATGCTTGCATACATGTTTATTTGGTTGGGGGTACTTGGTCGCTTCACCTCATAATTAAATATGGAGATTATAAGCAGGCTATTCTAGTCTTATATTGGCTCCATTTAAATTTGTGTAGCGAACTGATGCCATGTTTTGGCTTATTAAGTCAACATTTAAATTGCGGGGTATCTAAAGAAGTTGAACCGTCTAATTAAATGTCGGGACCCCGGTTCCGCTTAATATTGCCTAATTGTATCGCATCTTTGCCATGTCATACATCATGCATACATCATGCCGGATCTTTTGCCGTAGTATTAAATAGTGCGTCCGGTGTTTCTTTTAGTGTTTGCTTCTTCACGGATTAGGCCGTTGGGTGGATGCGAGTAGCGACAAGTCCTTCGGATATGTATCCACGACAGTGTTCCCCAGGCGAGCATTCTCCCCCCTTTCTACCTATTTTGCATTTATAGTCTTTATTTCCTCCTGTTGATCTATTGCTATCCGTGTCGCGATGCTTTAGTGTTTCGTACCAGGTATATTCCGTGCAGCCTTTATATTGCCGTGGACACCTCCTATTACCTATTGTTTGGTAGATAGATGGCCTTGCGAGTCGTAGTCGCTTGCTTAGGTGCGATCCCGTGTCGTGAAGTACCACACAGTTGTTAGAATGTTTTCATATGCTTTACGGTGGAGAGGATCATGAATTTAAATACAACTATTAAACTGTTGGGATACCTAATGAAAGAGGCACCGGTGGGCAATATATGCTATTTGGTTTTTCATGTCCACTTGTGTCCCGTAGCCCCGAGTACTTGATACCTGTTCCTTGATTATTCGCACTATCCACATCCGGGAGACTCTATGGATCCCCCTTAGCCAGAGCTTGATTCATTTCTTATTTTTTGGGGCCACAAAGTAGTTTGGGGCTTTATTACTATCCTGTACTGATGCCATGCTTTACTGCTTTATTTACAATTATGCGTGGAGCACCTGTATTGTTTTGGAACGTGGAATGTTTTCGTGGTATCGAGAAGCCCAGTCAAACTTTCGGGTTCCCAGTAGTTTACAACCATTGGCACAAACCCTGGGGCCGTCTTGGAGCCGGCCAACTTCGTTGCGGGTAGCTTAGGAGGGTGGCCCACTGAAATATTTTATGAATCCTATGATTACTTTGTCGTGAAAGCCTCGTTGGGTTTTGATTTGGTTTTTCCGAGGTTGATCATGTGTGTGTTGCTATTTGTGCACCCCTGCAGGATAAATCTTTCTGAAAATCGTGTCCGCGGTTATGGACGACTTGGAGCACAGTATCTCGATCATAGACAAGCATACCTAAAGTAGTGCTATAAAATTGACTTAATATGTGAGTAGTAATCAGCTTCACTACAATGGATTGGATAATAGACGTGCCAACAACTGGTGGAACTGGGGTGTATCTTGTCATGTTATACCTGCCTAGTAAGTATCGCAACTCCAATGGAATGAAATAAAAGTTCCAACAACTACTGGGTTTGGGATGTCACATGGTAATTGTATCTGACTAGTAAGTACTGCAACTACAACTGAATGGTTAACTAAAACTGCCCACTACTTATGCTACCAGGATGACTCATGCTATCTATATCTGATTACTAAATGCTGCAACTATAACGGAATGAATAAAACTGCCAACTGTGTGAGTTCCTCGGTTTGACTTCCTCGTTTGGTCCTGAGGGGGAATATTAGGATGGGTATGATTGGTGTTAGTATCAGGTTGGTCCCGAATAGGTCTTTTCTTATCCCTCTCTAATATCCGAAAGTTGAATCGAGTCTCTATAGATTGTTTAGTGCATGCTGTGATGCCGCTTCAGTCCACCATACCTATGTAGGCGAGAGCCGACGAATTCTAGCCTCGTCATGTACTGGCCTCAGTATTGACGCTCCTCTTTTTCCTTCGCCCTTTGTCGGCACCCCCTTTTGTTTTAGCAGGTTTGCGATCGACGTCGTTAGCAGGGTTACCCTTCCGGCTTGGCCTGGATAGGGTTATGGACTCCATTGGTTATTCTCCAGGGCTCTTAGCCCCATTTGCATCTTGTTTGTACTCGGACGTTGTATTGGTTTTAAGGTGATTTGGATCTTGTACATTATATCTGTATTCTTGACTCACGGAGTCGTGTTGTATATATCTGTTCTGTGGGTTCCATCATGGACTATTGTGTAATGGTATTACCTCATTTTTCACCCGCACGCAAGTGCCTGGTGGGCGTCCTTGAATCGTTTCTATGCGGGTTTGGCGGGAAGCGCTGAAACTTGCATAGGGCCGATTCGAGGGTGTTACATCCGCCTTGCTGCTAACCACGAGAAAGGTGGAATTTGTGGAGGCCGCATCGTCTTAGCTTTGCATGGTGTAGCGCCCCAGTATTCAGACTTACAGTTTCCCATAGAGAGGCTTGATCTTACTTCCATGATACAACATAAATTTGTTTCTTCTTGGTATAATTTGAGTGATTTATCTTATGAAATAACCTTTTTCAAGAGTGGATGGAGAAGAGGTAAGTCCGAGCGAGTGGTTCTTTTGCCTGCGCCTATTTTGTTTAACGTTGGTACCAGGGTAGGATGGTCACTCATGGAGGAAGAGCTCGACACATATTTGGAGGAGCTCTCCCAGCAAGAGCAGAATGATGGAAGGGAGGTTGAGGATGATTCAGTCCATCCCTCCAACAAGGGGGAGTCTTCATACCAGCAGCCTGCTATGATTGTGGAGTTTCTTCTTCTTCGCAAGGTCCTAATTATGATCATTCTTATGATGACCCACCGGCTTGGAGTTCCTACCCACGTTGGGGTTGATACCCACTTAGGCCAAAATCCTAAGCTTGGGGGGAGGTTTGCTGACATCACACTCATTCACGTATCATGTTCTATCGGTACTCTACATATCCATGTTTCGCTTTCTTTTTAATTTTTGTTCTCACTTTATTTCTGTTTTCCAAAACACAAAAGACCAAAAATATTTTCGTTATTTCTCTTTGTTTTCTTCTTTATCTTTTAGCCTTGGTTTGCTTCATCATTTTTAGCTTTGTTTTAATTATTCAAGAAACCCAAAAATATTTTCTTTGTTTGCTCTTTCCTTTGGTTCTTTCCTTTAAAAATCGAAAACCCAAAAATATTTGTTGTTCTTCTCTGGTTTTGTAAAGTTCGTTGCAGGGTTCAGCGGTCCTCAGTGACTCCTTGGATTTTGGTTTTATCTTATTATTCAAGTCACACAAGTGAAGGGCAATGATGATTTATGACAACTCGAGGTGTGGTAAGAGGCTGGTATGAACTCAATTTGTTTTCCTTTTTGTACATATACTCATCATTGTGGGCATGCTTAGTTTGTTCATGTAAGGTGTATGTTATTTAATGGATGCTTAGTAGTTCTTGCTCTCTTATGATTAGTTCCAATCCATTAATAGTTTGTAACATGTCATATTTATGTTTGCTTGCATTGTTCTATTCATAAATTGGTATGACATTGTGGTGTCCTCCTCTGAATGTTCTATTTGAATCGGCTTGGCACATGCTCACGCATGCATATAAATAAACAAAAAGTCAGTATAGCCTCGATGATTTATTCTGCCTCAGAGTTCTTGTGTCATTTTTATGGCACTATTAATTTTGTTTTGTCGCAAGCATGATTATGGTAGTTACTGCTCTCTTGATTGTCGCTCCCTTTCTATTGCTAGCCTTCACTTACATTTAGTATAAGCTTTACTCGTGCATCCAATTCCCCAGAACCAAATTGTCAAAAAGATTTCACCATATCTACCTATTAGCATCATTGATATTCCTTGCATATTTATTATGCTTTGTTTTCTCCAATAAAAATGTTTGCTTGTTATGAGAAAATTAGTTAGTAAAGCCCTCACAAACTTGATGGCACACTTTACTTTCTTGCACTTAATAAACTTGAACCATTGTGTCCATCTATGTTGTTTATATGCTTGCGCTTGATAAGTTGTGAATTAGCAGAACCATGTTACCATGGGGACGCTTTCAACATTGCACATTATTTAGTTGATATCATGTTCTTTTGCTTATGGATCCAGGTGGTGTGAAATAAAGGGGATCTTGTAAGCTCATGGAGTTTGTATATGTGTTAGAGAAACGCATGGGTGGCTAGCCTAAGCCATGCCTAATCATGGTGGAAACTTATAGCATAACCATAGTGAGCAATCTATGAATAATCCTCAATAAAAACCTATGCAAATAGCAAATAAAAAGATCGCTGAGATGCTCATTGTTTGTTGCCTTGTCATTTTGGTATGGGATAGCTCCTGTATCATGGGGCAAGGGGTACCCCATTAGCGGTTCTCTATGAAACACATGTACTTACAATGACAACAACTTACTCGTGACTAAAGTTGAGTACCATGAGGTCCGGTACTCGTAAGTAAAGGGCATGAGATTTTCAACTTATAACTTGTCAAGCATATCCTCATATTTGTCTCGCATTAACCTTAATCACCTCAAGATGCTTATGATAGGGGAAATGAGAGCTCAAAGCTAATAAGTACCATACTTTCAACATTTTGAAGCCTTTCAAACTTTTAAAATCTTTTCTTTTACTTTTATGTTGATTCACCATTTATTCTTTGAGCACCTTCCCGAGATCATAGTTGTCATTCTTAGTGTAATGTGCTTGTCCCAAAACACGATTAATTGTGACATAACTTTGACGCTTCTATCTTTGATATTTTTATTTCTAGTCTTCACTTAAACTTTAGAGGTGCCTTGGCATTTATGTTTTGCTCCAAAGAAAGGCAAGCGAGAAACCACTTTATCATATCTTCTTATGAGCATTACAATCCTGCATATGCTCTTGTGTCATGTTTCTTATTATTAATGGGTTGAAAACTCTTCATAGCTTGCATGACTACTGGGTAAACTTATTTGCATACTCTTTATTATGAATTGCCTAAGTATTTGATCATATTTTGAGAATATATACATCTTATGAAGCAAATGTGTTCGTGAAAGTTTATTTTATCGCACTCAGTTTTCAACTGAATTGCCTGAGGACAAGCTATAAGTTAAGCTTGGGGGAGTTGATACGTCTAAAACACATATATTTTCCTGAACACTTTTGCTATTGTTTCTTCTCTAATTTGTGTGATTTGGATACAACTAATGTGGACTAATGCTTTTTTCTAAAAGAAATCAACTTTTTTGTGTAGGAAATCAACTCTTAGGAAAAGTCCTAGAAAATATCGCAAAACTCCTATTTTACCAGAAGACTCACGAAGCCAGAAGTCGAGATGAAGAAGGGCCACGAGGGGCCCACAACACCTGGCTGTGCGGGCCAGGCTAGGCCGCGCCGGGGGTGGTGTGCCTGCCTCGGACTTTGCCTCGACCTCTCCTTTCGCCTATATAAGCCCTCTAGCCTAAAACAGACGGGAGGTTTGATGTTTTTCCAGATAGAGTTCCGTTGCGCCACCACCACCAGAAACCGTGATTCAGAACCAGAAATTTCGTTCTGGCACCCTGCTGGGATGGTGAATTGGAGGAGATCATCACCATCATCATCACCATCGCTTCTCCATCAACCATCCATGATTCCCCCATCCATGAGTGAGTAATCCCCCACAGTGGGCTATGGGGATGGTAGGGATCGGATGAGATCGTTCATGTAATTGCATAAGATTGTTAGGGCATGGTGCCTAGTATCTATTGTTAGTGCTTTTTGACATTGTTGCAACTTGTTATGCTTAATGCTTATCACTAGGGCCGAGTGCCATGATTTCAGATCTGAACATGTTATTGATTCATGATGAAATTATTGTTTCTGATCTTACCTACAAGTTGTATACACATATTGTTGTCTGGAACCCGAGGCCCCGAAGTGACAAGAATCGGGATAACTAGAGGGAATGGCTATGATATGAGGATCACATGTGTTCACGGAGTGTTAATGCTTTGCTCGGGTGCTCTATTAAAAGGAGCACCTTAATTGCCAGTAGATTCCCTTGAGGCCCTGCTGCAACGGGCTGGGAGGACAAAAGATGTTGTGCAAGTTCTCATTGCGAGCATGTATGACTATATATGGAACACATGCCTATGATTATTTAGTACTTGGATAGTTTATCTTATTTATCTACAAATGCCCTATGTCTTGATTATTACATGAATTGTCTTGTCCATGCAATGTCCGTCCATACATCCCTATGCCTACCCAGCTTTAATGTATTTGTTACTACTGTCTTTACTTTTACTACTGGTATTACTTTGCTATTGCTATTATAAAACTATTGCTACTGATAAACTACTGTAAGCAAGATTGTTTCCAGGTGCAACTGAATTAACAACTCAGTTGTTAAGGCTTATAAATATTCTTTGGCTCCCCTTGTGTCGAATCAATAAATTGGGTTTTACTTCCCTCGAAGACTGTTGCAATCCCCTATACTTGTGGGTCATCAATGCAGCACAGCCAACGTTCATGATTTATCTCATACTTTCTAAGAACTTTAAAGTACGACATATAAAAAGGAGTGCGTGCACAACTACTTTGTGGAATATACTTGAGAGGTTGAAACGAGGTTGTGCAATATACTTGATTGAGACTTCTATTTTGAGATGGATGGAGTATTATTTGGGATCTAGGAAAATTCAAAATTTATGTCAAACGGCAAAATTTACCGCCTAGGCTATGTCAATTGTAGGTATCTAATCTTGCGTGCAAAAATATCTACTACTATAATGGAGCAGTTTTGAATTGGATCCATAGCAGCAATCCTGGCTAGTGGGCTGTTAGATATAATGGAGCAGTTTTGAATTGGATCCATAGCAGCAATCCTGGCTAGTGGGCTGTTAGATCCAATGGTTCAGAGCAGCTGGATTTGTGTTGAAGGAGTAGTACCTAGAGTAAACTCCACCATTTTCTAGAACCATCATGTCATCACCCCCAAAATTTCATAGCACAGTAGGTTATATTCTCAATATGTGTAGATAGTTATTATTAATACACTTAATGTATGCATTTTTTCTCTAACAAGACTATTGACTTAATGTTTGTTAAATCACATTTCATATATATACGTGTGTGGTACGTATCTTTCACTAGTATGGATATGGATGATCATTTGTTTTGACTCTTGGCCTTGAATTCCTGGACAGATAGCTTACGGTCTACTACCTTTCTTATTACTAAACGGACGCTGGCCAAATTCAAAATCTGAAATGAGCGGCAAAATCACCCACCGACCTTGAAGCATTTCCCGCCCCACCGATTCAAAACCATAAGCATTACTAATATTATGAAAGTCATCAGTTCCCATAAAAGATTTAATGCATTCATAATCAGAATTTATACCTGACTTTCTTCCTTTATCATTCTCCCATGCTTCAGCATTGACTTGAATACGGTCTAGAAGATCCCATTTAGCTTCTTCTTCCATACGTGTAAACAATCCAGCACAAGAAGCAACCAATAGATCCTTATCATGAAGAGAAAGCCTTGCATAAAAGTTATTGATAACAATATTGTCAGGGAGCTCATGAATAGGACATTTGAGCATTAGTGAATTCAATCTCCCCCAAGCTTGAGTTGTAATCTCTCCATCACGAGGCCAAAAGTTATATATTTGATTCCTATCTTTATGAATCTCACTAGGAGGATAAAATTTGTAATAAAAGAGAGGTACAATTTCCTCCCATTCAAGAGATTGGCCATTCTTCAGCAGATTATACCATTCCTGAGCTCTTCCTTTTAGTGACAATGAGAATAACTTCTTCTTGACTTGATCTATTGCAATACTTGCACACTTGAACAAACAACATAATTCGTGTATAAAGAGAAAATGATCACCGTGATGGACAGTTCCATCTCCAAAATAGTAGTAATCCATAACACGATCAACAATTCTTTTAGGTATTTTAAAAGTATCATTTTCAGCAGGTGGTGGTTCATCTACTACATTAGTAGTGGTAGTAGCATTACGAAATAAGAATCTAAGTGAATTATCCATATTGAGATAAAGTAACTAACAAAAATAAACAATACTCACGGTAGAGGTTTCCTTTACTACTTCCACTCTCCAATAGCGCTTCACTCCCCGCAATAGCGTCATAAAATAGTCTTGATGACCCTCAAGTATAGGGGGTGTATCGCAATATTTATGATAAGTAAGAGTGTCGAACCCAACGAGGATCAGAAGGTGTTGACGAGTGGTTTGGATCAGGAATTCTCTATAAATACTTAGCAAACGGATTTTTAGGGGTTTTTGATAATGCAGATAAATAAAGTGTGAGTAAATATAAGACAATAATAATAATTGCAGCAAGTGTCCCAATCCTTTCTTTAGCAAAGGACAAGCCGGTTGTATTACTTAAGATGACCAAACATTCTCAAGGACACATGGGATTATTGTCAAGTGCTTTCGCTTCATATAGTTGATTAATCTTCTTTAATTGGATAAGTGTTGTGTGGGTGAACCTATGCTAATGTACTGACCTTCCTAGGACTAATACATACTTGTGATTACACCCCTTGCAAGCATCCGCATCTATAAGAAAGTAATTAAGATAAAAACCTAACCACAGCCTTAAACTTTGAGATCCTACACTCCCTTGTGCAAAGGTTTCCTAACGGGGGTTCAGGTTTCTGTCACTCCGGCAACCCCACGATTAGTAGACAAATATACAATGCATTCCCCTAGGACCATAAAGGTGAAGTATCATGTAGTCGATGTTCACATGACACCACTAGAAGAATAACACCAGAACTTAAATACCAAACCATTGAATCTTCCTCAACACAATTCCACTACTAACAACATGACTTCTCCCATGTCCTCTAGAACTAAACGAACTACTCACGAGACATCATATGGATCAAGATCAGAGATGAAATAATGATAAGTAACAATCTGAACATGAACAATAATTCAATGGTTCCACTCAATAGCATCAACTACAATAAGTAATCAATACCGGGCAAGTTTCCCCTAAGAACTATGAAAGATTCAACCCAATTGTTACGGTGGTATGGAGTGATGATGATGGTGCTGGTGGAGATGATGATGGAGATGATGGAGATGATTATCATGATGATCCCGATGAAGTCTAGCTTGATGGTGGTGTTGATGGCGACGATCTCCCCTCTTCGGGAAGGAATTTCCCTAGCAGATTTCTTCCCGCTGGAGAGCTCTTTCTCTCTCTGCAGTTTTCCGCCCCATAGAGGCGGCGGAATCTTTCTGTGGTTGCTCCTCGAGTCTTAGGGTTTTGAGGGGATTATATATGCCAAAGGGCGATGCCAGAGGTGGGCCAGGGTGGCCACACCACCTGGTTGCACGACCAGGCCTGGCCCGCGCCAGGTGGTGGTGTGGGCCCCTTGTGGCCCATCTCCACTTCCCCTACTGGCTTCCTTCGTCTTCTGGAAAAATAGGATTTTCCATATATTTTCCGGGGTTTTCTGATCTTAAGTGGTCCATCAGAATCCTGACTTAAGTGGTCCATCCTCCAAAAGTCATCAACCATGCAAAAATAGATGAACTAACATAAGTATCATCTCTTAATATGAAATATATCAATGAATAATAGTAAATTATGATATAGAATAGTGATGCAAAATGGACGTATCAACCGTTGGAGTTACCCAATGGCTAGTTTGACCAAGTTAATGGTCCAACTTCCACCACTCGACTCGCTTGCTTGCTTACCCTTTCCAATCGATTGGGTGTGGTGACTCGATACATTTATGCCGTTGATGTTATGACTAAAGACATGCAATAGAGGCTTCTTCCTTCATTTGACAAGTCCATCACCGATATGACTGGGCATCTCCCTAGACTCGCCTACTCCGACTGCCAAGTTGACGCCTGCACCGAACCCCCGTTGTCATTGTATTGGGAACGGCAGTACCTGAGAAGGTTAGATAGAGGTGTGGGGACTAGTAGGGACGCTATCGACAGCTTCCGCATGCGGGATTGGATAAAAGAAAGCGTAGCTGGACGCAGGAAGTACCCAGGTTCGGAGCCCTCGTGGTGAGGTAAAACTGCTACTCCTGCCAGATGTGACTATGGGGGTATACGAACTAGAAGTGCTTCTCGAGCTGTATTCCCTAGCTACTGCCTTAAATGCAATGAAACCAGCCCTTACTACTGAGGCCTTGCCTCTCTTTATATAGGCAGAGAGGCAACGGTCTCACTGGCCAGTCCGACTGGCGGGTCCCACAGGCGGGTACCAGCCGACTGGTCATCTACAGTATCCGGTACGGTATGTCCCATCGGAGTACGAGTGGTATGGCGATCGTAGGCATAGTGGACGTCGTGCGAGCATGTCGTCAGCACCGGGCCACTGTTCCCGCGTCACCCCCGCAAAGTCTTCGGTATGGCCGAGTAGTGGCCGGTCTTGTCATCGTATAGGGCGTACCGTGCACTAATACGCACGTCATCCTATCTCCTTGATTGGTTTCGGCTATGTCACCGTAGTCGATTGCTTCTTGTTGATCCGGCTACCATGTGGTAGCCGGCCTGGCCTGCTTTGTCTGGCTTCATCTGGCCAGCCGGACGCTATCCGACTGCCCTGTTTCTTGTCCGGTTGGGGTATCTGGGGATAATCCCCCCGAAACTAGCCCCCGAGCGCGTGTGGATTCCGCCCTTAGGCGAAATGTGCGCGCGCTCCCTCCTGGTTTTTAATTTGTGTCTGGCTATGCCTGGTGGTTGCGCTACCCATGACGTTAGTGCTGACGCCAGACACGCGCCCACGCGCCATCATTGCACTATGGCGGGCAGCATAACGTCACGTCGCACGTCGCCTCAGGAAACTGCTGCCCAGCGCTTCGGTTCTCGATCCCGGATCTTCTGCGCATCCCGCGTCGGCACACGGGATCTGGGCGGCGGTTGGGGTGAAGGTCGCCCGGATGCGCGCCATGTGGCACCATGGACGGTTGCGCTTCCGGTCCTTTAAAGGGACACCACGGGGGGAGCAGTTCCCTTCCTTCGCTCCCCCGCTCCAGTTTTCCTCTTCCCTTCTGTGCTCCTGCCCTCTGTGCCCCTCCTCTGTTGCCGTTGTAGCCCGCTGCGCCGCTCGTTCTTCGTCGTCGGTGCTACGGGCCACCGCCACTCCTCCGCAGCCACGCCTCCTTGTCAACCGGTGATGGCAGCCGACCGCGGACGTTGGTGTGGTTCCTCCATCATGGAGGACCACATCCAGAAGTACCGCGCAACCCGTGTCCTTCCGCCGAAGGAGGAAGTAGCGGTGCGGTTGGCGTCGGCGGGAGAGGTGTCGCCGCACCCGGCGGAGGGGGAGCGCGTCATCTTCCTCTCGCATCTGGCGCACGGGTTCGCGTTGCCAATGCACCCCTTCTTCCTCACATTCTGGCCTTCTTCGATCTCCGTCTCCACCATCTCGGCACCAACGCGATCGGAATGCTGGCGCACTTCATGGCCTTCTGGAAGAGCTACCTCGTGATCCTGCAGGATCTCGGGCTCCTCTGCTGGCTCTTCCGAGTCCGGCCGCAGGTGCAGTACACGAAGGGACCGCTAGTCGTCTGCGGTGGCGCCTCCATCTACTCCCGCGTGCAGTCCGGCTACCCAAAGTTCTTGCTCCATGACACGGTACGACTGTGGCAGCAGTCGTACTTCTACGTCAAGAACGTCACCAACGTCGACCGGATCAACCTTCTGGCTTTCTAGGATGTCGAGTCCAGCCGACAGAACTGGGAGCTGAAGATTCATGGCGACAAGGCGGAGTCGGACGCGATGCTGCAGCGCATGTGCTCCCTCATTACCTGCCGGCTAACCGGCCTGGACATCACCCTCAGCTAGATGTCCCGGCTGATGATGTTGTTGCAGCAGCGAGCGCACAAAATGTGCTACTACTCCGGCCAGCTGGACCCGACCCGACTGTCACGCCGCGATCCCTGCTACCACAACCTGAAGGAGTGGGTGTGGACGATCACGAAGGAGCGGCTGCCGGAGGGCTGGACCTTCATCCTGGTGCCCTACAACCGGGACAACCGCGCGCCCCATGTAGGTCCTTTTAGCTGGAGCTTTCTTTCGTATTTCTTGACTTTCTTTCTTATTTTGTCCGACTAACTTCTTGTATTCGGCAGATCTTCCCTTGCATCCTTCGTGAGGAGGGTGAGGCCCCTCTTGAGGTTTTTACGCCTGACCTGCCCGAGCCACGTGCTTGGCGGTCTGGCAAGGAGTCGGACGGGGATGGTGATGCCTTCCCCAGCCGGAACGATGAACCGGCTGCCGACCCCCACGCGGAGGTTCATGAGGAGGAGGAGGCTGCGCTGACCTCCAATCCGCAGCAGCGCCCCGCGACAGACGGCGAAGCTGGTGGGAGCTCCCGCCGGCCTGCCGTGGAGGAGCCGGCCCCCAAGAGGAGCCGAACCAGCGCCCTTCCGCCGAGTCGCCTGGGCCGGAAGAAGGGGCCGCCTCCAGCTGTGCCGGGTACGTCTTTCCCCCTCTACTTTCATCATCTTCCGCCTGTTTCTTTTCCTACTTTTCTTCCCTTGGCTTATTTGCTTTTCCTTCCTTCCTCTTGTCTTCTGTCTTCTTAGCGCACTGGTCTCCTTTGGAGCCATGAGCCTGGTGCGAGCGCCAACCAGGTCGCCACCCCGTGCTCCGACCGCGTCTTCCCGCGCCCCTCCTTCTCCCGCGACGCTGCCTCCGCCCCCACCTCGATCTAAACCGGCTGCCTCAGCCAGGGTGGAGGGTCCACAGCCGGACGTGGTGGCCCAGCCGGAGGCGGAGGATCCTCAGCCAGGTGGCTCTTCCACGGGCGCGCGGGGGCCCGTAACCGGCAAGGAGCTCGTGGTTGACGGTGACGACAACTCCGACGAAGAGCCGGGGGAGGAGTGGAGGACATCGGTGGTTGCCGCGAAGGAGTCCTTGGCCTTCAATGCTGTGGATGATGACGCCTCCTCCGCTGCCTCGCTGACAGACCTCGCTGCCACCCTCAAACTGGCGGTGAAGGAGATCCGGCTGCTGGAGGCCGCATCCGGCGAGAACCCGTCCTTGGAGAAGAAACTTGCTGTTGCCAACGGAACTTCCCAGAGTAAGTTTGTTTCATCCGGCTTGTTTTTTTTGATAGCTGGTTTTGTCGCAGCTATCCTCGTGTGTGCTCAGCGCGAGATCGATCGCTTGAAGAAAGCGAACGACCGGCTGAGCAAGTCCAACTCTACTCTGTGGCTGCAGAACAAGGATTGGCACGCGAGGGTAGACGGCCTGGAGGCCACCATCAAGTGGCGCGACGCCTCGCTCGCCAGCCGGACCGACGCCTTCAACCTTCTCGAGGCCCAGAACAAGGTCCAGGAGAAAGAGATCAAACAGCTGGTGATGAAGGAGAAGGCTCTGGTGGAGGAACTGATGCAGGTTCGCTACAAGGCTAAGGGTGAGTTCTTCTTTTCCGTTTCCCTTTCTTTCTGGATCCGGTAGCCAGATCTGACTCTCTTTTCTGACAGCGTTTTATCCTGGCATAGACTTGCTGGCATACAACCGGCTGTAGGAGAACTGGCCGGGAGCGCAACCGACGGCCCAGGAGGTCGTCATCCTTCTTGATGAAGAAGCTTCCAAGCTTCGTCAAGCGGCACGGGATGTCTTCTCCTTCCTGTGGCCGGATGGTCCGGTTCCGGAGATGATGGCGCAGCTGGCTGCGAAGGTGGAGGAGGTGCCGGCTGCGGTGGACCGGCTGCGGGACTTGGCGGTGCGAGCCGGAGCGGAGATGGCTCTAGCCCTCATGCTCTCCTGATACAAGTACGCCCGCGTCGAGAAGATCGATGGAGGCTTCCGCGCCGGTGTCGACCTTGCCGCCATCCGCCAGGCCCATCCGGAGCTCCGAGGCTCCGCCATCAAGATTGCCGACTACATGGACCCTGACAAGGTGCTCAGCGACTCGGAGTCGGTCAGTACTCCTGATGTGGAACCCCCAACGCAGCCGGCTGCGGGCGCCGGAACAGGGTCGAGCGCCGCGCCTCCTCCTCCGCCTGAAGCTTCTGCCGGCCACGATGCTCCTCGCGACAAGGGTCCTGCCGCCTAGCCACTACCCCGGGATGCCGGGTGTATTTGTCTTGCTTTAGTTCTGTTTGAAACTTGTCCGTCTGTACCGGCTGTCTCTAACGCCGGGTAAACTTATGGGAGATTCGCCTTCTTTTTCCTTTGCTTGTTAATCTTGAACTGGCTTGAGTTCCCTTCAACTTGTGTGCTTCAAATTTTCTTTCAACATTTTGCCGGTTGACTTTATCCGGCTACACACCTTTAGCCGGAAGAACTGGACCTCCACTGGGGCGCGCTAGCTCACCCACTAGGTGTAGCCCCCAAGATTCGTAGTAGCTGGCGTAGCCAGGTGGTTCAAATCTTCCTTCTTTTCCCCAATCTTCCAACTTTGTCCGACTAGACTAGTCTTAGTCGGTTGTTTTCGCTGGCTGAACACCTTTAGCCGAGGGAACTAACATTCTAGTGGGGGCGCGCGAGCGCACCCACTGGGTGTAGCCCCCGAGATTCGCAGTAGCTGGCGTAGCCAGGTGCTTCGAATCTTTCTTGCTCCTGCCCTTGCCCTCACCTGGGCTCCGAACGGACGGCAAAACGCCTTTAGCCGGTTGGGAACTACAAGATTCCACTAGGGGCGCGCGAGCGCACCCAATGGGTGTAGCCCCCGAGATTCGGAGTGCTTGATGAAGGCAAGGACTTCGAATCTTCTTCTCCTTTTCTTCTTGAATTCCGACTCAAGGTAGTCGGACAAGAATATACATACACATACACGTACATCCTCACGGGTTAATAGGTTAGTCTGCCAAATTGTAACCGGAAAACGGATTTTTGTTCGAAAACTAGCTTGCGCCTCTCTAGACACTTGGTCGCTTTCCCGTGTGCTCTGCTGTTTTCGCTGCGTCCTTGTTGGGCAGCCGGGTTGCGGTCTGCAGCCGGAATAGAAGGGAGCTGACAATACATTGCGCACGGTACTAACGGCTTAGTAACCGGATTGGCTTAAGCTAGTTGCGAGGCCAGGACGCCCAGTCTATCTCGTCTCCTCCCTGTTTTTCGTGTGGGATGTCTCGGGCTTTTGCTCTTGCTAGCCGGACAGCCGGGTTACGGTTTGTAGCTAAGACGATGAGTGGGCCTCTGACATCGTCGCACACTACTCAGTCGGTTTGTTGACTTAGCAGGCCGGGCCAGCCAGCGAGCCCCCGGGTAGGGGTTGTCGGAGCCAGAAAATCAGAACCGAAAAACAGATGCAAAACATAGGGGTTTGTGGGATACATACACTGTTTGGCGACTAGGTGTAAAACGGGCGCAGCAAGGCCGCGTTCCAGGGACGCTCGGTTTCCTTGTCTTACTTGTCCATCTTGTTCTTGCACGGCTGCTGTGCATCAATGAGGTAGTAGGAGTCGTTGGGCAGTGCCCGGCTCATGATGAAGGGGCCCTCCCAAGGTGGCGATAGCTTGTGCATGCCCTTCGTGTCTTGCACCAGCCGGAGAACCAGGTCACCCTCGCGGAACGCGACTGGGCGGATCCGGCTTGAATGGTAGCGGCGTAGTTGTTGCTAGTACAGGCCTAACCTGGAGAGAGCGAACTCGCGGGCCTCCTCCAGGAGGTCCACTCCGTCCTCCCGCGCCTCCTGGTTGGCCTTTTCGTCATATAGGAGCTTGCACGGTGAGTCCAACTCGATGTCCACGGAGAGGACGGCTTCCGATCCATAGACCAGGAAGAACGGGGTGTAGCCGGTTGATCTATTCAGCGTGGTGCGGAGGCTCCATAGCACAGCCGGAAGCTCCTCGATCCATCATACGGGTGACCGCTCCAATGGCTCAATGAGACGCGACTTGATACCGGCTAGCACCAAGCCGTTTGCTCTTTCGACTTACCCGTTGGACTACGGGTGCGCGACGGAGGCAAGGTCCAGCCGGATGCCCTTGTTGCTGCAGAACCGGGCGAAGGCCCCCTTGGCAAAGTTCGTGCCGTTGTCGGTGATGATGCTGTTGGGGTAACCGAACCGATTGATGATGTCGGTGAAGAAGGTGACGACTGTCACCCCGTCCAGCTTCCGGATAGGTTTGGCCTCGATCCACTTCGTGAATTTGTCCACCGCCACCAGCAGATGGGTCATACCCACGCGTGCTCGCTTGAAGGGACCGACCATGTCGAGGCCCCAAACCGTGAAGGGCCAGGTGATCGGTATGGTCTTGAGTACCGAAGTTGGCATGTGCCTAAGCTGCCCGAAGCGCTGGCACCCATTGCATGCGCGGACCAGGTGCTCAGCATCCTCGAGGGCAGTGGTCCAATAGAAGCCATGGCAAAACGCCTTGGTGACTATCGCCTTTGACGAAGCATGGTGCCCGCACTCGCCCTGGTGGATGTCCTTCAATAGCCGGCAGCCCGTGTCTACATCGACACACCTTTGAAAAATTCCGGATACGCTGCGCTTGTATAGTTCGCCATTGATGATGGTGTACATGTGCGCGCGGCGCCGGATTTTCCTGGCTTCCACCTCGTCATCCAGAAGTTCTCCATTGGCGATGTAGTTCATGAAGGGATGTTCCCAGGATGGCACTTCCCGAATGACGAGGATGCTCCCGCTCTCCGGTTGACGGATGTCGGGGGGGGGGTCCGGATGACGTACCCGGGATGGCAGCCCCCGAGCTGCTTGACGAACCGGCAGCCCCCGGGTCTTCCGAGCCGGAGGGCACTGCCTTGTCGGAGTTGGTGCGGGTCTTTTTCTTTGGAGGTTGTACCGGCTCCGCTTCTGCTGCTCTGTTAGCCGGAGCGCTCCCTGCCTAGATGATGGACTCTGACTCTAGGGATGGGTGGATGGAGGGCTTGAACCTATCAGCGCTGAGCTTCTGGATGTTGAACCGATAGAGGGCCATGTTTGCATCTCTGGCATCCCATTCTCCGGAACCTTGCTACACCACCAGATCCGAATCACCGAAGCACAGGATCCGGTTGACACCGATCTCCTTGGCTAGCCGGAGGCCGTGCGCTAGTGCCTCGTATTCGGCTATGTTGTTGGAGGCCTTGAAGTGGATCTGCAGCACGTACTCCAGCCGGTCTCCCTTGGGCGAGGTGAGTATGATGCCGGCTCCCAAGCCCCCGAGCATCTTCAACCCGTCGAAGTGCATCTTCTAGTGGTCCGAATCCAGAACCGGTGGGAGATACTAGGTCTCGGCTCAGTCGACGAGGAAGTCAGCCAATGCCTGCGACTTGATCGTGAGCCGGGGCTCGTACTGGATGGAGTAGGTGGCGAGCTTGATGGCCCAATTGGCGACTCAGCCGGTGGCGTCCTTGTTGCCGATGATTTCCGAAAGGGGTGCAGTGCGCATGACCTTAATCGGATGCTCCTGGAAATAGTGCTTGAGCTTCTTGCATGCCAGGTACATGCCATAGCACATCTTCTGGTGGTGGGGGTAGTTCTGCTTGGAGAGGGAGAGAACCTCGCTGAGGTAGTAGACGGGCCTCTGAACCGGCTGAGCCTTGGCTTCCTCTGGGCGCTCCACCACCAGGACGACGCTGACGACACGGCTGATGGCTGCTATATAGAGCAACATCGGCTCCTGCTAGCCGGCGTGGCTAGAACCGGCGTTGTGGATAGCATGCGCTTGAGGTCATGGAATGCGGTGTCGTCTTGCGAAGTCCAGGTGAACTTGTCCGTCTTCTTCATCAGCTGGTACAACAGGAGTGCCTTCTCCCCCAGCTGGCTGACGAAACAGCTGAGGGAGGCCAGGCATCCGGTGAACTTTTGGACTCCAAGCAGGCTCCTAGGCAGCTGCATCCTCTCGATGGCCGCAATCTTCTCCGGATTTGCCCCAATGCCTTGTTGTGACACGAGGGAACCGAGGAGCTGACCGGATGGCGCCCCGAAGACGCACTTATCCGGGTTCAGCTTCATCTGGTACTGGCGGAAGTTGCCAAATGTCTCTCCCAGGTCTTGGAGGAGGGTGCGCTTCTCCTTGGTCTTGATGACCACATCGTCCACATAAGCTTGCACGTTTCGGCCTATCTGCAAGTGCAAGCACTTCTGCATGCAGCGCTGATAGGTGGCACCTGCATTCTTTAGACCGAAAGGCATGGTCATGTAGCAGAAAGCCTGGTAGGGGCTGATAAATGATGTCTTAATCTGATCAGCCGGGTTTAACCAGATCTGATAGTAATCGGAATAGCAATCTAGAAAAGACAACAAATCACAGCCGGCCGTGGGATCGATGACTTGATCAATACGGGGCAAGGCGAAGGGGTCTTTCGGGCACGCCTTGTTCAGGCTGGTGTAGTCGATACACATGCACTAGGTCTTGTTCTTCTTCAGCACCAGGACTGGGTTCGCCAGCCAATCCGGGTGGTACACTTCCATGATGAACCTGGCTGCAAGGAGTCGGGTGATCTCGTCACTGATTATCTTCCTCTTCTCCTCTGCGAACCGGCGCAGAGGTTGCTTGACCGGCCTGGCATCCGGCCGAAAATGAAGTGAGTGCTCGGCGAACTCCCTCTGTACACCCGGCATGTCCTTGGGGGACCATGCAAAGATGTCCCGATTCTCACGGAGGAAGTCGACGAGCGCGCCTTCCTATTTGCTGTCCAAGCCGGCACTAATGGTGACGAACTTAGTCGGGTCGGAGGGGTCGAGCAGGATCCTCTTCGTCTCCTTTGCCGGCTGGAAAGCTCCTTCTCCAGCTGGTTTGCTGCTAGCTGGCATGTCCTGCTGGGCCATGGCCACATTGCGCATGATCACGCGCTTCTCCTCGGCTATGATGAGGGCCTATGCCAGTTTGGAGCCGGCTGAGGCGCACTCCATCAACCGCCTGAAGCAGTCGGCAACGATGATCACGCCGTGGGATCCCGGCATCTTCGTCTGGAGGTACGCGTAGTAGGGGACGGCCATGAACTTGGCGAGGGCGGGGCGCCCGAGGAGAGCATGATAGGAGCTCGCTAGGTTTACCACCTCGAACCAGATTGGTTCGCGGCAGAAGTTCTCCTCGGTCCTGAAGATGACGTCCAGCTGGATTTTCCCTACCGGGGCGCAGGCTGGCCCCGATAGCATGCCATGGAATGTTGTGGTAGTCAGGCGCAGATCGCATTCGCGAATGCCTAGCTTCTCCAGCGAGGACTGGTAGAGGAGGTTGAGGCTGATGCCTCCGTCGATGAGGACACGCAAGAATCGGCATGTACGCGCGTTGGAGATGATGAGGGGGTCGAGCACCATGGCGTAGCCCCCGGAAGTCGGCAGCTGCTCCGGCTGGTCTGCGCGGCTCCAGGTGATGGGGGTTTCCGACCAGTTAAGGTACTGGGGGACCGGAGAGACGATGGCATTGACCTCCTTGGAGCGTCGCCTGCGGCTATGCTTGTCGTCCAGCTCCGTCTCGAAGATGTGGTAGCTGGCATGCGGCTGGGGGTAGCCGTTGTTGTTGTTGCCACCATTACCATCATTGTCGGCTCCCCTAGTCGGTGGTGGTGGTCCACCAGGAGGGGGCGGGGGGAGACGAGGCTGGTTACCCTGGTCTTTTAGCTGGTGGGTCCAGCTGCAATTCCGAGTGGTGTCTGTAGCCGGTTTGAAGGGACCGCTGTGCCACTTGCACAGGCCGTCAAACATCTGATCGAAGGTGAGCCGTGGCTTCTGCCTCCTTGCATTATTAGCTGGTGCGTCGAGCGCACCCTCCACGGCATGGACCAGCCGCGCGTGGTAGGGGGCTTCTGTTGGCCGACTTGGCGGTCCCCATGGAATCGGTTGTTGTTGCCATGGCGCCTGGAGGATCCGGCTTCGCCAGCCAGATTGCTTGGACGGTCGTGAGCCGGCTCCATAGGAGTCGGACACCTGTCAGCCTTTTCTCAGAGGGGCTTCTTCATGGCGGCATCCGCCGTGGCATACAGGTCCGCAACCGTCATGAGCTCCGCCTTGGTTTTCGGCTCGTCACACAGTAGCCGGTGGCGAAGCATGGTGCCTTCCCGGCAACCCTCGATGAAGAAACTAATGGCCTGGCTCTCCAGGATGCCCTCGCAGGTGTTGCGGAGCTCCGTCCATTTGGCGAGGTACTCGCGGTCGGTCTCGCAGTAACCCTGGACGCACAAGGCCATGTCGCGTGGGCGCCCCGGGTGCTTGTACGTGCTGTTGATGTTGCGGATGAATACCTTCTCGAAGTCTGGCCAGGCGTTGATGTTGTTGGGCGCAAGGCTATTGAGCCACGTCCTTTCCGACCCGGTTAGCATAAGGGGGACGTAGGGAATGGCTGTGCGCTTGTTCCCATGGGCGATGCCGACTGCAGTACCATAGTCGGTCAGCCAATCTTCTGGCTTCATGCTGCTGTCGTACTTGGGGGTGTCCCTAGGCAGGGAGAACTTATCCGCAAACGGCTCGTTCCGGATGCGGGGTCCGAAACAAACCATGTCGGTAGAATCTTCTTCCTCTGTGACATGCGCTTGAGCGAGGAGCTCAATGTGGTCACGGGCATCCGGACAATCCGGGTTGGGCGCTCCCACCCGGCCCGAGAGATGGGAACCCCCGGGTCTTGGAGCTCCGGTTGGTGGAGGGGGAGGCGGCGGGTTGTTGTTCACCGTCTACTCATAGCGCAGCTGGCCTTTGTTGCTAGAGATGCGATGCCTGCTGCGGGCCTTAGCCGGCTGAGGGGAGGACGCCTGCTGGGTGTCGCGCGGCACGCCCCTGCTGTTGGCAGACAGCTTGCTCCCCCTGGAGTAGCTGGGGTCCTCCTGCATCTGTCGGTTGGCGTCAGCCTGCTCGTCCACGATGCGGAGGAGCTCCTGCACATGAGCGTGCTGGCGGGCTCGCTCCTCGCCCTCCAGATTGGGCAGCTCTTCTGCCGCGGCTCGCGCCGCACGCAGGTTCTTGATGGGTGTGCTGTAGGTGGGCCGGATGAGGGCGGGCGCGGGATCCGGCTCTCCATCCTTTTCCATCCTACCGCCTAGCTCGCCGCCCCAGCGCCGTATCTGGCCGCGCCGGCTCGGCTCCGCGGTAGCCGGAGTGAAGCCGTGCGCACGGTCGTACTCGCGCCGGGTGATCTCGAGTTGCTTGCGGGTTGCTGCCAGCTCCATGGCCTCCTAGAGGAGGATATGTCTCTCCATGGCGAAGTTGGCCTCCACCTCCTCTGGGTTATCCCCGAGGTTAACCGGCGTCAGGAGCCGATCAATGGCATCCTCCACCGGGTTCCGAGGCTGCAGAGGGGCGGAAGTTAAAACCTCGTCCGCGCCTCGCTCCCGCGGCTAGCGGGGATGAGAGCTGGAGCCGGCTATAATGACCTCCACGCCGCAGGGACGCGACAGAGGCGCTACCGCCCCGGATGCGGAAGCTCTGCGACAGAGACGATCTCCCTAGCGAAACGCTCCGGGACGGTGGCAACGTAGACGGGGAGGTCGCCGAATAGCAGGACGGTGCCGTTCGCCAGGAAGGCGGTTTTGGCGAAGCAGGAAGCGTTGTCGATGACGCAGTCAAATTTGCCGAGCGTGAGCACTAAGCCGGAGGCCACACGCTCACCGGCTGAAGTGCAGGGTCCCGTGCGGAACATGACTTCGGTCGAAGCCATGTAGCCCCACGGTGGGCGCCAACTGTCGTTGTATTGGGAACCATAGTACCTGAGAAGGTTAGATAGAGGTGTGGGGACTAGCAGGGAAGCTATCGACGGCATCCGCAGGCGGGATTGGATACAAGCAAGTGTAGCTGGACATAGGAAGTACCTAGGTTCGGAGCCCTCGTGGTGAGGTAAAACTCCTACTCCTGCCGGATCTAACTATGGGGGCATACGAACTACAAGTGCTCCTCGAGCTGTATTCCCTTGCTACTGCCTTAAATGCAATGAGACCAACCCTTACTACTGAGGCCTTGCCTCTCCTTATATAGGCAGAGAGGCAACGGTCTCACTGGCCAGTCCGACTGGCGGGTCCCAGAGGCGGGTCCCAGCCGACTGGTCATCTATAGTCTCCGGTACGGTATGTCCCATCGGAGTACGAGCGGTATGGCGATCATAGGCACAGTGGATGATGTGCGAGCATGTCGTCACCACCGGGCCACTGTTCCCGCGTCACCCCCGCAAAGTCTTCGGTATGGCCGAGTAGTGGCCAGTCTTGTCATCGTACAGGCGTATCATGCACTGATACGCACATCATCCTGTCTCCTTGATTGGTTCCGGCTACGTCGCCGTAGCCGGTTGCTTCTTGGTGATCCGACTACCATGAGGTAGCCGGCCTGGCCTGCTTTGTCCGGCTGCATCTAGCCAGCCAGACGCTATCCGACTGCCCTGTTTCTTGTCCGGTTGGGGTATCTGGGGATCATCCCCTCGACACCCGTTGCCCTCGGGGACTACTCATGGGGATATACCAATTGGGGTATGCCTAGAAGGATGATTCAACTAGCCCAAGTCCAAAGTGAATGGGCCTGCAGGAACGACAACTGGAAAGCGACTAACGTAGAAGCCTGGTGACTGGAAGCTTGAGGCCCACCAGCTTAGATAGGCCCAGTCGAATTAGGGCAAATCCTCTGAAGCCTTAACTGATTCGGTTGTAATCCTATAAACCCTAGCGAGGTACCCCTATATAAACCTTCCTAAGGTACTTTGCATACTTACGCACTATTGTCTACCCCATCCAAGCGACTCGCTGCTTAGCCGCCGAGCTCGCCCACCTTGTAATCCACTATCCCATAATACAATCTAGCAGGAGTAGGTCTTTACCCTATGGGGGCCGAAACTGGGTAAATCCCTTGTCTCTGGCTCCAATCTCGCACCGCGGATGGTAATTAGCTCTTGCCCCAAATCATATCAATCTCTACCCCTGGTAGCGACTGCCGTGGTCATTCCCATGACACGTAGTAATGTGGCCATCTGAGATTCTTAGCAACTTTTATTGCTTTGAACTCCAAGGACATTTGTGTTATTCTTAGCGTGATTGGTTAACTGTATCACTAAAAGCATGATGAGTGTTCTACAAGACCGCTACTCTGGTGCACTCTCTTCGGTCAAAGAGTTAGGCTCGTGCCAAAGCTCTAAGACTATGTCTTCTTGCCTGGTAAAGCAAGTTCCCTCTTGAACCAAGTGACATATCGATGGTTCGTGATGTTCTAGACGTCTTTCTAGAAGTATCGCCATGTCGCCACATGACCATGTTGCCAAGTTCTTGAGCAAGCAAGTTCTCTGGACTGCTCCTTTCTCCAAGGATCCGTACTAGATACCACTGAATCAGTTGGTTGAGCTTAAACAACAATTTGGAGAGTTGTAAGACAAAAGTTCTATCCGACTCACTTCCTCCTAGAAGAGATGTCTAGTTTTGTCCGTGTTGAAGAAAGATAGTATATCCTTCATGGATATGTTATCTTCCCTGCTTTTTATTTGATTTGGTTTATTGTAAAATCAAACTTGGTTCCAAGGACTATCCTGATGATGTTGCTACTTGTGATGTTTCACTTGAGTGCATCCTCATGCCTTTCGTCTAACCAATACTTTGCCTTGTTCATATGGTATATGAGTCCATATTCTTGGAGTATCTTGAAAAGTTTGTTATTGAGCCCATCGATGACATCCTTGTCGTCTCCATGCTATATCAAATTCATATGGAACTATTGGCGTTCATGTTGGAAAACTTTCAAGAACCTTCTTCGTGTCACCCCGAAGAATGTGTTATGGATGTTAGAAGTGACCTTCTCTGGTTCACGTGTAACTGTTGAAAGATGTCGTCGTGGATTCGATATATTTGTTCCCTCTACGGACACGGTTGTATTACATTGCAAGTACTTGATGTATGAACAACTGTCCTTCAACAAGTTGTTAATACATGGGTCTAGCAATCAAGCTCAGTCTTTTGGAGCTTGACACTGTATTCCATTTCTTGAGAATCTAGTGACTTTACCTTGGCGGTAAATGTTACACTCTTTCTATTCAGACATGCTGAGTGTGAATTATCATTTCACTTAATCGGAGCTGAATCTCAAGAAGCAACGATGGTTGGTGTTACTCAAGGTTTTGGACATAGGTCTCTTTGTAAACCCAACGAGAATGATGTAATGGTTCACACAATCACCCGAAAGACCTTCTGTCATATTCTCTTGATTCAACAATGACAACCACTCTTCATAAGGCTCCTTCTATGATTTATAATAGGATTTGTCCTTATGGTTTCCTTTGTATCCAAAGTCCGACCTTTACTTGATGTTTGCCTCGAACATCAAGGAGAACATTTAAAGTAGTGTTGCTAAATGTCTCTCGATAAATCCTCTAGACCCTTTATGTTGGCAAGCATCTTGTTGAGCCAAGTAATTGAAGTTTGAGAATGACGTTTCTTTTTCCTAATGTCATAAGGAATCTTCTTACCTATTCATCTGGTGGTGTAAAGTGATATCACGATCTTCGGCAAAGGTTTTGATAATCCTAGATGAATACAAAGTTTCCTTCATTTTTCAATCATGTTCGAAGAGCGACTATGATTTTGGTAATCAGAAGTTCCTACTATTACATGATCCTTGTGACTCTTATGAGTCCTCGCCACAAAACACCTTTCTGTTTATACCTTCTGTTAAACAAAAAGTGATCCTTCTGTATCAAAAGTATTTCAACATCTTAGTTATACATATCTTTGTATCTATGAAGCTATACTTAAGCTATCTAGTAGAGTTTCACCTCTCGAACTCTGTGGTAATGCTCTTTCCGTTGTAAGCTTTCCTTTTTAGAAGCCTAAACTCTTCCGAAACTCCATGGTCTCAATCCTTATGAAGACCGGCTATCTAACACCTTGAAACCTTCTCCTCTTGTTTCCTATGTTACCTTGATGTGTTTCATTTCATCACCTCAAAGTTGTTTCTGAACACTCCTTCACGAGTTGACCATGAGAAACTATATGTGTTGTTAGTGTGTTTCCCTCTTATCCTTAGAGTGACATTGTTCTCGTCTCTCTTCCTACCTTTGGAATCTCGGGTCGAGATTCTCGTAAGGGGGATACAGCTGTAACAGCCGTAGTTTTATTAAATATTAATTAGGGTTTACTTATGCATTATCATGAGCATCATCTTTTAAAAAGTGCATGCAAAAGAAATGAAGTAAAACCATAACCCTATTTTCCCTCTCAAGATATTCAAATGGTTTTGAATTTTGAAAGTATCAAAAACATGTGGAGCAAATGGACTAAAGAGGCCCCCAACTATTTCACATGTTTTACAAACCCTCTGGTAATTTTGTATTGCCAAAAAAAAATGAATTTGAAAGTACAAAAGAGAAATGAAAACAGGAAAAGGAAAAAGTTTTGCTAAATAATAATAAGTAGTAGAGCCACAGCAGGCCGGCCCAGCTTCCTATTCTCCCTTCCTGCCGGCCACGCGTAACTCTCGTGGCCCATTAGCAGCCTAGCAAGGCCCAACTCGTGTACCCCTTTTCTCTCATCGTCTTCGACGATGACGGGAAGAAGCTCGCTATATGTAGCACCGCCGTCGATCGCCACCAACCGCTACAATGCGTCCAGCTGCCCTGGATGAGGATAAGACCATCGTTGTCGTGCTCATCTTCCCCTGTGATTGTTCCTTCCTCTCGCGCTCGCTCTATCCGCCCTTCCTACACGCGAGCCGAAACCCTAGCCTTAGATGCCACTAAAGTCGTGCCATTGCCGTGATCCCCTTGGCCACCCGATACTGTCACGAGCTCCGCCTCGCCTCCCTCGTTGTTCCTGATGAGCCGTGCTTGGTGGGACGCTCCGAATCGCTGGAATTGATCCCATCTTCCCCGCCTCCGATGCTGTTCGTCCTTGCCATTGCCGTCGATTACGTCCACCTCTGTCCTTGCTGAGGCTAGATACATGTAAAGGGTGAGACTCTGGTCCTCCTAGACCCCTCATATGTCCCCTTCCCTCTCTGGTTTGTCGTCGTGCCATCGACCACCAAGCTCTACCACCGCATGTCGTTTTTGCCAGTGCTCCGGTGACGTCCCCGCAGTGATGCCGCCTCTTTTAGGTCCGCCTTGAAGCACTGGTTCAAATGCACCTAATCTTGTAGCCTCGCGTGCACGCAATCACCATCCCGCCATCCACCTGAGAGCCACCGCTAGCGTGATGTCGTGATGATGTCACGGTGACACCAGCGCGAGTGGGCAGCCCGGTCAAACTGGCCCTTGGTCCCACACTCCAGGTGGCTGCTGACGTGGCCCCTGACCCCACCTGTCAGCCTCTAGGGCTAGACCTAGCCCCGGTGAGAAATTGTTCGCACCCCGTGCTGACGTCCACCCATGTCATGCTAACACAAAAAAAGTTTAATAAATTGCTTTAGTAACTTAAGAAATGATTTAAATCTTATAAATTCAATAACTAATTATTTATAGGTCATAAAATATGTATAATATATCAAAATGCTCAGTAAAATGAGATCTACCCTTTAGCATCAAAATCATGCATTGTTAAACAACTTTAGTTGTAAGTTTAATTAGGAGAACAAATGAACCCCCGTAGGTGATTCCAGGGTCTCTCATTTATTAGGGTTTGCACCCCGTGGACACCGCTTAATTTGCCAAGCATGGTTTAGGGTTACATTCCAATAATACTTAAACTATCATATCACCATCCTTGCTTGAGGATTGCATCGATGCCATGTGTTGATTATTTCCCTTTCTTTCCAGTGATTGGTTCTTCCCGGTATAATACTATACCGCCTCCGAGATCGATGTCTGAGATCAACATCATCGAAGCTTGAAGAACAATACTTGGCAAACTATAACTAAGTCTAGTACAAGGCTTCTAAAGATCTGCTTTTGAGTTATCAACACGCAAAGGCAAGCATAGCCCCACCATTATACAATCCTATAGTTTCTAAAGCATTTCAATTCTTGCCATGATGCATACGATTCTACTATGGTATTTTATCGATAGGTAGAGTATCCTATCTGTTGCATTACGCCCTTTGAGCTTATATTACTTGATCCACTGCTCCTAGCATAACTAGGTTTGGCTTATGTGCACTGCTAGAGCTTATATCTGTGTCTTGCTTAGCCATGCTTAGCTCTTAGTGCTGGTTCATCCAGATGATGTATCGGATGTAGAGAATATAGTATGACAGGAGAATGAGACGAGATGAGATTAGTGGTAAAGGTTAAACATGCTAAAGCTTGTATTGGCCATGGTGGGATGTGGTTTTTCTAGTCCATGCTTTCCACCATTAGGACCCGAGTTCTTGCCCTCAGAACCAAGACAAGCGTACAGCCACACGGGACTAGGAGTCTCTCGACCAACTAACTTTCCTAGTAGATTCCATGAGTCACCACTACAAGAAAAGTTGGCTTTTGCAACGGACGATTTTCGTGGGTGAAGGCCCATTTTTCGTGGCTAAAGAGTATTCTATGATGGATGCCCATCGTCGTAAAAGCCCCATCACAAAAGAATCTACCATGGTTTTTTTCCTGGCCATGGCGGATCGCACCCTTTAGCCACAAAAAGTTGTTCCGTCGTAGATCTGTTTGCTAGCCGCGTTGAATGCTGACGTCATGCAAAATTCCACGTGGCGAAAACCGTTAACGACCAGTTACCGCCGTTAACGGCCAGGGAAACCGTGGTAGAAGCCAGGCCCAGCCAAGGCCTACTCATAATTTAGTGGGCCGGCCCATCAAGAGAGCCCAATAAGATTACGGCCCATTACTGTTTCGTCCGACAATGCTTGAAATGGCCCAAAGATGTGGCCAGACATGGCCGACGAATGTCAGGCCCGTTACTGTTTCGGCCTACAAAAGCCCACACTTTTCAAATATTGTGCGGCCTGTTAACAGTCTGCGTCAAGTAGGCCCGATACTGTTAAAGCCCATGGTCAGCCCGTCACTGTTCTCACAGCTCGTCATGGGCCGCCTACGAACGACCCAATTTTGAGAAGGCCCGATACTGTTCTGGCCTTTTACTATTCTGGCTCGTTACTGTTATGGTCATCTACTATTCATGTCCATTACTATTGTGGCCCTTTACTGTTCTAGCCCATTACTGTGTTGGTTGCCCCCGTTCTGGCTTGTTACTATTCATTCTTGTTACTGTTCTGGCTTGTTAGTATTCTGGCCTGTTACTGTGCTGGATTGCCACTGTTCTAGTCTACTGGTGTTTTGGCCTGCTACTATTTGGCATGTTACTGTTTTGGCATGTTACTATTTCGGCATGTTACTTTTCCGGTCACTTACTGTTCCGGTCTGTTACTATTCTGGTCTGTCACTTTTTTGTTATGTTACTGTTTTGGTAGTTATGTTACATTTTCGGTAATTCTGAAACCTGGTCGACCTGGCTGGCGCAGTTATGGTACCGCCATGCGTGGATGGCGTCAACTAAATTCCTACATGGCCTATGTGAGTTATCTAGATATTACATCAGCTACAAACTTCTTAAAAATATTACAAAATATGAACAAAAGGGAAAGAAAATTCAGCACTTCAGTTGTGAATCAAGTTGATAGCAGATTCCTCAATTTTCTTTCTTAATCCATCAACTACATCTCCCTTTGAGTGTGACAGCTATATTGGAAAACCTCCTTGAGATATGATCTTGCAGTCCCCTCTTTGGTGGCGATAGCAATAATTGCAGTCTGAAACAAACTAATAACAAGTTAATATAGCAAAGAAGACAAACTACTCATAGCTAAGAATGAACTAGATAGGAATTATAACTGCATAATACAAACTTGTAGAGCAAGAATGCAAACCATGAATGAACTATAAAGTAGAGGATAGTTGTGTCGTTGCCTAGGACGAACCAGAACCAGATACGAGATATAATGGTGTGGCTTGTGAACCTATAGAACAAGACAAACAAACATTAGACAAGTATGCCAACAATGAAATGAGCAATCAAACAAAGTGTTTCTTAGAATTTTAGTATAAACTAGCCAGGTCATTTCAGCAAATATATATGGAAGCAGTGGTATCTCCTAGAATGAAAGAGACATTGGGTGACTCGGAATTTGTGGTGAGCTACACAATGGCATACAGTTACTGTCATAGCTAAGAATGAACCACATAGAAATTATAACCGCATCATACCAGAACTTGTTGAGCAGGAATGGAAAACACAAATGAACTATACGGTAAAGAATAATTATACCGTTGATTAGGACGAACCAGCACCAGATACAGAAAATATATAATGGCATCGCTGGTGGACCTGTAGGCTATCCAAACCAACATGTTCAATGTTGCCTTTTTGAGCTCTACGCAAAGAAAAAGAAAATAGTTAGTGTTGCAGCTTTTGAAGAACCAGATGGCAACAACAAAATTATAATCGAACTAGTACGAAGAGTTTGAACGGGTACCATAGGATAGCGGAACGATGCAAGGGAGGAAATAATAGCAGGAACTTAGCTCAGGATTAACCAGATAGAGTCAGTAACTGTGTAGCCGGGAATCCACACTAATATTTTCCACTGACATTACATTTTGCAAGAACTACATAATATCAGGCATTTACTAGTGTACGGAGCAGCTAAGATAAGAACATGTGCATGACAAAATAACAGACATGTCCATGACTTTATATTTGTAGAGCAGCGAATGCAAATCAACATGTCTAATGACATTGTATGTACTAGCACGAAGAACAGGCATGCCCAGTGACTTGTATGTACTAGCACGATTATCAAAATGCAGTTCACTATGACAGGCTTGAACCTTCTATACCGTTGACAAAACTAAAAAGGGTTGGATATTTGGTTAACCTTGGTCGGAGAGGCGCCTAAGAATCTTCGGTACCGTGCGAGTGACGTCCAGGTCACCGAGGGTGCTGCGGTTGCGGTGGCTGTTAGCGTCGGGGAAGCAGATCTTAGGCGGTCGATGTCGGCTTGAAAGCGGAGGACGAGAGCATCGCTGAGGCAGGTCTGGTGCAGTGAACGGTGATGGCCGTGTAGCTGGTCTGGAGCGGTGACCATGGAACTCTTTGAACTAGATCACGCCCGCTGGACACTTGTGAAGCGGTTCCGGTACGGTTGGGTAGCTTTTGGCAGCGAGGAAGCAGATGTTGGGCGGTCGATGATGCCATCGGCGTGGTGAACAACACCGCAGCTCCTAGATCTGGTGGGTGAGTGTCGGTGAAGTGGCTGCGCGGCGGTGCACGAGACCGCAGCTCAAGTTGGTGCGCGCGGTGGTCGTGGAGGGGACAGAGGAGCTTGGGATTTTTGGGAGGGCAGGCGGGAAAAACTGGGGGAATCGGGACCATAGAGGTGAGCAGAATAAATAATTATGATCGTGCCCCCGAGCTACCGACTTTAGCATGCCCATTTGTCGTCTGAACAATGGGTAGATTTGGAATTTTAAATTATAATGTTTTTGAAATGGAAGGGCGCAAAATGCTTCAAGGTCGGTGGGTGGTTTTGCCGCTCGATTGAGAATTTGAATTTGGCTTGCGCCCATCTAATAATAATATTAATAGAAAATTGGTACTCCCTCGGCCGGTGGGATATTTTTGGCTCAATGTTTTTGAAACGGTGGGCGGGAAATTATTGGTAGGTGGGTGATTTTGCCGCTTGATTGAGATTTTGAATTTGGCTAGCCTCCATCTACTAATAGAAAAAAGGTAGTAGATCGTACGCTATCTGTCCAGGAATTCAAGGTCGAGAGTCACATCAACTGATCATCCATAAACATTGTTTTGTACAGAAACTTGTATACCTTCCATTCACATAGCATAGGCGGTAAATTTTGCTGCTCGACTCAGATTTTAAATTTGTCTTGGGTCCATGTAATAATATAATAATGGTACTACCTCGGTGGGTGATTTTTCCTGAAAATGTTTGAAATAGAGGGGGTGCGAAATGCTTTTCGGTCGGTGGGTTATTTTTCCACTCGATTATGATTTTGAATTTGGCTGCCGGCCAAGTTTTTATTACTAGAAAAAAGGTTGTGTAGTTCGAACGCCATCTGGTCAGGAATTTAAGGCGAGACTCACATCAACTCATGCCTCCGATTCAAACGGGGTAGGCGGTAGGTTTTGGCGGTCGATAGTAATTTTGAATTTATAGATTGCCAAAGAATAATGAAAAAAATAGGCCGTTCTCCCTCTATTTCAGGGATCCAAGTCAGGGAGAGTGATTATCTACCACGCGTATGAAAATGCAGATCTCCAATACAAGAATGTTTGTTTAACATAACAACAAACAAATGTCTGAAGTAGCTCTGATTCAAGCATGTGAAAATGGTGTGCAACCAAGTTCTACTAAGTATTTAGGTGTCGGCACAGACTCTTCTATAGGAAGCACTAACTAAATGATAGTACTATTTCAGATCAAATAAAAAGCCTACTATGAAACAAATACTCCTACTACAGCATACTATCAAAACAGAAAGACCAGCTAAAGTATATGTAGAACAAATAAAACAAGATTTCATCCCGCATACACTACTATATAGAAAACACCATTTGATCATATAAAACAATGTTTTACTAGACACACATAGGCCCCCAAAACGAACAGACATCTCTAATATTGCAACCCCTACCACTGTGACTGCAACACAAACAAAGGTGCCACCACAGTTCCATCAGCTACCAAAACAAACAAATATCAGACTGCAGCTCCAAATAACACAACCTCGGCTAACACATGCTTTCCCAAACAAGCCTTGCTTGTTCATCCGAGTGTTATTTTCATCTCCTTGATGTTGCAGTCTGAATCAGCTGTGTTGCTGACATGACTTCCTTTTTGTTTCTTTGGTTTAGCACTCTGAATCACGTTGGTTGCTGAAGGAAAAGAACAAAATTATAAGAAAAATCATAGGTGTACAAGAATGCAAGGGTTGCACATGAATGACTGCACTAACCAGGTCTCATAATGTAGGGATGTAAAGTATACCAACGTTTACGAGATCTGAACTTCTTAGACTTCATGCTGCTAAGATCTAATTCGAATACTCCCTCCTTCGCCCATATAACAACCATTTCTCTATCCTCAAATGCACAGAGTAACCTTACTGCATCTTTCCCACCATATGCCCATGATTTATCAAGGCCAAGGAGAGTATCCAACTCAACATTTATATGAGGCACCCAATCTTCCCATTTGCCTGTTGATGATCTTGCACTAGACCACGTGTTTAGACTGAAGTCTCTTATAACCACAAGGGCAATATCTCCATTGTGCCCCTTAGCGATGACAAAATTGCATCTAGAAATATCATGTGTCTCATGGGGGCACTCAATATAACATAGTTTTGTTGTCACGTTATCGATGGCAATTATATATCTGGAGTTCATTGTTGGCCAGTACAAAATGTCCCCTATGAGAGTTGATGGCCTGCGATCAATCTTAGCCAGCATCTCAGCAGGTTCAATCTAGTCCTCCCATTTTCCTAACTCTGATGAGTACCTCTACACCAGTGCTTGGTTACCGTTGGTTACTATCCAAAACAACCCAGAAATTATTGCAACTGTGTTAAGAAAATTGCCCATGATTTCTCAAACAAAGAATTGTGCTGTTATCATACTCACATATCAGCCAAATTGGTGGCTCTAGTATCACTCTTTCACTTCCACTGACTGGATCCCAAGCCTTTATCATCTTAGACCCTTGAGGATAATGAAGTAGCACCCTACCATTGTGACATACGAGTACATATGGTTTGTAGGCTTTATGTACTTCCACCAGCATGTTCAGCTTCTGGAAGATGGAGTGGTCAAGATTAAGATATGTTAAGAATCGAGCGTCCTCGGAGCTGTTGGTGAAAAACCCAAGTAATGGCATTCCTCTGTTGTGTGACAGGGTTAGCCTTTTGAAATTGTTGCTTCCCATGAAGTCCATCCAACATTTTTGGGCGACTGATGCCCTCAGTATACAGGATGGGTGCGCAGGAAGCCTGACAAGAATATGACCAAATACATCGCCTGGCAAGTCGTTGATTGTTGCATATGTTTTTCCACCGAAGCTGGTAGGACGATGCAAATAGCACAAGTGCATCATCAGAATTAAGTAAATAGCATAATGCACAATGCACAACCCTAAAAAGAATTAAGTGAACACCACAATGTGTCATACATTTTTACAGGAAAATTTATCATCGAAATTTCCTAAACTACACCCATCTGAAAAACTACCTAAAAAGCAGAGTCTGTCAACAAAATAACCTAAACAACACAAGCAATCAACCATAGTAGTACGAAAGCACCACAAAATTCTTCAGCATGTCGGAACTGGGCAAAGGGAATGAAGAACTTTTTTTAGGTCACCGGGGAGGACAGAAAGGCCCCCACTTCAATTTTCTAGTTTTATCATAAAGAAGAGGAGAAAAAACGGACGCAGCTTCAGTGACGTGGTGAACCCAAGTCTCATGGTGACTTGCCCTAGGATCCACCTTCCATCTTAGATCAAACGTACGACAGTAGTGCAAATTTTGAACTAAAAAGTAAAACTATTCGAAAAAATTGACAAAAAATCAGTAAATCATCGGTGCCTTGGTTTGAATCCTGTGAAAGTTTCATCCCATTCGGATCACTAGTTTCTGATTAAATAGATTTTTATGTTCCCACTACTACTAGTTTAAACTAATATCCACTTCGTCCAGAAAAACCCCGGAGCAGAATACACACAAGAGGGAGGAAGTCACTGAGACAAAATCCAATGTAGAACTTACAATGCGGTCGACGAGTTCTGAGCAGATGGAGTAGGCGCCGCCAACTAATGACGAGCTATTGCGGCTGACGCTGAAGAAGCACGACCACGAGCTGACGCGTTCCTAGCATCCCACGCAACCGTCTCTTTGGTAGCGGCAGGCAAGATAGCCGAATTTGTTCCAGCAGCAGCCGAAAAGGATTTCGATTATGCCTCCACCTATAACATCCCAAATTTTTTGCAATTGCAGATGTTACTAGAAGCATGCATCATATCCTTGCATCATGGCATCGCATAATAAAAACTGGATAGATATTTCTTCCTAAATCCCATAGTCATATATAGACTAAAAGGGGTAAAACCTTTTTGAACCACCAACACCCTTGCAAAAGTGTTATTTTATAATCCTACCCTAAACCTCTTCTTTTTACAAAATTTTAGAGACCAATTTCGTTTAATTCGGAGTCCGTTTGCAAAAGTTATTAAACAAATAGGAAAATAGAAAAAATAAAAAGATTAAGAAAAAAGCGAAACCGAACCTAACCGGGCCAGCCGAGCCAGCCCGGGACTTACCTACCGCCGCCTGGCCAGGTGGGCGTCGCACAGCACGTGGGCCGGCACAAAGCCACGCCAGCATCCGCCAGCCCACCTCCAGCCACAGCTGCCGACAGGCCGGACCCACCCGTCAACCTCCTTCTTGTTCGAGTCCGGCTCGAGCACGAGCTCGCCGCGTCGCCACAACCGCCACCGGCCGATTCGGAGCGGATTCCGTATCCCCCGCGCCAAGAAAACCTGCCTTTTTAAAGCCCCGGCACGCCTCCCGCGAAACCCTAGATTTTTTCGACCCCACCGCCACCGAGCCACCGCCAATCGCTCGCCGGAGCTCCGCCGGACCCCGCCGCCTCTAGCCGCCGCCCGCCGCCACCTCGGGAGGGAGGAGCCGACGCCGCCCCCGGGAACGGAACCGCGGCGAGGAGCCGGTCGCCGTCATCTACTTCACCGGGCCGGGGGAGCACCGCCTCGCCCCCGTCGACCGTCGCCGACCGCCGCCGACGCTCCACCGCCACCCACCGTCGCCACCGCCGGTAAGCCACCCCCCCTCTGCGACCGCTAGATCAAGATCTAACGGCACAAAACGGTCAAACCACCCCCGGCCAATCGCGTCGCGCCGCGTGGCACTCGCCGCGTCATCACCGCGTCGGCGTCACGCGCACTCCGCTGGCCAATCCCGAGCCACCACTTATCACCGCGTAGCTGGCCGCCTTTTTATTTTTTCTTTTAAATAGGCAGAAAATACTTTAATCTTGTAAAATCCATAGTAATTCGAGTATTAGTATAAAAATTGCATAAAATATACCGTTGGATTCATATTTTTGAGTAGAACACAGATCTACAATAATATTGCTGTTTTACCACAGCAATCTTGTAGTAGGATTTAAAGTTTAGATTAGAGTATTTTAATTCTAGAAAATTATCTGTAGCTCCGTTTTAGTTGATTCTTGTTGCGTTGCCTTTGTATCAACGAGACCTTCTGTAGAAAATTGTCATATCATGCTTAGGGTGTTTAGATCTGTCTCGAGGTAGATTGGAGTTGTAGATCTAGTTTTGAGTTTGGTTATTTAGGGTTTAACCCAAAATACTTAAAATCTATGGGGAATCAATTCTAATGACATCCCCAACTCAACAACACCCCTGAATAAAACCCTTGGTCGAAATCGAATCCATCCTTGCATATTACCATGTTGCATGCATGCATTTTCGACTTCGTGACTTTGTTTTGTGCAAATTGTGATTGGATCCATGTTTGTTTCGTTAGATTGCTCAGAGTGCGCTGACGAATACTGTTGTGTAGAGTGCTGCTCGGATCAAGGAAAGTTACACCACTTGTTCATGTTTATGTCCCAATTTTGACTATGCATGTTTTACTCTTCAAATTCTGTAGTATGCATGTGTAGGATTTTGGTAGATTTTCTTCGTACTATTTTTCGCAAGTGTGGTTTTGTAGTATGCCATGAGTAGCTCTATGCTTAGGATTTTCCATCCCAATAGGTTATCCTGTTTTTCTAAGTTATGCTTGCTATGCTATATACTTGTATATATCAACTACCGTTGGGAGGGTTCGAAAGACTCAAACATTTTCTAAGTACGAGAGCTCTCTCGAGCGAACTTTTCCTCTCTAAACCCCCTTCAAAATAAAACTAAGTTTTCTTCTGGGCGGAATGGTTGTCGGGTCAACGAGTGGATATTTGGTGGAGGACGGCCGCCCAGGAATCAAAGAAGTCTGCCATGTTTCAGAATTCAGAAGCTTCCCGTGCAACCACAATACATATGGGCTCTGTCTTGGCTTAGTACTTAGTGGGAAACTTCACTGGGGTACCAACATTTTGAGGTTCTTGGCACGATTGGATCCAGCTGGTAGAGGGGATGCTAAGGGAAGGCTTCGCCGTGGTATTGTCTGTAAAAGGACTTGATCGTGGATTGTGGGGAAAGTGCACAACCTCTCGAGAGTATTGCAATCTGATCGATCAGCCGTGTTCATGGAAACAGAACAAATTTGAGTATCTGAAGGATGGAGCCTCTGAAATATCTTCCTATCTCTTTTCCAAACCTAACGTCTTATAAACCCCAAGGCGTGAGTAATATCGCCGTTGGGCGGGATTTTGGGAACTTGGTGTGTAGTATCCAAGTGCTAGGTTGATTGGGCACTTGGTGAGTAATATCCACGTGTTCCATTCAACCCTATACTATTTATCAAAGTTTACAAAGTAGGGAAAACCTTCTTCCTCTTTTCTTATTACATTGATAAAATTGGCTTTACGCAAATGACCCCAGATCCTACTCTTAGCCTTGCATGTAGAGATAGTCTTACTCTTTCCTTGGTGTAATTTGCCAATACATTCAAAGTATTGACCCAACTTGTTGGCTGCACGTCTTATGTGCAGAATCCGAAGATTGAAAGGTCCGTAGGGATCACGGGTCTTCACGCAACTAGCCTAAGGCGTTGATGGACTCAAGTTCTTCTTAGTTTCCGCTGTTTTATTTGAGCTAGCTATAAGCTATGCAAGTTGTAATAATTATACTCTGGATTATTCGTGTAATAATGACTTGTGTTTTACATGATATTCATCGACTGTGAAGTGCTAGCTAATGATCCAGGGACTAGCATGTTTATCACAGGGACTTAGGATCCTAAACGATCCGAGGTCACAACAGATTGTATCAGAGCACAAAGTTGCCTGTTGGACGTGACCCCTAGGATTGGAAACCACCTTTACCATGTATGTTTTTGCTTTCTATATTCTTCTAAGTTATTTGTACTCTTCTAGTATTTCTCTTCCTTATCACCTTGTGCCTAATTTTCTTTCTCCTAACCTAAAGATAATGGCCTTCTACTACGACCCCACGAAAGACATCCAGTGCCTGCGCTTTGGAGAATGCATTCTGGACATCATCAAGACGTTGCAGTTACCCATGCCGTCAATCAAGGGAAGCGAGTTGAGGAAGATGCACATGGAAGGATGTTGGGCGATTGAAGTCATCCAACCGGGTCGCAGCAAGTCAGAACCCAAGACAGAGGCCATTGTACTCAACGTCACCAGCGACTCCAAGGAGAAAGGACTTAGCATCAGCTTGCTGGAGCTCATTGGACGCCTTTGCGGACGCCACCATGAAGAGATTGAAGGCCACTACATCAAACTCTTTGGAAGACGTGATGAGAAGGGAGTTCCAATCGAGTTAACCCCGGAGGAAAGGAAGACATGCAAGCGTCGAAGGATCCAATATCAAGACTTGGAGTCCCACATCAATGGCCTTCAGGAGGGGAGCTGCCTTGAGATCGTCAGGAATGACGAGCTTTGTGCCCTAGTCAAGGAGAAGGACGAGAAGATCGAGGAGCTGGAAGAGAAGATCAAGTCCCTAGGAGGGGAGCTCACCGCCCAAGACAAGAGGTTCACTAATCAAGAGAAGAGGGTGCAAGATAAGAACAAGAGGATTAGGGAGCAAAGTCTCGTGCTCGCAAAGAAAGAGATGGAGTTCAAGAACTTTGCCACCATGTTGAAGGACCTGTGAGCAGCTAAGAGGAGCTTGGAGGAGATGATCACGCCCGAGACTATGGGGTCAAGTTTGATCAAGAAGCTACAGAAGGAGAAGAAGGAACTCCAAAAAAGGCTGGAATCTGCTACCTAGGAGCTGTAGGAGGTGAAGGAACTTCAAGAGAGGCTCGAAGCTGCTACACCGGAGCCACAGGAGGTGAAGGAACTTCAAGAGAAGCTTGAAGCCACGACGAAGGACATGGAGTTATACAAGTCACTACTGGAGAAGGAAGGCTTCATCATTGAGGAAGAGGAAGTGGATGATGAGTAGAGTAGTTAGACCACCTTTAGTTCTATAGTCAAACGTTGTTCGCGATTGTAATGAGTACCAAAAATTAGATTGGTTTAGTTAAACTTGGTTGAGTGTGTTGAACTATGTGCCTTGTGTGCCTTGCTTTTCTCGTGTGTTTTTTCTCTTGTTTACATAAGGGTAGGAGTTTATTCCTTAGGCTTTCTATCTATTTCTTAACTTGTCTCCCGAACCCCACAGATGGCGAGACGTGGAAACAATAACAACATGCCCCCAGAGATGGCACAACTTCTGAACTCCCAGAATCAGCTGATCCAACTCCTCACTCAAAACATGCAAAACAACAACAACATCCCGCCGCCTCCACCACCTCCACCGCCCCAACAGGATCGCTTGACTCGGTTCTTGAGGTTGAACCCTCCAATTTTCTCAAGTAGTTCTGAACCAATTGTGGCAGATGATTGGCTTCGCACCACCAACAAGAAGTTAGACACCGTCCAAGTTGTGGGAGCTGACAGGGTGCGCTTTGCCCCGCACCAACTTGAGGGACCAGCTGTTGAATGGTGGGATAATTACCAGGTCACCCACCCCGATATTGAAACTATCACCTGGAACTAGTTTGAGGCGGCCTTTCGTACTCATCACGTAGCCGCGTGAGACATGTCACTTAAGAGACGTGAGTTCCGCGACTTGAAACAACTGCACCGCTCTGTCTCCGAGTATGGGGACCTTTTCAACAAGCTAGCATGTTATGCACCTGATGATGTATCCACTAATGCCAAGAGACAGGAGGAGTTCTTAAGGGGACTTAATGATGAAATATCTATTCAGCTTGTGGCTCTGAAGTTTGATAACTACCAGGAACTCCTGGACAGGGAAGTGGTGGTTGAAGCAAAGCAAAGGACTATAGAGAACCGAAAGAGAAAGTCCACCTCACACAAGCACAACGCTGCCCCATATCAGAAGCAACGCACTTCGTCACGACCACCCCACAACCACAATGGCCACAACCACAATGGTCATCGTCATGGAGGACATAACCACAATGGCCATAAACACCGCAATGGAAATGGCAATGGGAAGGATCTGAGTGAAGTGACATGCTTCAAGTATAATAAGACAGGGCACTATGCAACTACCTGCACTGAAAAGATGAAGAATGGGAATGGTAATGGAAACGGCAACGGACACAACCATGGCAATGGTAATGGAAATGGGAAGAAGCCGAATCATTTTGTCAAAGCCACAGTAAATCATGTCTCCATGGAGGATGCTCGTGAGGCACCTGACTCCGTGATTGGTAAGTTCAAGCTTAACTCCACCCCTTCAGTTGTTCTTTTTGATACTCGTGCATCGCATTCATTCATATCAAGGGTATTTGTGGATAGAGGCAAGATACGTACGGAGACTATTAGTACTCCCCTAAGGGTAAGTTCTCCAGCAGGAGAAATAGTGGCAAACTCTGGATGCCGTGGGTTAGAACTAAGGATTGGGGCACACACCTTTCCCACCAGCCTAGTCGTTCTGGAATCACAAGGCTTAGACATAATTTTGGGCATGAATTGGATGACCGAATATGAGGGAGTCATAGATTGTGCCAAAAGGACTATCGCACTCACAACTCCGGATAAGAAAAGGACCCGCTTTAAGTCAGCTTTCGCACTCAAAGGAAGTGTGGTGAACTCTCTTAAGGGGGGTAGCTTGGAGGATGTGCCAATTGTGAAGGAGTATCCAGATGTGTTTCCGGAAGAATTGCCAGGGATGCCTCCCGACCGAGACATCGAGTTTCTCATTGACTTGATGCCAGGTACTGGACCAATAGCAAAAAGACCGTACAAGATGGATGTGAATGAGTTGAATGAACTTAAGAAACAGCTTAGAGAGCAATTGGACAAAGGCTTCATTCAACCAAATGCGTCATCTTGGGGAGCACCTGTCTTATTCATGGAGAAGAAGGATAAAACCAAGAGACTAGTCGTGGACTACTAGTCGTTGAATGAAGTGACAATCAAGAACAAGTACCCTCTACCCAATATTAACGACCTGTTTGACCAATTAAAGGGAGCTCGTGTGTTCTCTAAGATTGATCTCCGATTAGGTTATTTGCAGTTAAAGATCTAAGGACAGGATGTACCCAAGACAGCCTTCACCACAAGATACGGATTGTATGAGTACACCGTGATGTCGTTTGGCTTAAGCAATGCCCCAGCGTACTTCATGACTATGATGAACAAGGTGTTCATGGACTACTTGGATAAGTTTATTGTGGTATTCATTCATGACATACTCATATACTCCAAGGACGAGAAGGAACATGAGAGGCACATGCGCCTAATCATGGAAAAGTTAAGGAACACAAGTTGTATGCCAAATTTAGCAAATGTGAGTTCTGGTTGAAAGAAGTGGGATTCCTTGGTCATATTGTATCAGCTAAAGGTGTTGCCGTGGACCCAAGTAAGGTAGCTTCCGTGAAAGAATGGGAGTGTCCTAAGAATGTGGGTGATATTAGGAGTTTCCTAGGCCTTGCGGGATATTACCGAAGATTCATTGAAAACTTTTCCAAGATAGCAAAGCCTATGACAGAGTTGCTGAAGAAAGAGAAGAAGTTCCAATGGACCGAGGCATGTGAAGCAAGTTTTCAAGAGTTGAAGAAGCGCCTAGTAACAGCACCAGTTTTTTGCCTCCCTGACATCCAAAAGGACTTCCAAGTCTATTGCGACGCTTCCCGGCAAGGACTTGGTAGTGTACTGATGCAAGATGGAAAAGTAGTGTCTTACGCCTCTCGGCAACTTAAGCACCATGAGAATAACTACACCACGCACGATTTGGAACTAGCATCAGTTGTGCATGCGCTCAAGGTATGGAGACATTACCTAATGGGAAAACATTGTGATGTGTTCACGGATCACAAAAGCCTTAAATACATCTTCACTCAAAAGGAATTAAATATGAGGCAAAGGAGATGGCTTGAGCTCATCAAGGACTATGACTTGGACCTACAGTACCATCCTGGAAAGGCCAACGTTGTGGCTGACACCTTAAGCCAGAAAATCTATGTAAATGGACTTACCGTGGGAGAACTTCCAAATGATTTGTGTGAACAATTCAAGGACCTCAGGTTGGAAATAGTTCCGGAGGGATACTTAGCAACTATGGAGATAGTGCCAACGCTTCTGGACCAAATCAAAGAGGCCCAGAAGGGGGACAAAGAGTTGGAGGAAATAAGAGCTAATGTAAGCAAGGGTAAAGCAAAAGGGTTTCATACGGATGAACAAGGAACACTTTGGTATGAGAAGCGTTTGTGCGTTCCCGATGACCCTAATATCAGGAAGTTAATCCTTCAGGAAGCTCACGATTCGCCTTACTCAATTCATCCGGGTAATACAAAGATGTACATGGATGTGAAAGATAGGTTTTGGTGGAATAATTTGAAAAGAGATATTACTGAATACATCTCCTTGTGTGACGTGTGCAATAGGGTCAAGGCCGAACATCAAAAGCCAGCAGGACTGCTGCAGCCATTACCTGTGCCTGATTGGAAGTGGGACAAGATAGGCATGGATTTTATCACAGGACTACCGCGGACTCGTTCTGGGTATGACTACATCTGGGTAGTGGTCGACCACTTCACAAAGGTGGCCCACTTTATTCCCGTAAAGACCACCTATACGAGTGCTAAACTTGCCAAGATCTATATGTCAAGGATCGTAAGCCTTCATGGTGTACCCAAGGGGATTGTCTCTGATAGAGGTACGCAATTCACCTCTAAGTTTTGGCGACAGCTACACGAGTCTCTAGGGACACGACTGGAGTTTAGTACTGCCTTCCACCCACAAACAGATGGACAGACGGAAAGAGTTAATCAGATCTTGGAGGACATGTTAAGAGCCTGTGCGCTAGACTATGGGTCTAGTTGGGATGATAACTTGCCATATGCGGAATTCTCGTACAATAATAGCTACCAAACTAGTATCAAGATGGCTCCATTTGAAGTTCTATATGGCAGAAAGTGTAGAACTCCGCTGCTATGGAGTGGAGTTGGAGAACGTAGTTTGTTTGGACCTGAACTGATCAAGGGTGCCGAAGAAAAAGTGAGACAGATTCAAGACAGGTTAAAAATAGCCCAATCCAGAAAAAAGAGTTATATTGATTCCAAGTGCAGGGATGTGACTTATGAAGTGGGAGACCGTGCGTATCTCCGAGTTTTGCCACTACGAGGAGTTAAGAGATTCGGAATCAAGGGTAAGTTACCACCCCGATTCATAGGGCCCTACAAGATCTTGGGTCGAAGAGGGGAAGTTGCCTATCTGTTCGAATTGCCTGAAGTGCTAACAGTTCATGATGTTTTCCATGTGTCGCAACTAAAGAAGTGTTACCCAGAAATGGCTGAAACCCCACTAAAGGATACGGTTCCGTTGGAAGAAGTTCAACTGGAAAACGATCTCACCTATGAAGAAAAACCCACCCGGATTTTGGAAACAGCCGAGAGAATTACTCGTACCAAGACTATCAGGTTTTGCAAAGTTCAATGGAATCACCATTCCGAGGAAGAGGGCATGTGGGAACGTGAAGAAGACCAGAAGAAAGAACACCCACACCTATTTGCTAACCAACATGAATCTCAGGGACGAGATTCTTCTTAAGGGGGTAGGTTTGTAACATCCCAAATTTTTTGCAATTACAGATGTTACTAGAAGCATGCATCATATCCTTGCATCATGGCATCACATAATAAAAACTGCATAGATATTTCTTCCTCAATCCCATAGTCATATATAGAATAAAAGGGGTAAAACCTTTTTGAACCACCAACACCCTTGCAAAAGTGTTATTTTATAATCCTACCCTAACCCTCTTCTTTTTACAAAATTTTAGAGACCAATTTCGTTTAATTCGGAGTCTGTTTGCAAAAGTTATTAAACAGATAGGAAAACAGAAAAAATAAAAAGATTAAAAAAAAGCGAAAGCTAACCTAACCGGGCCAGCCGAGCCAGCCCGGGACTTACCTACCGCCGCCTGGCCAGGTGGGCGTCGCACAGCACGTGGGCCGGCCCAAAGCCGCGCCAGCATCCGCCAGCCCGCCTCCAGCCGCAGCCGTCGACAGGCCGGACCCACCCTTCATCCCCCTCCTTGTTCGAGTCCGGCTCGAGCACGAGCTCGCCGCGTCGACACACCCGCCACCGGCCGATTCGAAGCGGATTCTGTATCCCCCACGCCAAGAAAATCCGCCTTTTTAAAGCCCAAGCACGCCTCCCGCAAAACCCAAGATTTTTTCGACCCCACCGTCACCGAACCGCCGCCAATCGCTCGGCGGAGCCCCGCCGGACCCCGCCGCCTCCAGCTGCCGCCCGCCGCCACCTCGGGAGGGAGCAGCCGACGCCGCCCTCGGGAACGGAACCGCGGTGAGGAGCCGGTCGCCGTTGTCTACTTCACCGGGACGGGGGAGCACCGCCTCACCGCGGTCGACTATCGCCGACCGCCGCCGACGCTCCACCGCCACCCACCGTCGCCACCGCCGGTAAGCCACCACCCCCCCCCCTCTTCGACCGTTAGATCGAGATCCAACGGCACAAAATGGTCAAACAGCCCCCGTCCAATCGCGTCGCGCCGCGTTGCACTCGCCGCGTCATCACCGTGTCGGCGTCACGCGCGCCCCGCTGGCCAATCCTGAGCCGCCACTTGTCGCCGCGTAGCTGGCCGCCTTTTTATTTTTTCTTTTAAATAGGCAGAAAATACTTTAATCTTGTAAAATCCATAGTAATTCGAGTATTAGTAAAAAAATTGTGTATAATATACCGTTGGATTCATATTTTTTAGTAGAACACAGATCTACAATAATATTGCTGTTTTACCACAGAAATCTTGCAGTAGGATTTAAAGTTTAGATTAGAGTATTTTAATTCTAGAAAATTATCCGTAGCTCTGTTTTAGTTGATTCTTGTTGCGTTGGCTTTGTATCGACGAGACCTTCTGTAGAAAATTGTTATATCATGCTTAGGGTGTTCAGATCTGTCTCGAGGTAGATTGGAGTTGTAGATCTAGTTTTGAGCTTGGTTATTTAGGGTTTAACCCAAAATACTTAAAATCTGTGGGGAATCGATTCTAATGACATCCCCAACTTAACAACACCCCTGAATAAAACCCTTGGTCGAAATCGAATCCATCCTTGCATATTACCATGTTGCATGCATGCATTTTCGACTTCGTGACTTTGTTTTGTTCAAATTGTGATTGGATACATGTTTGTTTCGTTAGATTGCTCGGAGTGCGCTGAGGAGTACTGTTGTGTAGAGTGCTGCTCGGATCAAGGCAAATTACACCACTTGTTCATGTTTATGTCCCAATTTTGACTATGCATGTTTTACACTTCAAATTCTGTAGTATGCATGTGTAGGATTTTGGTAGATTTTCTTAGTACTATTTTTCGCAAGTGCAGTTTTGTAGTATGCCATGAGTAGCTCTATGCTTAGGATTTTTCATCCCAATAGGTTATCCTGTTTTTCTAAGTTATGCTTGCTATGCTATATACTTGTATATATCAACTACCGTTGGGAGGGTTCGAAAGACTCAAACATTTTCTAAGTACGAGAGCTCTCTCGAGGGAACTTTTCCTCTCTAAACCCCCTTCAAAGTTGTCTTCTGGGCGGAATGGTTGTCGGGTCAATGAGTGGATATTTGGTGGAGGATGGCCATCCAGGAATCAAAGAAGTCTGCCATGTTTCAGAATTCAGAAGCTTCCCGTGCAACCACAATACATATGGGCTCTGTCTTGGCTTAGTACTTATTGAGAAACCTCACCGAGGTACCAACATTTGGAGGTTCTTGGCACGGTTGGATCTAGCTGGTAGAGGGGCTACTAAGGAAAGGCTTCACCGTGGTCTTGTCTGTAAAAGGACTTGATCATGGATTGTGGGGAAAGTGCACAACCTCTCAAGAGTATTGCAATCTGATCGATCAGCCGTGTTCACGGAAACAGAACAACTTTGAGCATCTAAGTATGGAGCCTCTGTAAGATCTTCCTCTCTCTTTTCCAAACCTAACGTCTTATAAACCCCAAGGCGTGAGTAATATCGCCGTTGGGCGGGATTTTGGGAACTTGGTGTGTAATATCCAAGTGCTAGGTTGATTGGGCACTTGGTGAGTAATATCCACGTGTTCCATTCATCCCTATACTATTTATCAAAGTTTACAAAGTAGGGAAAACCTTCTTCCTCTTTTCTTATTACATTGATAAAATTGGCTTTACGGAAATGACTCCAGAGCCTACTCTTAGCCTTGCATGTAGAGATAGTCTTACTCTTTCCTTGGTGTAATTTGCCAATACATTCAAAGTATTGACCCAACTTTTTGGCTGCACGTCTTATGTGCAGAATCCGAAGATTGATAGGTGCGTAGGGATCGCGGGTCTTCACGCAACTAGCCTAAGGCGTTGATGGACTCAAGTTCTTCTTAGTTTCCGCTGTTTTATTTGAGCTAGCTATAAGCTATGCAAGTTGTAATAATTATACTCTGGATTATTCGTGTAATAATGACTTGTGTTTTACATGATATTCATCGACTGTGAAGTGCTAGCTAATGATCTAGGGACTAGCATGTTTATCACAGGGACTTAGGATCCTAAACGATCCGAGGTCACAACACCACCGCTTTCCAAGCAGCACTCAACACTACCCAAGACTCTGATGCGGTACAAGCATCCGCCTCCGCATACACTTCACATGTATCCGCTGGTGCTGCTTTAGTATCCACCTCTGATTTACAAGCATCCGCCGACGCAGCAAATGCATCCGCCAACGCCGATTACATTTCCTATAAATGCCACGAGCTTATTTAGCTCGCAATGCCCAAAAATAAATGCATTCTATCCTCGGAAATCCCGTAATGGCTAGAGGTTGGGGACGTACATACCAGCGAAGGGCTGTGTGGTGGTGTTCAATGGTGGAGCGGCGGGGACGGTCCGGTCTAGGGAGGGCGGCTAGGCGGAGAAGATGATGATGGGGACGAGGGGCACATGATTGAGCTACCTCGAACTCGAAACTAACTTTCGCCCCACTATTTATTTTAATTTTTTTGCAAACCCCGCTTTTTTAGGGGAAACCACAGCTGTATTAATAGTAGCAACCACACGACTGATACAAGTTTTTGCACTCGCGTTGCTCAGTTTCCCGCCTACAGAGATTAAGTTTGTGCACTTATTCGTGTGATACAATCAATTTCTGGGTAAAATATTCTAGGTGGTAGAAGCCTACCCTTTCTATGACATCAAGATCTAGAGTTGAAACATCGACCTGAAATTCCACAATCTACAACTACAAGTTTTTGTTTAATACCAGAAACATGCTAAAAAATAACACACAACTTGCATTAACATCATCATTAACAGATCTCAAAAGGAAAACAATTGAAAGATAAAAACCACCGCAAGTTCGAATAAGATGACTGTTGTTGCCAAATAGTCACATAAAGCTAGGTCCAATATATATGTCATAATAGTACATCAAATATATAGATTCGTGGACACCACACACTAGCAGAGCAAAAAAACAGTTATAATACCTGACTTAACAAACAGTCATCCTCACAAGAGAACCAAACCCTTCAAAAATGAAAGTAGAGCGGTCAATATGGTTTACAGATTTCCTAATCTTTTGCAGGATCAGGATTGTATGGGCGTGGAGAATCTCGAAGTTCTGTCAGGGTCTCATCTTCTTCTACAGTCGAATTGAAAAGATTGTCAGCTCGCATTCCCACCTGTTCCAAGATCTAGTCGTACACCTAGCCAATCAGCTCGTCGCCATCCACATCAGGCAACTCGGGGACTAGGTTGTCAGCCACGAACTTTTTAAAATCAACAGCAGCATCATGAGCAACTGAAATTGATGTATTCCATCCTTCAGTCAAATCAGCTATCTGCTTAGTGGATGTGGACACTTCTTCCTTTAGGCGCCTAATCTATTCATCCGGTGTTTCACTTTCTCTTGAAGGGACGAAATCATGTGTCTATGAGCTTTGTATTTCTCTCGGAGATGGGCAATTGTCAAATCCTTGTAGTGACTAGCACCATTACGCCATGAGCAATATGAGTAAGGTGGAAACTGTAGATAACAAATTCAAAATTAAACTAGATTCTCATTTCAAAAAAAACCAAATTCACGTTTCACAATTCAAATTCAGCTGCACACATTGTGCAAGCTCCACAGTGGTACCGCAAATGGCAAATAACCATAGAGGCATATTTCCCAAACATGGGAAATAGAACCGACATGAAAAGGGTCGTACTTCAGGGTTTGCCTTCTTAGCTGGCACATGAGCAGTCCTGGCCTTAGTAATAAGTGGCAACAGATTAGAATGACTTTGTTCCTGCAAATCATGATGCAACAAAAATGATTAGTATATTTTAGGGGAAATTTTAAGTAATAAAGCGCTCTTTATCAAAAAAATGTTTTCGAGGACAAAGCATAGGTTACTAAAATTCCAGCAAAGCATCTGCATACATAAAAACACTTGTCACTCGATAATGCCTCCTCCACGGGTGGGACATGTGCATAATGCTAAATGAAATGTAGAAAAACCAGTAAATTTTATGAAAGAACACATCAACTTCGCAATGCAAAGAAGGATACGTGCATTAATCTGATGCCAAGGATTGGGCGTATTCCCTTTAACAAACAATATAATTTAAAGAACTCAGCAATGCAGGACACCAGCAAACAACAATATGTTTATGAATGATATGCGGCAAATTACATCTACATTGTTCAGTAGAGGATCGTTCTGTGAAATAAAGCTAGGGGGCAAGCTTCCCATCCTCAAAAGACTCTCCTTGACAGCATATACTTACCTATTTTTAGTGGACCTTATAACTAATTCCATGGCTACATCCATGGTGATCCTAGATTCATAATGTGGCATATAGATCCACTATTTCAAATAGCAATCACGGAAACAACCATTCGGATGGTTGCAGACTCAACGGAGATTGCACTGATGCGATGGAAAGGTGGACGCTGCTGGGTAAAGAAGGTGCACGACGAGGGAGGTGCACAAGTGTGCAAAAAATGTAGCGATACTCGTATATAGATAGAGACACCAGTAACACATAAACCAGATCAATTAGTAGTAACCACAAACTCCAGAAGGGATGTAAGCAGACTGTCAGCTACTCCCATATTAATTAACCTAGTGTAATTTAACATGGCAGTACTATGAGATGGTGAGTACTAGTAAACAAAGGGGGATTACTTAATTATTAGTGGAATCTACAGCCAGCCACCAAAAGCATCATGAGCATGCTAAATATCTAGATTGCAGACCATACTTGGTTAAGAACCTAAAGTCTAGCTCTAATTACCCAAATCTAAGAGCATCTATCCTGTTTACGACTGAGGGCAGTGAGTTGGAGACATCCGTTAACTCTGCAGCCATCTCCTCGGCATGCACCTGATAGATCTCCTACTCCTCCTCTTCGAGGTCATCGCGGATCTCGAGCTGTAACCACAGCGACATCATCGCGCGCTGCAGCGAGAGTGAGTGCGGTAGATCTACCCAATGGACAAACATGCAACGCTCACATTCGTAGTTGTAACCCAAGAACCTGCGGCCGAATTTCATTCCCTCGAACGCAATGCAGCGACGAGGCACCAGGGCGCAATCGCACCAAAGCTGGAGATCCGCATCGGTAACGATGCCGTACCACTCCGTGTCTACCATCTGTGTCGACATCTGAACCCAGGAAACTTCATTGATCGAGACAGGCAGAATAGAGAAAAACCACAAAAGGAGAGAACCCATAAGCTGAATTCGAGTAAAATAACTGAGACCATGAACTCTGGCGTACTTACCCGTACCTGGCCGCCTTTCGCATCAAGATCCCCCGTCATTCACTGGACCGGCATGACTGAATCCGCTGACATTCCTCGAAAAAAGAGCATGCCTTCAAAGCCTAGCGCAGAGGCTTCGTGGAGAAGGAAGAGGGTAGGGAGCCGGTCCTCACATTCGCTGGCTACTACTCCGTACTGGATTTAACTCGACCACTGATAACTGGGGCCCACGCTAGAGAGCCTGTGGGCCCCCAAACATCACTCACCTAGTTTGACTTGCATTACATTGAGTACTTTTGGAAAACAGAACAAAACTCAATAAATAAACCAAAGGCCCCCCTCTCTTTTTGCAAAAACCCATTACAAAACAGAGATGCTCACAAATGTGTAAACACACTCACCCCTATGAATGCAGGTACGCACACCCTACACCTATGAGCACTTTAGAAATACTGGATCTTGACACTGATCCCGCGGGGCTTGAGCTTGACGAAGTCACCATAGGCACCTCGCAATATATTGACAGGAATGTCGCCTCTCACTACCCTCATAACCATCCTTCAAAGTCGAGCGTCGAGGCTTCATGGCAAAGGAAGTGCTAGGGGGATGGAGATCATATTCATTAGTTGCTATGGGATGTAATTGAACCACTAATAATGTGGCCCTCGGTAGTGAGCCCACAGACCCTAGACACCAGTGACAATTACAATTACTTTCGAAAAACCGAGCAAAACTTAATACAAACAGAAGGCCCATCTCTCTCATTTTTGTGAAAATCCACTACAAAACGCACATGCTCACAAATGCATACACACACTCACCCCTATGAATGCATGAACGCACATCATACCCCTATGAGCACCTCTGAAAGATTATGTCTTCAGACTGTACGGTGGGGGGGCTTGAGCTTGACGAAGTCACCATAGGCACCTACTGCCCTCGTAAACATCCTTCAAAGCCAAGTGTCGAGGCTTCATCGAGAAGGAAGAGCTAGAGGAGTTGGAGCTAACATTCGTTGGCTGCTATAAGATATAAATAGACCACTAATAACAATGGGGCCCCACGGTAGTGAGCCCATTGGCCCCAGACATCAAAGAAAGCAAGGTGTCAAGTCTTGAACATATATCTTAACAGTGGAGTGGGTAGTGCTAACAAAAGATTCTTCAAGGTGATTCTAGTGCTAGACTTATGTCTAAGAGAATCAATTGGGAGGGCCCACTATTCAGTGGATAACAGTGTGTTTTATTTTTAGCATGGTTGTATTGACCCACTTCACTTTTAAACACTGGACCAAAAGTAGTTTTCTTAGCTACTTCCAGACACTACACACCCCCTTACTATACGTAGCTTAGAAATTTACTACCCTCGTGTCTAAGAAAATTGTAGGTTGCTTTGAAAGTTTTTCAAAAAAGCTTTTGGAGGTACCCATCGAGGGGTCAATTAATATATCACAAAACACCAAGAGTTTTAACAATAGGTTTAACTTCTTGCTAAGATAGATCTTGCATCTTGACAATTTAACGAAATTAGGTCAAACTTGAGCTACAATTAAGCACGATATAGATTGCTCCTGAATTAAATGTCTTTTCGGAGGTCTATAGGTGCATATTGTTGTATTAAACATTTCCATCACTATGAGTTTCCTACTATCTCAGGAAAGAACATTCTCAATTTTCCGAGTGTGATGATGAGATTGTTCTTTCTTGAAAAAAGAAAGTCTGAAGAATATGGATCTGAATGACACACGAGTTAAGTTTTTAGACATATATTATGGACCAACATGTTGTACTTACGATTTACCATGTTTTATGAGTTCTCAAACTTCCTAGCTAACTTCACCCACTTGATTGATTTTATGCCAATTTATCAAAATTATTAGGTACAAACTGAACTACCACAAGTAAATTGTAGGTTGCTTTGAAAGTTTGACGAAAGATCTCTCTTGGAGGTACCCATATATATCGGGGGAGGGTCAATTAATATATGGGAAACCACCAAGAGTTTTGATGATATATAGGTACGGTTCAACTTCTTGCTAAGATTTTGCATCAATTTGATCAAATTAAGTTAGACTTGAGCTACAAGTAAGCATGATAGACTGCTCTTGAATTAAATGTCTTTTCAGAGCTAGATGGGTGCATCTTGTTGTAGTAAACAATCTCGTCAGTGTGAGTTTCCAACTAGCAGGAAAGGACATTCTCAATTTTCTGAGTGATGTCATGATCATTCTCTCCCGTAAAGGAAGTCCGAAGAATATTCATGTAAATAAATGCCACAAGACAAAGTTTTCACACGCACACACACACATAGACACGTGCCACACTCGTATATACTGTATGAAATGTGATTTAACGAACATTAAGTTGTTATTAACCAATAGTCTTGTTAGAGAAAAAGGCATACATTAAGTATATTAATAATAACTGTCTAGAACATGGTGGAGTTTGCTCTAGATACTGTTTAACACGAATCCAACTACTCTGAACCATTGGATCTAACAGCCCAACGGTCATGATTGGTACTATGGATACAATTCAAAACTTCCTACCTAACTCCACCCACTTGAATGACTTTATGTCGATTTATCGAAAATAGGTCAGATTTGAACTAGTATAAGTAAATTTTATGTTATTGTGGAAGTTCTACGAAAAAGCTTTTGGAGGTACCCATCAGGGGTCACAATTCATATATGAGAAACCATCCAACGAGAGTTTTGATGACAAGTTGGACTAAGACTCACAAATCCAAACATTTTGCTAACTACTGGATCTTCTTTTCCATTCCTAGCATCTAAAAAGATTCTACTAATAGTCTTGATGAGAACGATGAACGCTAGTATGCGCAAACCTCAAAACACACACTTCATTGCTCATTTTTATGGTCCTTGTGCTAAATGCATGGACTTGGATGCAATTTTCATTTTTATGAGGTCCTTGATATGTAACTTGTACTTCCACCGACCGTGTTCACTCTCAAGCACATCACACCTACTAGACCAACAATTAGATCGACCATTCGTAGTACTTCTTATTATCTTATCTTTATCTTGTCCTATCTCTTATTGACGAGGGTTTAGCTCGTCAATGCCCACTGTTATGGGCTTGGGATTTGGAGAAGAAGGGAGCGCTGGAGGCATCAATCGGCTAGCAAACAAGCACACAGGGATGCAATTTTTACCCAGGTTCAGGCCTCGTAGAGGTCCCTACTCCTGCTTGTCTGCTCTTGGAATTAACGAAGGAATCGAAGATTACAGGGGCACGCAGATACAATCTGGCAAGAGTTGTGGAAAATAGGATTGTGATTGTCCTCCTCGCCGTCCCCTCTTAGCCTTTATATAGATAGGTTAGGTCTCGGGTAGCAGGTCGAGTCGGTTACCGATTAGGGTTTTCCCTTTGAACTTTCTATCTTAAGCTTCTTCTTGTTTTGCAAGCAATCGAGAGTCCGTGGGCCACTCGAATTATTTATTGGGCCTTGTCAACGCCGTGGGATTATGCCATATCTGGACTATATATGCCAAACTCGAGTACCTACAGGGTATACCCATGTCAGTAGCCCCCGAGTGTCCAGTGGAATCGCAGATTTGATTGTAGACTTTATAAAGCCTTTCGAGTGCATGACTGAGCATATTTTCAAGGGTTCAGCTTGTGTCATAGGGATTGTTGATATACGCGCCTGATTTACCCGATGTAGCGGTATCAGTTAACTGCCTTAGGGCAAAACAACGCAACCTACTCAAACTCGAGTCCTCGGACTCGAATTCGGAAAAGTTCTGGCGTAATTCGAATTAGGCCGTGGAGGTCTTACAGGAGTCGAATTCCAGTGTATAGGTGTGAGCACTCGACGCGTCCGTCAAGGCATGTTCATTGTACCTGCAAGTACAGATATGTTTCTGGTAGTGCGGAGCAGATGCGTTGCCAGGCCTTATTTAGGTCTTATCTTCACGCTGTAAGCGCGACAACCGAATTTTTGTCATCGCAAAGATGATTCGGGTGGCCCAGGAGACGTAATCTCTTTGTAGGGAAAATATGAGGCGGAGTCGCCATAGCATTCGAGTGTGGATGTTATCAACACACAGTACGATTTACCAGCAAAATAATCATAGGGTGCGCGACCAGCACTCCCTATGGGAGTAGCCCCCGAGTGCCTACTCGAGTCGTAGAATCGAGTGGGGACTAAAAACATTTGCGACTGTTGTCATCTTTTGTTGCTTGTTTCAGTCGAATATGCTTTCAGCGCTCCCTATGTGAGTAACCGTAGTTCGTAGTCGAATCGATGATTCAAGTAAAGAGTTTGTCTTGTATACCTGCATAAAAATATTTTCGGGTACACGGCCAGCGCTCCAGTTAGGAGTAGCCCCCGAGTGCTTGGTGGAGTCGAAGACTTGAGCAAGGACTAAAGTAGTCGAAATCTTGTACTTCTGAACCAAATGTCGTCAGTGCTGATGATATGATGACCTCGGTTGCCTGCGTGAGCGGTTTTGGCGGGACGTGACAAGTGGTGGGTCCCACTTTCTGACTTTGATTTGACCGCGCATGCGTAATCTTCTGTTTTAACTGCGTCTCCTTGATTTCCGCACATAATGGGAATAGTGGGGGCGGTTCGTGCTTCAGCTTCGCCACGTGTCGATGGCGATGTGCGCCACGCGTGTAGTAGGCTTTCTGTTGGCCGTTGGATGGTATCTACGAGGAGGTTAAGTAGCAGCGCAGCTGTTGCAATTTTCCCTTTTGTCTTCTTTGCTCGTGCCTCCATCGCCATTGCTGCTGCTCTCTGCTTCCTTGCGCAGTTCCTCTTTGTGGCACTAGACCAGCTCTGTTTCTTCCCTAGTTACTTCCTCTGGTCTCACCGCCATCGAAAGATGGGCAAGAAGAAGGGAGGCGCCGCTGCTGGATCCGCGGCCACCATTGTCGCCACCAAGAAGAAGGGCGGTACCACCACTTTGGGCACCAGCGCCACCGGCGCTGGTAAGAAGAAAGGTGCGGGTACCCGCATCACCAATGGCACCTGGCGGGCGTCTAACATCAAGCCCGCCGAACTACATCTCCATTGTCGAGATGGAATTCTTCCTCCCGTAGAAGATGACTCGCGAGTTCCCAGTGAGGAGGTAATCCCTTGTCCTCCGCTAGGTTTCCGGGTGATGTTCCTTGCGTTCATCATCCGAGGTCTTTCTCTCCCTCTGCACCCTTTCTTTCATGGTCTCCTTTGTTTCTATGGGCTCCAACTTCACCAGCTGTCCCCAAATTTCATTCTCCACATCTCCTACTTCATTACTCTTTGTGAGTGCTGACTCCGAATCGAGCCACACTTTGGCCTCTTCAAGAGGCTTTTTAAGCTGAAACGCTAGTTGGCGTCAGGTTCGGTAGTCTATGATGTAGGAGGCTGAGGGATCCATGTCGACTCCTCAGTTGCCTATTTTTCCATCAAGCTCACCGCGTCCGTCCAAGGGTGGAGGGACAAGTGGTTCTACATCCATGACAGGAAGGCCGACGAAGAGCACTACGGACTCGCACCCTTTTATCTTGTGGCGACTTGCAAGAGGTGGCGCTCCGACCAGAAGAGTGTCATTATTCCCAGTGAGTCTGAGGAAACAGAAGTGCTTTCTAAGCACGTTTGCAACCTCGAAAACCGCATAGGAAAGGAAGAGGGTGGCACCGCCCTCATTCGCACCTGGTTGCACCAGCACTTCTAGCCTCTGCAAGCCAGAGTGCACCCTATATTCCGCTGGACCGGTGCTAATGATGTCACTCGTGTGCATGTCGAGTGCATTTCTGCGGGTGAGGTGGATAAGAGGGTGCAACTTGTGACCATATACACCACCAAGGAGGTTCTCCCAAGTGAACCAATCGTGCCTCCTTTCGACGCCTCTAACCCTGCTCCTGAGGTAGAATTGTACTGTGAAGCAGTTTCCGTTTTCGATTGCCTTTATGATGCTTTGATATATAATGTTGTATCTTCTGAATGCAGGACTGGAAGGTGTCTCCCAATTTGCCCCCTCGTCCTAAAGGGGTTATCCCACGAGAGGTGGATGAAGAGGATGAGTCGGAATCGACTGTCCCAATTAAAGAGGACGAGGGAGCCCCCGAGTCCAGCGACCAGGACACTCGCAAGCATTCCCGCAGCAAGGACTCGGATGCCTCATTACCGTCGATGCCATAAGGCCATTCTGTTGTTGCAGAGGAGCCAATCCCTGTCGTTCCCGCGTGCTCCATGGCTCCTTCTGCCCGGAAGAAGCTGTGACTGCCGAAGGAGTCGTCGGAGTCATAGGAGCAATCCTTCGACCTTGATAAATTTAGCTGGTAAGTTCTGCATTCGTGACCTTGTTTTGGTTTATTTTTTTGGAGTTGCTTTTTCCCTGAAGTTTTTGTGTAATGTGTTTTGTAGCCCAGCGGCGTCGTCGTCTTCTGATGACGTCCAATTTGTTAAGGAGTCCGAAGTCGCAGACTCCAAGGCCAAGGAAGTGGCCGAACGGTCTTCTTCTCCTCCATTGGCGTCCCACTCTAGGCACAATTCGTCGAGTTCCCCGCATGCTGGGGAACATCGGATGGTTGCCTGAGTGACTGTGCGACAGTCATCTTCAGAGTCTCTGGAGGACCATGTAAGCGTCCTTTTGCTGTTTTGGCAGTCGAATTTGTACTTGGTGTTATTGCTGAACTTTTGTTTTCTTCTGATGTAGCTTATCTTAAAGCAAGCTGCTCGCCTGGCGGAGCAAGTCCTTGTCATGGGTCAGCAGCATGCTCTGCTGGACAATCGCCACTGCGTTGTCGAGGGTGAGTTTTGACTTTTCTTTGTCTTCGTGAATTTTACAAATTAGATTGATGATACACCCTGTGTGTTGTAGCTGAGCACAATGAAATACTTCGTCGTGCTGCTGCACTCGAGAAGATGCTTGCCGCAGCGATGAAGAATCGCGACGAGCAATCACAGCTCTAGATGAGTCGCGAAAGCGAGAAGAGGATCTCCACCCTTCCTCTGCTGAGAGGGAGAAGTTGTTCGAGGAGCAACTTTTCTCTATTGCCAAGTCCCTCTCAGGTATTCTTTCGGCTAGATTTTGCATTGCTCTTTTTCTTTGACGTGTGGTTGTTGTACTAACACTTTTGAGTATGCAGATGCCAGCGGCATGAGCTTTGACGCCAAGTCTCTGCGTCGCGTGGATGCATTGGCAGGCGCCATCGCTGCAGTCGAAGAACGCAGTGTTTCCCTCCAGGAGACGCTAGGGAAGGCCAAGGATGTGCTCAGTCGCATTCACGAGGATTTAACTCCCAAGGCCGCGATGATCGACAACCTTGGGGACCTAGTGGAATCCCTCGCTGGAGGTATTACCGTGGACTTCAGGAACTTGCAGCGTTCCATCGGCGCCACCATGGCACTCACGATGGTGCAAGCCCATGGCATGGAGATGGACCCCGCCGCTATTTCTGAGGTGATGTCTGTCGACGCCAGAGGCCAGCAGGTAGTGTTTGCTCCCTTCGCTGGTAGCTGCGCTAAATATGGTCCTCAACTTATCGAGACACTCGCCAAGTATTCCAAGGAGCGGCGGCGAGCGAAGGCGGCGAAGGACGCGACATCTGGGGGTACCACTGGCAACTCCGTGGTGTCGGAGACTGCCACGGATGCGATGAAGCCCCCGAAGCGAAAGTCCAAGTCAAATAAGCAAAATGCTCCTTAGTCTGCATGTGTAATAGCTGTAGTGTTTAGACTTTTGTGTTGGAACAATGCTTTTGTGGGAACGTCCTTCTCGAGACTTTGTTGTGCTTGAATGCATTTATGCCTTTTATAAATGTATTCTTGGTCTCTTATTTTCTCTTGCTTGGTTCGTGATAGGGTACGTCGAGTGGTCCTTCAAGTGGTCCTTCGAGTGGTCCTCGTGATCCTCCGCCCACCGATGAAACCTTGGCGCAGCCGCGCTCAAAGGTGGAGGATCTGTCATTGCTTTCGTGACTGCACGATCGCATTAAGCAACTGGAGCGTGAGTTTCCTATCCTCCGCGGTAGCGCAAATGTATGTAAGTCGAAGGTGGAGAAGGCCACTGCCCATGAGAAGTATCTCTTGGAGGAGGAGGCGCAGCTGAGTGAGCAGTTCAAATGTTAGCTTTCTGCCCTATCATCTTTTCTTTTAGTCAGTCGCGGTGATGCCTTGTCTTCATACTTTGCCCTTTTGCTTGGTGTAGTTGTCAGTGCTCGTCATCTATAGGATGAGAAGGACCGGATTGCCATTCGAATGAATGACCTGACTCAGGAGCAACTACAGGCGAGTGGGTACTTTTGGGTGGACCACGATCGTGCGATCGCGCTTGCCACTCTGCAGGATCGTGCTTCTCGAGTACTTCATTTTTTGAAGAAGGCGCAATCATGCCTTAGGCATATTTACCAAACTATGTTTCCGCTGGATGCCGTCCCTTCAAGCCTGTTGGCTCTTCTAGCGAAGTTCCAAGATTACAGTGCAGTTCACGAGTTCGTGCGGTAGCAGCTAGTGGCTGGTGTGAAGGCTGCGTTGTCGATGGTGCGACTGCATAGGCTGGGTGTAGATGTTACAGCTGTTGACGTTGGGTCACTGGCTCCGCCAGAAGATATGACCTGGGACATGGTTCTGCACTACCAAGCGGTTGATCGCCTAGCAGAAGAAATTGTCGATTTCTTCGAGGAACAAATGAACGTTCTTCTGTTGCAGCAGTAGCGTGACTTGCATCCTGCACATAATTGTAAAAGTGTTGTAAAGTTCATATGAATATGTTGGATGTAATTAATACTCATTGATATGTGAAGAGCTTGCTAGATTTTATATTTTGCGAGTGTGTTTGTACTCTGCAGTTCCTTTTCGTTAGCCCAACTTGTGTTATCTCAGCTCCTTGCCAACCTGTCAGGTGCGTTGCAACTGGGTTGGTGTTTATCAAGGGTTCGATTAATGTTGCGTCAGCTACTTAGGAAACTGCGATTTGTTTGTAAAATGAAAGTGTAAAGGGTGGCACAGCCCCCGAGTGATCAATTTTGCAGGAAAATAAGGAAAACACAAAGTTTTGGGGCACTTAGCATTATTTATTTGCATAATAGTACGAGGTACAATGTGTGGCTAAGTAGCCTGGATTAATAGCCTTATTTATAAATGTAAAAACGACTAGGGGTAGAAGCGACGCAGCTGCGCGACGTTCTAGGGATTGGAGTATGCGACTCCTATCTCGAGATATTTAAGGCGATGGGCGCCACCTGGGATTACTTCTGTAATCACATAAGGTCCCTCCCAAGGGGACTCGAGTTTGAGATGCCCTTGCTGCTTCAGTCGTAGGACCAGGTCTCCTTCGATGAAGGATCTTGGGCGTAGCCTTCTACTGTGGTAGTTGTGGAGGTTTTGTTGGTAGATCGTTGACCTCTCCGCTGCGATTTCCCGTGCCTCGTCAAGGAGGTCAATGGAGTCTTTCAGTGCAAGAGTTGACTCCTGCTCGCTGTAAGCGACCACCCGTGGGGCTTTGTAGCGTACTTCTGTGGGTAGCACCGCTTCAGCACCATGAACCATGAAGAACAGGGTGTATCCTATGGCAATGTTTGGAGTTGTGCGCAAGCTCTAGAGTACGGATTGTAGCTCGTCTGGCCAGCATTCGGTGGCTTGTTCGAGTGGCCGGAGGAGTCGTTTCTTGATTCTGCCGCAGACGAGGCCGTTGGCCTATTCGATTTGACCGTTGATCTGTGGGTGAGCCACAGAGGCGTAGCTTATATTGATTCTCAGGTTTTCGCAGAATTCCTGGAACTCCTTAGAGTTGAAGTTCGTCCCATTATCCGCGATGATGTTGTGTGGCACTCCAAAGCCATAAACAATGGACTCGAAGAACTTGGCAGCGCTAGCCCCTGATTGATTTTTCACCGGCATGGCTTCGATCCACTTGGTGAACTTATCAACTGCGACCAAGAGGTAAACATAACGTCTTGGCGAGGATTTCGGGAGCCTGCCGACCATGTCGAGTCCCCATTGCACGAAGGGCCAAGCCAATGGTATATGTCAGAGTTCCACGCCAGGTGTGTGAGGTTTGTCCGCGAATCGCTAGCAAGCGTTGCAGCGCTGGACGATGTCCTTGGCGTCGCGCATGGCCGTGGGCCAGAAGAATGCAATGCGCAGAGGTTTGGCAACGAGGGCGCGACTGCCAGCATGGTGCCCGCAGGTGCCTTCGTGGATGTTGAGGAGGATGGCCCTTCCGTCCCCATTGGAGATGCACTATTGGAGCACTTCTGTGATGCTACGCTTGTACAGTTTGCCATTGATCAGGGTGAATGCCTTGGATCACCACGCTATCTGCCGTGGGTCAGTCGGGTCGTCTGGCAGCCTCTTGCTGAGTAAGTATGTAATCTAAAGTTGTGTCTAGGATGGCTCGATCATCATGACGCTCATTGATCCTTCGAGTCCTGTATCAAGCTCCAGGTCATCGAGTGTCGTTGGCTCGTTGGGTGTTGTAGCCCCCGAGTCCGTTGACGTGCTTGTTTTCTTCTCTGGAGCCTTTGGCTTGATGGAGCGCTCGCAGATGCGGTCAAGACATACCCCAGGTGGTATGGGGGCACAGGTGGAGCCAATATTGGCGAGTAGATCTGCCTCTTCATTGCTTTCGCGGCCCACATGTTGCAGCTCACAGCCGTCGAAGTCTCCTTCGAATATGTCGTAGAGGTCGTGATAGGAGATCATGTTGTCGCTCAGTGCGTCACACTCGTGCATTGTTTGGTTGACCACCAGTTTGGAGTCACCATAGATGATGAGCCTTTTGGCACCACAGGCTTTCGCCATCCACATCCCATGGATTAGAGCCTCATTCTCAGCTTCATTATTGGAGGCGGTGAACTACATTCGCAGAATGTATTTCAGCTTGTCTCCCTGAGGCGGTGTCAGTATGACACATGCGCCATCTCCGTCCTTTCGTTTGGATCCGTCGAAGTGCATTGTCCAGAGGTAGGACATATCTGGCTTATCGGGGAGCTGATTCTCCATCCAGTGTATGAGGAAATCAGGGAGGACTTGTGACTTGATTGTGTCACGCTTTTCGTATGTGATGTATCGTGGAGACATTTCGATTCCCCAGAGTGCGACTCGTCCAGTGGCATCAGGATTATTGAGTATGTGCCTAAGCAGGGCATCGTTTACCACCACGATTGGGTTCTCCTGGAATTAGTGGCGCAGTCGCCTGGCTATCATGAACGCACCGTACGCCAGCTTCTGGTAGTGCGGGTACCGCTGTTTTCTTGGCATGAGCACCTCGCTGAGGTAATATACTGGGCGCTGGACCCCGTGGACCTTGTTTTCTTTCGCTCGTTCCACCACAAGCACCGTGCTGACCACCTGGTTGGTGGTAGAGATGTAGAGCAACAGTGGATCTTTTTCGCGTGGAGTCACTAATACTGGCGAGGTGGATAGTAGACACTTGAGGTCTTCGAATGCTTCTTGTGCCTCGTCTGTCCACTCAAACTTGTCAACTTTGCAGAGCAGTTGGTAGAAGGGTAGTGCCTTTTAGCCCGTTCGACTGAGCACCACGATTCGCCCAGCCAGCTACTGGACGCCTCTTACGTTCTTTGGCTTCTCCATGGCCAGTATGGCCTTTATTTTCTTTGGGTTTGCTTTGATCCCTCTCGCGGAGATGAGATACCCGAGTAACTTCCCAGATGGCATGCCGAAGGCGCATTTGTCCGGATTGAGCTTGATCCGGTAGCGGTCGAGGTTGGCGAAGGTCTCGCGTAAATCATCGATTAGCGAGGCTTCCTCTTTGGTTTTGATGACGATGTCGTCAATGTAAACTTGGATATTGCGACCAAGTTGATTCTTGAGGCAAGCCTGGATGCATCGCTGGTAGGTGGCTCCTGCGTTTTTTAGCCCGAAGGGCATTGTGTTGTAGCAGAACACACCAAAGGGCATCGTAAACACCATTTTCTCCTGATCCTCCTCCTTCATTCGAATCTGATTGTAGCCTGAGTAGGCGTCGAGGAAGCAAAGACGCTCACATCCCGTGGTGGAGTCGATGATTTGGTCGATTCGCGGCAATGGGAAGTGATCCTTTGGGCAGTGCTTATTCAAGGAAGTGAAGTCCATGCACATCCGCAAGATATCTGTGTCTTCTTTGGGCACAAGCAATGTGTTAGTGGGCCAAGTGCTTTCCTTGATCTCGCGTATGAATTTTGCGTCAAGTAGTCTGTTGATCTCCATTCCGACAGCTTTTGCTCTTAGTTCAGACAGTCGCCGGATTGTCTGCTTGACTGGCCTTGCGTCTGGATTCATGTTGAGTGAGTGCTCGGCGAATTCCTTGGGAACCTTGGCATGTCCGCTGGACACCAGGTGAAGATCTCCCAGTGCTCACAGAGGAATTCGATAAGCGCGAGTTCCTATGTGGAACTCAAGTTGTTGGCAATGAAGGTCGTCTTGGTCAGGTCCGTTGGGTGGACCTAGACTTTCTTTGTGTGCACCGACGAGTCGAAGGACAGGTCGGGTGAACTTGGCCTGCTCAGGGGAGGCATACTGTTGTATGTCGACTCCTTCAATCTCGCAAGCTCTTCCTGCATCTAATCGTGTGGTCCATGTTGCCCCATACCGCTTCGCGTTATAAGAGCCATTGACATGCGGGACCCCCTGTCAGCTGTCCTCAGCGCCGCGGAGTAAAACCGGGCCGGCCCATTAGTGTTCCCGCGCAACCCAGCCAAAGGACTGGGAGATTCTGTTGAATTCCCTGTCGTAGCTGTCGGACCTCTCGAAGTTGCCATTTATTGTGATTATGCCATTTGGACCTAGCATTTTCATTTGCAGGTAGGCGTAGTGCGGCACTGCCATGAACCTTGCGAACGTGACACGTCCGAGGATGTAGTGGTATTGTGAACGCCAGTCGACGACTTCAAAGCCGATGTGCTCTCTCCGAAAGTTTTGCGGCGTGCCGAAGATGACATCGAGGTTGATTTTTCCCAGGGAATATATGCCCTTCCCTAGGACGATGTCGTGGAACGTCGTGTCCGAGACTTCCAGGCAAATCAGGGGGATCCTCATCGCACGCAAGGTACTCGCGAACATGAGGTTATTGCCGCTGTCGCCATCCATGAAGATGCGACTCATATCGAAGCCTCGAGTACGAGGGAACAGTGGCCTGGACGAGGAAGTTGGTGTCGGTGGTCACGCCTATCGAAGGTGATGCAGGAGTCGCTTCCACTTAGGTACATAGTGGTGGAAGGTGGAGAGTTTATCGCCAAGTTGACTTGGCGAGTGATGGCCTTCTTCACTCTATTTGAGGGACGCCCTTTTCGATCATCCCCATGTTGCCCACGGCTCGTGGGTATGGTTCTCCTCCGTGATGCTGGACCAGCACGGCCGTGGTTGGTGGTGGTCCGGGTGGTGGTGGAGGAGCTCCATGTGCCACAGCACCTCGGGCAGCTCCATAGCCCCTATTGACCCCGTCCCGATTCATCCGGGCCAAGCCCTCGTGAAGTTTGAGAAACTCACGGCAGTCCTTGGGAAGGTGCCTGGATTTCTTCTTGCCATCGTGCTTGTCGATGTAGAAGTGCACGTTGCATGGCCCGGATAGTTTGTCCTTGATAGATGTTGCGGGTGCCTCTTCACGAGTGCGGCGCTGCCACACCTGCATGGTTTTTCCGCTGTCGCTGTATCCACCACTTTGATATCAGCTGTTGTGGTTGTCGTCGTGTTTGTCGGTGTAGCCAGCTGCGACCATATTGACCTCGTCGCGATCATCGTAGACGCGCATCCAATTTTTGCCTCGGCGGTCGCGTCTGCGCCCGAGGTTGTCGTTGTCATCGGAGTAGGTACGGTTCTTCACCGAGTGTTCTCCGTCAGCCCACCGATTCTTGATTCCATCAGGTGGTCGATCATTTTGGGCTTCGAGCGGCCCAACTCCTCACTGAGCTCTATATGGTGAATGCCGCCGTTGAATGCGTCGATTGCGCGGTCCTCCGAGATGTTTTCTACAGAGTTTTTGATGATGGAGCACCTCTAGATGTAGGAGCATAGTGATTCTCCCAATCTTTGCTGGCGGCTTCTTAGTTCTTTGATTGATGCGGGCCTTTTGTAAGTGCCCTTGAAATTGCGCACGAAGCTATAGACCAGCTCTTCCCAACTGCGAATGGATCCGTGTGGGAGGTTATGGAGCCATGCGCGAGCGACGCCCTGCAGCTGTAGCTGCAGGCATTGCATGGCCGTGCTTCGACTCTCGCCATGTAGCCTGACGGAGGAGATGTGATCCTCCAACCAGATCTTCGGGTCCTGCAGGCCATCGAATTTTGGGTTCTCCGATGGGAGTTTGAACCCCTTAGGCATTCGCTTCTGCCTGATGGCCTACAGAAGCATCTAAAGCCACAGAGTTCAGTCTCGTCTTCTTCTGAGTCAGTTGAACGAGCACTTCTTGCCCACATCTTGTTGACTTTGTGCTACGTGAGGTCATCGCGTGCGTCGTAGTCGCGGTCATGCCGCCGTGAGCGACGTCGCTGTGACAGATCGTGACTATCGTCACTGGAGGAGTACGAGTAGTACTTTTCGAGAGCCTTGCTTTTCTTCGGCTCCGGTGTTGGTTCTTTGTCGAGGGCGGCCTTGATTAGCCCCAGGCCCGCGATCATAGATCAGTGCATGGCGGCTTGTGGATCTCCAGCCGGGGGCTGGTTGTTGAGGAGGTACATGGTAGCCACCATGACGGTGGCTTGCGGCGTTTTTGGGAGCACGTTGCCCCACGTATCCACCGTCATAGAGATGAAGTCTAGGACTTTTGCACCCTCTACGCGTTCTTGCCCGGTGAGGTGGGCCAGTCGAGGTCGCCTCTTGTTGGCAACGTCCTCGTTGCCTTTGAAGGAGGATCCTCCGTGGGAGGAGAGCCCAGCTCGTCGAAGAGTTGACTCATCCGCCTCCTTTCTGCGTGCTTCGAGTTGCGCGATCACCTATTACTAGCGCTTGAATTCTTCCATTAGCAGCCAATGGTAGCCCATCAGCATGTCCTGCGATGTGTTAGGGTAGAGGATTGCCCCGTAGAGCTTCGCGACAATGGGCCCACTTGTTGTCATTGAGGTGGATCGGCATGCGCTCGCCGACGTTCTCATTCATCGCAAGCATCGGTCCTCCACCAGATCCGTTGTTGATGGGTGCGCCATTTCCACCGTTGGTAGGGCCGCCGTTCGCGACTGGTATGCTACCACTGGGCGGTCTAGTGCCAGATCCGATAGCGACGTTTTTGCGATTGGCGGTGGTGTCGCCCGCGTTGATGATGGCGCACATGAAGTAGTTGGGGAAGCTGTTGCTCCTGCAACTTTGAGATTCGGAGCCATAGGCTCCATCTTCTATGGCTAGGTCACCTATATCGGATCCGCGACTGCTGTCGATGTCCGTACTCCTAGCTGTTGCTGAGGTGTTGAGCTCGGTGAGGGTGCTGATTGGCGGCGGGAACCACGATGATGGGGCAATCGCGGGTGCCGTCGGCTGGTCGGGCATGCAAAGCGTGCCCAGCTGACCAACCTGGAAGTGGAAGCTCCCAATCGACAGACTGATTCCATCGCCCACGGACTCGAAAGCCGGGCGAGTGGTCGGCGTGTGGACGGTGAAGTCGAACGCATCGAAGAGCTGGCGGATCTCCGCTGTTATAGAGTTGTAGATCGTGGTTGACGGGGCCAAAGAAGCCGCGACATCAGCACTCCCAGTTCCAACAGAGGTTGCCAATTGACGAAGGTTTAGCTTGTCAATGCCCATTGTTATGGGCTTGGGTTTTGGAGAAGAAGGGAGCGCTAGAGGCATCAATCAGCTAGCAAAAAAGCACACATGGATGCAAGTTTTACCCAGGTTTAGGCCTCGTAGAGGTCCCTACTCCTGCTTGTCTGCTCTTGGAATTAACGAAGGAATCGAAGATTACAGTGGCGCGCAGATGCAATCTGGCGAGGTTGTGGAAACTAGGGTTGTGATCGTCCTCCTCGCTGCCCCCTCCTAGACTTTATATAGATAGGCTAGGTCTCAGGTAGCAAGATGAGTCGGTTCCAGATTAGGGTTTTCCCTTTGAACTTTATATCTAAAGCTTCTTCTTGTTTTGCAAGCAATCGAGAGTCCGTGGGCCACTCGAATTCTTTATTGGGCCTTGGGAACGTTGTGGGCTTCTGTCGTATTTGGACCGTATATGCCAAACTCAAGTACCTGCAGGGTATACCCATGTCACTTACAATACCGTACCATACCACGCACTACATATAGTGTACGGATTAACTTTGAACATTGACCGGTGGATCAAGACTGGCAAATCCAAACATTGCTAAACGTTGGATCCTCTTTTCCATTCTTAGCATCTAGGAAGATTCTACTAATAGTCTTTAGCACGATGACCGCTAGCATACGTAAACCACTAGCTTAAAACACACACTTAAGTGCTTAGTTTCAGGGTCGTCCTTGTGCTAAATGCATGGACTTGGATGCAATTTTCATTTTTATGAGTTCCTTGATGTAAATTGTAATTCTACCCACCGTTTTAACTCTCAAAGCACCTCGCTTCCTACGAGACCTACCATTAGATCGGCCATTCGCAGTACTTCTTATCTTACCGTTATCTTTGTTTCTTATCTCTTACAATACCATGCATACCACCACTACATAGTGTAGGGATTAACTTATTTGAACATTGACCGTTGGATCAAGACTGGCAAATCCAAACACTGCTAACCGTTGGATATTATTTTCCATTCTTAGCATCTAGAAAGATTCTATTGATAGTCTTTAGCACGATGAACACTAGTATGCAAAAACCTCAAAACACAGTACTTCATTACTCGGTTTAAGGGTCCTTGTGCTAAATGCACGGACTTGTTGGATGCAATTTTCATTTTTTATGAGGTCTTTAATGTAACTTGTACTTCCACCGATCGTGTTAACTCTCAAGCACCTCACTCTTGCGAGAGCTACCATTAGATCAGCCATTCGTACTACTTCTTATCTTATCTTTATCTTGTCTCTTATCTCTTACAATACCATACAACACCATATAGTGCAGAGATTAACTTTGAACATTAACAGTTGGATCAAGACTGGCAAATCCAAACAGCATTGTTAACCGTTGGATCTTCTTTTCCATTCTTAGAATCTAGAAAGATTCTACTGATAGTCTTTAGCATGATGAACGCTAGTATGCGCAAACCTAAAAACGCAGTACTTCATTGCTCAATTTCAGGGTCCTTTGCAAAATGCATGCATGGACTTGGATGTAATTTTCATTCTTTATGAGGTCCTTGATGTAACTTGTACGTACTTCCGCCGACCGTGTTAACTCTCAAGTACCTCGCTCCTATGAGACCTACCAAGGTTAAACGAAAATGCAACCGCCCCAATTATCACAAAACTGGACCATAGTTTCTTATACATAATACCCAAGTTTTTAGTACTGGGATTCCTATTTAACTTCGCACACTTTGGTGACTTCTTGTCAGTTTAACGAAATTAAGTCAAACTTTAGCTACAAGTAAGTGTAATAGATTGTTCTTGAATTAATTATCTTTTCGGAGGTAGATGTGTGTATCTTCTTGTAGTAAACAATGTCGTTGGTGTGAGTTTCCAACAATCAGGAAAGAAAATTCTTAGTTTTCTGAGTGATGACGAGATGATTCTTTTCCGTAATGAAAGTCCGAAGAATATGGATCGCAATGCCATAAGCCAAGCTTCTAGACATATTAGCTAGGTTGACCAATGTGTTTTACTTACGATTCCCATGTTTTATGAGTTTTCAAGGTTCCAAGATGACCCCGTCCACTTGTTGAATGACTTTATGTCGATGTATCGAAATAAAAGGTCAAATTTGAACTACAAGCAGTAAATTGTAGTTTGGTTTGAAACTTTTATGTAAAAAGCTTTGGGGGTACCCATCGAGCGGTCAGTTAGTATACTTGTTGAGACTGTTCAGCTTCTAGCTACTAAGATTTTGCCTCTTGAAAATTTTGAACCCCTTCTGAAAACGATCACATGAAATAAGGAGAGAGGGGAAATGATTTTTCTATTCTCTATGGTCAACACACAAGCTTGAGGTGCACCTTAGGCTTAAATATACTTTATAGTTTCCACTATGTATAAGGTGAACCTTAGTGGATGCCACATACTAAGCCTTATTAAGGTGTGCTTTTTATCTATATATCTACTACTATAATGGAGCAGTTTTGAATTGGATCCATATATAGCACCAATCTTGACCGTTGGGCTGTTAGGTCCAATTGTTCAGAGCAGCTGGATTTGTGTTGAATAGTACCTAGAGCAAACTCCACCGTGTTCTAGAACCATCATGTCACCAACCCCAAAATTTCAAAGCACGGTGGGTTGTATTCTCAATATGTGTAGATAATTATTATTAATAGACTTAATTTATGTATTTTGGGGGTGGTGACATGATGGTTCTAGAACATGGTGGAGTTTGCTCTAGGTCTGTTCTCCCTCGCTCCGTCCCAAAATATAAGGTGCCTAAGGATTGGTCAAAAGTCAAACCTTACTAACTTTGACCAAATATTTAGAAAAATATATCTACATCTACAATATTGAATGGACATATTAAGAAAATATACTTTATGGTGAATCTATTGATATTAATTTAGTGTTCTAAATTTTTATATTTTTGTGTATAATCAAGGTCAAACTTAAAAAATGTTGAATTTTGACTAATCCTTAGGCGCCTTATATTTTGGTGGAGGGAGTACTATTCAACATGAATCCAGTTTCTCTGAACCATTGGATCTAATAGCCCAACGGTCATGATTAGTGCTATGGATCCAAATCAAAACTGCTCCACTATAGTAGTATAAGCAGACATAATACAGTATACTGTGCTATGAAATTTTGGGGGTGGTGACATGATGGATCTAGAACATGCATGGTGGAGTTTGCTCTAGGTACTATTCAACACGGGTCCAGCTTCTCTGAACCATTAGATCCAACAGCCCAATGGTCAGGATTAGTTCTATGGATCCAATTCAAAACTGCTCGACTATAGTAGTAAAGATAGAGATATCTTATCTTATCTTACGACTATATAGTGTACGAATAACTTTGAATATTGACCATTGGATCAAGACTCGTGAATCTCAACATTTCTAGCCGTTGGATCTTCTTTTCCATTCTAACATCTAGAAGATTCTATTGATAGTCTTCAGCATAATGAATGCTATGCACAAACCTCAAAACACATGTCTCCATCATACTAGAATCTTCTCCCTCGTAGCTAATAATCGTTGACTTATACATGATCTTATCTTATCTTATCTTACCACTATATAGTGTACGGATAACTTTGAATGTCGTTGGATCAAGACTCGAGAATCCTAGCATTTCTAGCCGTTGGATCTTCTTTTCCATTCTAGCATCTAGAAGATTCTATTGATAGTATTGAACACAATGAATGCACTATGCACAAACCTCTCAAAACACACTTCTCCATCATACTAGAATCTTCTCCCTCATTTCTGTAGACCATGTTACCAAAATTTTCAAGTGTTAGGTAGCTAATAATATTTGACTTCTACACATGATGATACAAAGTACAAGGACCAAATATACACCCATACTTTCTATATGTTGATCAAATTTATAATTTTTTGTGCTTTACCAATTATAATTTTATATATTGATGATATGTCATATGATTTACTATCTGTGACTTATTAAGGTGTGCTTTTTACACAATGCGGGAGTAGTATATTTCTTTGCTTAGACATATGGTCACATCTGTCCATGCGCTGTACATGCTGAGAGAATAAAACATTCGCAGGGGAAGAGGGCAGCAGCGAAGAGAAGTTGAAGGCGGTTCCGTGTCAGAGCAAAGATATGATGGGTATTTGACACGAGGTACTCTTGCGGCCTTATTGTGTACACTCTACTAGTAGTAAATTTCAGGACCTATGCACGCAAAACAAATCGTGTTTCTCTCTCCTTCCCTATGCTCCATCTCTCCTCCCCTTTCCCCTCGTGCACCGGTACAGCTGATCTCTCTCCCCTCGCCCACATCATGGCGTTGCGCACGTGTGCCTTGGAATGGTGGCTCTATGTCTCTGGTGTGTTCGGCAGACGCGCGTTGGTGTGGAGTAGGGACGAGTAATACAAAGGAAGGAAACCAGTTAGGTCCTGGGCGGCAAAACAATTCAAACTTTTCTGGTTTTCGAAATTTTCACTTGCTTCCCAAACATCGGGAGGGAAGGTTATCCAAAAGATCGGCCAAACATCGGGAGGGAAGGCAATTTTGAACCTGTTTTGAACATTCACCGTTGGATCAAGACTGGCAAATCCAAACTTTGAACATTGACCGTTGGATCAAGACTAGCAAATCCAAACTTTGCTAACCTTTGGATCTTCTTTTCTATTATTAGCATCTAGAAAGATTCTACCTATAGTGTTTAGCACAATGGACGCTAGTTTGCGCAAACCTCAAAACACACATTTCATTGCTCAGTTCCAGGCTCCTTGTTCTAAATGCATGCATGGACTTGGATGCAATTTTCATTTTTTATGAGGTCCTTGATGTAACTTGTACTTCCACTGACCGTCTTAACTCTCAAGCACCTCGCTCCTACGAGACCAACCATTAGATCAGCCATTCGCGGTACTTCTTATCTTATCTTCATCTTGTCTTATCTCTTACAATACCATACCACCATTGTATAGTGTATGAATTAACTTCGAACATTGACCGCTGGATCAAGACTAGCAAATCCAAACATTGCTAACCGTTAGATCTTCTATTTTCCCTTAGCATCGAGAAAGATTCTATTGATAGTATTTAGCACGCTGAACGCTAGTTTGCGCAAACCACAAAACACACACTTCATTATTCAGTTTTAGGGTCATTGTGTTAAATGGATGGACTTGGATGCAATTTTCATTTTTTATGAGGTCCTCGATGTAAGTTGTACTTCCATCGATCGTGTTAATTCTCAAGAACCTCTCTCCTACGAGACCTACCATAGTTAAAAGAAAATGCAACCACCCCATTTATCACACAAACTGTACCAAAGGTTTCTTATACGTAATGCCCAAGTTTTTAGTACTAGGATTTTTCAAGCTTCCTAGCAAACTTTGCACACTTTAGTGACTTCTTGTCGATTTAACGAAATTAGATCAAACTTGACCTACAAGTAAGCGCGCTAGATTTCTCTTGAATTAAATGTATTTTCGTAGGTAGATGGGTCCATATTCTTCTAGTAAACAATGTCGTCGGTGTGAGTTTCTAAATCCTCAGTTTTCTGAGTGATGACGAGATGGTCCTTTTATGTAAAGAAAGTCTGAAGAATATGGATCTCAATGCCATAAGCCAAGATTTTAGACATATTAAGTGGACCAACATGTTTTACTTACGATTCCCATGTTTTATGAGTTTTCAAACTCCCTATGTTGCTAATTAACTTTGCCCCACTTGAACTTCATGCCTATATTTGTCAAGATTGGTCAAAATTGAACTACAACAACTAAATTATTGTAGGTTGCTTCTAAAGAATTACAAAAAACCTTTGGAGGTGTACCCATTGGGGGCTCAGTTAATATATCAGAAAACAACCGAGAGTTCTGACAATAGGTTTTTAACTCCTTTCTAATTAATATTTTTCATCTTGACAATTTAACGAAAAATTAGCTCAATCTTGAGCTACAAGTAAGCACAATAGATTTTTCTTTAATTAAATATCTCTTTGGAGGTAAATGGATGCATCTTCTTGTAGTAATCAGTACCGCTGGTGTGAGTTTCCAACTATCAGGAAAGAACATTCTCAATTTTCCGAGTGATGATAAGATTATTGTTCGTTTTCGTAAACAAAGTCTAAAGGACATGGACCTGAACGCCACAAGCCAAGATTTCAAACATATATAGTGGACCCTCGTGTTGTACTTATGATTCCCGTATTTTATAAGTTTTCAACCTTATTCCTATACCTAATTTTGCCCACTTGAAATTGATTTTATGTCGATTTATTGAAATTAGTTCAATTTTGAACTATAAGTAAATCGTAGGTTGCATTCAAAGTTTTAAGTTTCTGGAGGTAACCACTGGGGGCTGATTTAATATATCACAAACCAGCACCGACAGTTTTTACAACGAGTCTAACTTCTTGCTAAGATTTTGCATCTTGACAATTTAACAAAATTAGATCAAACTTGAGCTACAAGTAAATGTGATAGATTGCTCTTGAGTTAATTGTATTTTCGGAGGTAGACGGGTGCATCTTCTTGTAGTAACCAATCTTGTTGATGTGAGTTTCCAAATATCAGGAAATATCATACTTAATTTCCAAGTGACGACGAGATTGTTCCTTTCTATAAAGACAGGCTGAAGAATATGGATCTGAATGCCACAAGCCATGTTTTTAGGCATCTTATCTTACCACTATATAGTGTAAGAATAACTTTGAATATTGATTGTTGGATCGAGACTCGCGAATCCGAACATTTCCAGCCATTGGATCTTCTTTTCCATTCTAGCATCTAGAATATTCTATTGATAGTCTTGAACACAATGAATGCACTATGCATAAACCTCTCAAAACACACGTCTCCATCATACTAGAATCTTCTCCCTCGTTTCTCTAGACCATGTTACCAAAAATTTCAAGTGTTAGGTAGCTAATAATCTTTGACTTCTACACATAATGATACAAAGTAGAAGAACCAAATATACACCCATACTTTATAGATGTTGATCAAATTTATATTTTTTCCACTTTACCTATTATAATTTTATATAGTGATGATATGCCAAACGTCTATTATCTGAGCCTCATGTGTAGGGCACGTGCAACTTACTAGTATCTTATCTTATCTTACCACTATATAGTGTACGGATAACTTTGAATGTTGACCGTTGGATCAAGACTCGCCAATCCCAGCATTTCTTGCCGTTGGATCTTCTTTTACATTCTAGCATCTAGAAGATTCTGTTGATAGTCTTGAACACAATGAATGCACTATGCATAAACCTGTCAATACACACTTCTCCATCATACTAGAATCTTCTCCCTCATTTCTCTAGACCATGTTACCAAAAATTTCAAGTGTTAGGTAGCTAATAATCTTTGACTTCTACACATGATGATACAAAGTACAAGGACCAAATATACACCCATACTTTATAGATGTTGATCAAATTTATAATTTTTTATGCTTTATCAATTATAATTTTATATAGTGATGATATGTCATACAATTTACTATTTGAGCCTTATTAATGTGTGCTTTTTCACACAATGTGGGAGTAGTATATTTATTTGCTTAGACATATGGTCACCTCTGTCCATGTGTTGTACATGCTGAGAGAATAAAACGTTGGTAGGGGAAGAGGGCAGCAGCGAAGAGAAGTTGAAGGCGGTTCCATGTCAGAGCAAAGTTATGATGGTTTTCTGACACGAGGTACTCATGCAGCCTTACAGTGTACGCTCTACTAGTAGTAAATTTCAGGACCTATGCACGCAAAACAAATCGTGTGTTTTCTCTCTCCTTCCCTATGCTCCATCTCTCCTCCCCTTTCCCCTCGCGCACTGGTCCAGCTGATCTCACTCCCCTCGTCCACAGTGTGGCGCTGTGCACGTGTGCCTTGGTACGGCGGATCTGTGTCTCTGGCGTGTTCAACAGTCGCACGTTGGTGTGGAGTAGGGACGAGGAGTACATAGGAAGGAAACCACTTTGGTCCTTGGTGGCACAAAAATTCAAACTCTTCTGGTTTTCAAAATTTTCACTTGCTTCCCAAACATAGGGAGGGGAGGTTATCCAAAAGATCGGCCAAACATCGGGAGGAAAGGCAATTTTGAACCCGTTTTGAACATTGATCACATTGAATAAACGAAAAACAAAAAAAGGTTTATTCATGATGGCCTATCATGTCTTGTGCACCACGTGCCATGAAAACTCTAATCATGGGATTAGATAAGTTTTGGAAAAATAGCTTCACAATATTGTCCTACCATGTGTATGAACACTATCGGGTTTATTTCAACCCGAACGACCAAGGTCATCAAGGACATATTGAAATCATAGTTTACAATTTGATAGAGTTCCCACCATAGTTTGGTAGATGGGTGCGTCTTGACGTAGTAAGCATTGTTGCATGTGGGAGTTTCCAACAATTATGAAAAAAAGAATTTCAATTTTCCCAGTGAGGACGGTGATGTTTTTTTGTGAAGAAAGTCCAAATAATATGGTTCAGAATGCCACAAGCCAATGTTTTCATAGATATTGTAGTTGATCATGGTTCCTATCTAACTTCAGCTAAAAGTTTACATATGACGATAGGTCGTGACACGCGGTACTAGTACACATACTACTACGTAGTAGATTTTCTCTCTCCTTCGCCCCCTCTCACCTTCCATCCACTATCCTCTCCATTTCTCCTTCCTTCTCATGTAAGCTTTCACCCAATGATTATACTTCTAGTCTGAGATGTAGCGGTGCAGAAAAAGATGAGGCCCACACCATACCACCAGCAATCAAGTTTGTTGACGCAACTTTGTGAAGAGTATACGTATACTAGTAGTATTGTAGCTAGATAAGTATGTACTACTATAGACACTTAATTTTTAACGGAGGAAGTAAGAGACAACGAGTAATTCAACATGTTCTGCATGATTCTCTTCATTTTTGGATAAAGAGGGGTGCCTCCTGAATTCTCTGGGCCGAGAAAAATCAAGAACCGACAAGTCTGGTATAATCCTTCTTTTTGTTGACGGGACGAGTCTGGTACAATCTATTTATGATATTTTGGCATAGTTTTCAGGGTATTAACACAAGCATGACTATAAATAGACATTATAAATTGCAACAGTACGCACCCCTACTTTTACCCAAAACACCCAACCCACCGTTGCTTAGAACTCGATATCTCTCTATTTCCTTCCAAAATGTCGTATGACAACTCTCTCCAGAACACATCGATTGACCTGGCAAATGGGAAAGGCCCCGAAACTCCACTGGAAGCCCAAACTCAGTCGAGGGGCCATGGCAGACGCCGTTGTCTGACTCCTCTGATGAAGAAGATAGCCACTGGCAGCGCTTCTTCGAAGGGACACCACCACCAACGCCGAGCGACTCCGATAAGACGGAATATGAGACTGAGGAAGAGGAGGAGCCTGAGGTCGACCTTGAGGAGGCGGCCGAAGACGACAACTGGGAGGAGGCCGAGGACGATGACGGGGAAGAGACCGAGGACGACGACGAGGAGGTCTCTTCCCGCCCCCCATCGAAGAAGTGTGCCCGAGTGCAAAATTAAATGGCGTCCAGAGAAGAGGCGGGCAGTGTACTATATCTCGTTCTACGAAGCATCTTGGCTTTGGTAAATAATGTTGACAATGAGAGTTCCGAACTTTTAGGAAAATGCTTTTCAATTTCCAAGTGATAGGATTTGTTTTTAGTAATTAAGTATGTCCAGATAATTTGTCTTAGAGTGCACTCACTCTATTCTAGTAAAATATAGATAATTTCCACCGCATGTTAGTACTATATAAAAATTCTTATTTCAATGTGTGTCATGATACATGGTTTGTTTTGCGGGAGGGGGTTGAGGTGGTAATGATACATAGTTGAAACTTAAATGGTGTCCTCTTATATTTGTGCTTGTTTGGACGAAAAACTACAAACATGGATTTGGACAACTTTCGAATAACTTGCTACACAATATGGTCATAACCATGTATGAATATTGTTCACATTTTAAGCCAAGTTACCAATGTCAAGGTCATATCTGCATCACTCGTCCTGTATATTGGGATAAATTAAACAAAAGTAAAGAAAACAATAAAAAATGTTAAGCACTTATGTATGGTGTCCTCTTCCGTAAATGATAAACATGAATTTTGACAAGGTTTAAAAACACTTCTTCACAATATGACCAGCGATGTGTTAACATACTCCCTCTGTCTCAAAATAGATGTCTCAAAATTGTTTAAATTTGGATGTATCAAGCCAGTATCTAGTCTAGATATATCTAAATTTTAAAAAAATTGCGACATCTATTTTGAGGCGGAGGGAGTACATGGGTTTCAAGTTAAATAATTACAAAGGTCTTGTCCATTTCAGGTAAACCGGATGTATCTTGGCATGGCATACTAATGTTGTCAATTGGACTTTTCAACTTCTATGTATAGAATTTTGTTAAATTATTTTAGAAGTGGCACGTATAATTAATTCTTAAAGAAAAGGCAAAGAGTATGGCTTCGAATGACACAAAACACTAAATTTCACACTAAAAAGAGTATGTTTCATGGTTAACAAGTTTCATGAATTTTCAGGCCTTCTAGCTAATTTCGCATAATTAAATGACATTTTTTTAATAAAACCAAAGTTGCTAAATTTTGATCTACAAGTGCGTGATAGATTTCTTGTAAATTTATCAGAAATTCATATAGTACTAATTATTGTATCCACGTAGTCATACTGAAAACCGACTATTGTTTTGAAAGATGCAACTTCTTTGTATGAATTTTCATGCTGACACATCTGACCATGTTTCAAAATAGTGAAAGAAAATAAGGAAACATGCACACAGCCTCTTAGTAGTACTCCTATTAAAAATTCATACTTGTAAAACACTAAAGACGGCGTTGTTAAAGTTTCAATACTAGGGACCTAGACACCTTCACCGGCCCTCCACAATTAACCTTTCTTCCTCTTAGACTTTGCAGCTATGGCTCCAAAGACCAGAGCTCCCCGTGGGAAGAAGAAGACCCATGTGGCAGCGACGAAGGCCCTGGAGAAAAATAATACATGTCGCCGGCTTCCGAATCCTGCTTTGGCCACTCCAAGTCATAGTCTCGCACCAGGCAGCCGTAGGAAGAAGCTGGTGTCGAGGTCCATCAAGGCCGGGCTGCATTTTCCCGTCGGCTAGATCGGGCGCTACCTCAAGGAGGGTCAGTACTCCTAGCGCATTGGCTTCGGGGCTCCCGTCTACCTTGCGATCATTCTCGAGTACCTCACCAGCGAGGTGCTGGAGCTCGCCTGGCAAGCCGCGAAGGACATCAAGAAGATCTGCATCATCCCGAGGCACGTGATGCTCAGTGTCATGCACGACGAGGAGCTCAGCAAGCTGTTGGCCGGTGTTACCATCGCGCATAGCAGCGTGCTGCCCAGCATCCACGAGTCCCTGCTTGGCGATGGTACCGCGAAGGATGCAGCCAAGTTACCCACGAAGGATGCTGCCAAGTCGCCTGAGAAGACCGCGGAGTCCCCCTAGAAGTTGTTAAGGTGTAGTACTACTACTACTCCATATGTGTTTGTGTTTGCTCTGTTTGTAGTTTGGTTAATCATCATTGTCAATGTAATATTCAGATCTATGATGCTAAGAAAAAGCTTGTGATGGTTCTAAAAAATGATGTTTTCCTAATCTTATCCTATACTCCATTTATTTAAGAATCCCTTTGTTTATAAATATAAGACATTTTAGCTTTGTGAATCGAATGTATCTAGATACCCATACACTAAAAGGCGTCTAGATACATTCATTTCACAAAGCTAAAACGTCTTATATTTCTAAACGGAGGGAGTATTACTTAGCATATTAGGTTTAGTCAAAGTCAACCATTACAAAGTGTCGTGGAAATGGCCACGGTAGTCGCTGCTATAAGCAGCGATTGATAGAATCGGGGGCGAGATCTAGTGGCCATCTGCGGTGCGAGATGGGGGTGGATGCACATGGGTTTACCCAGGTTCGGCCCCCTGGAGGGTAAAGACCTACTCCTGCTAGATTAGATTGATGGAGAGTGAGTTACAAGGGTGGCGAGCTCGGCGTCTAAGCAGTGAGTCGCTTGAAGGGGTGTATGATGGAACGTAAGTCCTCAGAGTACCCAAGGGAGGTTTATATAGGAGGCACCTCGCTAGGGTTTACAGTTTACAACCGAACAAGATATGGATTCAGAGGCTTTGACCTAATCCGACTGGAATTCGAGTATGCTCCTGGGCCTCTAGTCTCCAATCGCCAGGCCTCCTGCTCAATCGCATTCTAGTCACCATCCTGCAAGCCCACTTGTTAAGCCTTTGACCCAATCGGAACGTCTTGCTAGGCATACCCCATTCGGCATATCCCCATCAGTAGTCCCCAAGCCCATCGTTGATTCAGACGCAGGTGTTCATTTGGCAGTCGAAGTAGGCGAGCCCAATTTGGATGCTTAGTCGAATCGGCGATGGACTCTGCCAAACCAAGGAAATTTTCCACTAGGTTTCCAGTCGCTGCTTTGGTGAATGCAATCACTACCAAACGGTTGCCCCGCCGACTGGACAGGGCACAGCTGCAGGCGAGTCGAGTGAAGGAGTTGGACCGTCAACTTGGTCAAACTATCTGTTGGGTAGTCCAACGGTAACTTTGGCACAATTACTGCGGGTAACGGCTACCCTGAGATTGGCAGGCAGCACTTCTTTACAAGGGGAGTGACGGATCGGTCATGTAGATCCTTCCTCGCATTCTTCTCCCTCGCTCATCCATTCCCTCTGTCTGCCCTCGTTTTAGACTCTCTAGACCAAGCGACCTTGCTCCCTTCCTGATGGTGCCTCCGAAAGGCCCGTGGGGGAATCCAAATGCACTGCGGCACAGCTCAGGTCCTTTGAGAACGTCGGGGTCCTCTGTAAGGGGAATTGGCGGATCCCCGCGTCTTCCGAGATCGAGCCGAAGCCACGTGCTGGCGAGTTCATTTGCTTCCCAAGACATTTGGAGAGGGGCTTGGGGTTCCCCACTTCGTTGTTCTTCCGGTGGTTCTATGCATATTATGCGATCAATCCATCAGATCTCGGCCTGCACAGCATCGAGCAGCTAGAAATCTTTGTCGCCTTCTACGAATGCTACCTTGGCTGCAGGCCGTACTTCCCTCTGTGGTTGGAGCTGTTCCATGGCCGCATCGGGCGCGAAGGGTCCGGCGGCCCAATCTTGGCGGCTAGAGGCGTCCCCTTTCAGCTGAAGCCAAAGGTCAATTTCGTCAAGCTCATGTTGCCGAAGAAGGCCACGAGCGAATGGAAGAAAAGCTGGTTCTACGTGAAGGAGTCCACCCCCTCCAGCAAAGTGGCGTTGCCGGAATTCGTCACGGAGAGAAGCGAGCCCCGTCGGCTAGCAACGGACAGGCTCCCCGACAATTAGAGGATGGCCGTCGTAGAGATGATGGACCAGATCTAGAAGCTCAAGGACCAAGGGTTGTCCTCGATCAACCTGTACAACTGCTGGCTCAGGGGGCGCCTAGTTCCATTGGCGGCCCGGCCGCACTGGATGTACGAGTACGGCAAGAAGAATGATCCTTCCTGGCCCAGCAAGGAGTCGTGGAACGTGGAAGACTATAAGTCTGCCTTCAAGAAGATTACTGACACGGAATTTACAACCACGTCGGTCGGGCTCGCCCCGTACATGCCTGTGAAGAATGAAGCTCCTACAGTAAGTCTCTTTCTCTGAATTTATCTTCAGTCATTATTCCCGCGGTGCAATTTGCAGCCACATCGTCTGATACTTATTCGTGTCCACTCTCAGTTGTTCCAGGTTCTGGAGGGCTGGCTCCCCCCACTCGACGAAGAAGGCCCCCAGGAGCTCGAGGAGGGTGCCAAAGGATAAATCTCTAAGGACGAAGAGGAAGAGATGGAGGTTCCTCCCCCAGTGCCCGTGGCCCGCAAGACTCGCATGCAAAAGCAGCGCGAGTTCGAGGCGAGCCGTAGTCTTGAATAGCGCGAAGAAGACGAAGAGATCTTGCAAGAGCATAGTTCTCGGCGAACAGCCATGCCGGTGAAGCCCGCGTGTAAACCGAAGTCGCCAGCAAAGAAGCCGGCATCACCATCTAGATCGGCAGTGGTGTTCGAGTCGGATGACGAATCTGACGACGACGCGACCAAGACTTCACGCAAGATCCCGGAGGATGTGACTCCGATGATGGGATCGGAGGATGAAGACACCGAAGCGGCAGTGGAAATTCCACTTGCAATGATCGTGCCAACAACTTCGGGGGCGCTAGAGCAGGAGGCAGCTGAAGCTGTGGCGTCGAAGTCGCCGCAACCTTCGGGGACGGCCACGTCTTCTGAGCCAGAGATTCCCGCGACCGCGGCTTCATCATCAAAGAGGCCCATGGTGTCGTGGGCTTCAGATGTCTTCGAGAAAGTCCTCACATGCAAGCTAGGCCCGGAGCTAGATAAGCCCGCCCACATCAGCACGGGGTTACGTGTTCTTCCGGTTGCCAAGTAAGCCTCAAGTTTTCCTTTCCAATTCTTGGATGACTTTTTGTATGAATTCTTTGCTAACTTTGGAGGTTTTGTAGGTCCAACGCTAAGAAGATAGGTCGCCCCTCAGTGGCTAAAATTCTGTCGACCGTCACCATGGGGGAAGGCGATCTCCCTAGGAAGAGGAAACCTGCTACGGAAGTTGTGCCTGCTGAAGACGGGAAGAAGCAGAAGGGTGAGCCTGACGAGGCTGCAGCAAAAGACAGCACCAAGGGGAGTGACCCTGCCACCAGCTGCTCGGAGCCAGCTGAGGGGGCTCCGACGACAACACCGCCGGCTCCAGCAACCAGTGCCCGTGCGAGGGCGTCCGTGTCATTCACGCGCTTCATGGCGAGGGGTTTTCTGATCGTGGCGGAAAACCAGTCTCCGCAGATGCCAAAGATCGTCGATGAGGACGTTGGACCTCGTCACGGGCGTACCTCCTTTGTGGTCCCTTCGGCGGATGCCAGTGAACTTCACAGTATGCTTGGTGCCACCATTCGGGTACGTCCAGTCCCCGAGTGTCTAGTCGCTGAATTTTAGCGGCTAGGCATTGAGTTTCTTCTAGTCGCCAATCCCCGAGTGTCTAATCGCTGAATTTCAGCGGCTAGGCACTGAATTTGTGTTTTTTGCAGTTGCTAATTGTTCATTCTGCTTGTAGGGATTGCAGAGGGAATCGGCTTATCGGCAGGCCGCAAGGGAGCATCTGGAGCGTGATCTGCGCGTGGCGTAGGAGGCAAATAGGTGGCTCCAGGAGACTTCCGGTGAGTACTTGTTTTATTTGGCGATTGCGAGCTGCTGGTGTTTACAGAAGGCTGACTGTTGTTTCTGTTCCTTTCAGATGGTCTTCTGGCGGCCATAGACAAAGCCCGAGAAGGGTATGTTCCAGCTGCCGAGCTAGACGTGGCGAATGGGCGTATCGATTCGCTAGTGAAGGAATTGGAGGAGGCGAAAGCGGCCGTGATCTCTTCTGAGGATAGGGCAAAGGCCGCAATCGCTGAGGCTGAAGAGGAATGGAAGGCCACGGACTCCATCATCCTTGTGTTGTAGAGCGATCTTGTTGCCTTGGAGAAGCACGTCACCGAGAACTGCCAGAAGCTTCTTGGTGACTCGTTGCTCTTCTCTTTGATATGTGCGGTGAGTCCCTGAGCGGGTGAATCCGTAGTGGCACTGATGTCTGATGTTGCAGTTGTGATTGGTCAAAGCGATCCGATGGTGCAAACCTTCAACACCTTGCAGTGTGTGACCGCGGTAGTGAACGTGGCCACCTCCTCGGCGTTGTGCGTCCAAGCGGTTCTTCAAGGAATGTCCCCCACCGAGGTTATACCTGGGGGACTGACTGAAGTATGGCGCTATCTGGAGGAGGTACCCGGCATCATAGAATGGATGGCGCTTTCGGCTTTCAAGCGCGAGGCCACCACGGCGTTGAGTTTGGGGCTCGCGCACTTCCCTGACAACATCACCAGCGGCTACCCTTCAGCGACTAGCGCGGTGGAGATGTCGGAGGTGTTGAGGCTGACCGCCAAGGCTGCCCCCTTTGCTGATCGGGTGATGATGAGGGGGGACATGCTGCCGTACCAGGAGACGGTGGTGGCGTCGGGTGATCTCGAGCTAGAACATCGTGACCTAAAGTCGGAGCAACCCTTCCGGTCGACGCTGTCGAAGTCGCTGTTGACCTACCCGACGAACCCATGGCAGCCATTCGTCCGTGTCAAGAGTGGTGGCGATGCTTCTTCATCGGGGCCTGCAAAATAGATAGCTTCCCTGGGGCAATTTGTAAGATATGTCAAGTGGCGACTTTTGTAATTTAAACAATATTTGTGTATGGTAGTAAGAGGAGTCAATCAACTCGCAATGCAAGTTTAATTGTGTGGTGTGTTTAACTTTTGTTTGAGCGAGTCCCCGAGCACGTCCGCCCTTTAGCGGGGTATAACTCGTTTCTGTACATATGTGTTTGCTTTGGATTTTTGTGTTGGTTATCCCTCGCGACTCTGAAGGGGCGAGTCCCCGAGCACGTGTAGAGTTGTTTTAGGCGAGTCCCCGAGCATGTGCCTATTATGCGTTGTTGGTGCGTTGTTTGTAATGCATCTCTTCCCCTGGCTCGGAGAGCCAGTCGCATGGCGAGTCCAAGGTAGCTCTCTTACTTGGTGTGTTCCTGAGCCGCGTGAGGGTTTCTGTTTGCGAAAGTCCCTGTGCATGGTACTTGACCGTTCGAGTCGCTTTGCGCGAGGATGGGGAGGACAGGTCACTGTGGGAAGCGTATGTCGGTCGTCTTGGCCTAATGGGCCAGTCGAGCGGGGCGACTCCGACGGTGGCTCTGGGTTGGTATGTTCATGGATGACAGGAAGCCCGAATATTTTCGGTGCCCTTGGGTCGCACTACTTAGCCGTGTCGATCGCATGACCAAGGGTTTACTTCCGTAGGTAGCGTATTGCTAAATGTACGAGTGCGAGTGGCACAAGAGTATGGCGAGTGGACACAATTTGTGCGATCCGAATTAATTTCATTATATATCATCTGGGTACAAGTTTGAGTTCTATCTATAGAACTTTCGGAGAAGGTTTACCTTCCATGGCCTCCCGACCTCAAGCTGGCCATCGCCTCGTATGTCGATGAGGTAGTAGGCGTCGTTGCTGAGGATGCGCCCTATGGCGAATGGCCCCTCCCATGGGGGGGAGAGCTTGTGCATGCCTTTCTTGTCCTGGGCCAATCGTAGGACCATGTCGCCCTCCTGGAAGGTGCAAGTCCGGACTCGGCGGCTGTGGTAGCGGTGGAGTCCCTGTTGGTAGATGGCGGTCCAGGAGCGAGCCAGGTCGCTTGCCTCGTCGAGCTGGTTGATGTTGTCTTGGCGGGTAATCTCGTTTGTCGCCTCGACATAGTTGGCGACTCACGGTGAGTCGTGCTCCAGATCGGTTGGCATTACGGCTTCGGCACCGTATACCATAAAGAAGGGCGTGAACCGCGTGGAGCGGTTGACAGAGGTGCGGATACCCCATATTACGAAGGGGAGCTCTTCGACCCAGCATCCTTGGGTTCGCTCGAGGGTCACTTGGATTTGTGGCTTGAGTCTGTGGAGGACTCTCTGATTGGCGCGTTCTGCTTGGCCGTTCGACTCTAGGTGGGTGACTAAGGAGAGGTCGAGTCGTATGTTATGCTCTTCGTAGATTTCTGCCATGGCGCCCTTGGCGAAGTGGGTGCCGTTGTCCGTTATGATGTTGTGCGGGTAGCCATACCGGTAGATGAGAACTTGGTGGTCGTCTTGCCATCACACTTTTTGATCGGCTTGGCTTCGACCCATTTGGTGACTTTGTCGACCGTGACCAGGAGGTGGGTGAAGCCGGATGGGGCCTTCTTGAACGGGCCGACCATGTCCATGCCCCATACGGCGAATGGCTAGGTGATGGGGATGGTCTTGAGTGCTAAACCAGGGAGATGCGTCTGGTTGGCGTACTTCTGGCACCCGACGCATCTTTTGACGATGTCGGTGGTGTCGGCGTGTGCGGTGAGCCAGTAGAAACCATGTCGCGTGGCCTTGGCGACCAGCGACTTGCCGCCGGCGTGATGGCTGCATTCGCCGGCGTGGATGTCCTGGAGGATCTTGCATCCTTCTTTTGGTTGTACGCAGCGCTGGAACAAGCCGGTCATGCTGTGTTTGTGGAGCTCGCCATTGATGATGACGAAGGACTTGCATTGGTGCACGATCATTCGCGCTTCCGTCTCGTTGCTTGGGAGGATCTTGTGCTTGAGGAAGGCGACATATGGTGTCGTCCAGTCACTAGGCTCCACGATTATGGCAACTAGGGCCGGCTTAGGTTGTAGTGGTATCCCAACGTCGATCTCCTTCGTCGGGGAGACCGAAGGCTTGTGGATGATGTCGAGGAAGACACCTGCGAGTGGCGTTTGCCGAGCCGACCCGATGCGAGAGAGGGCGTCTGCCTCCTCGTTCTTTCGCCTATCAATCGACTCGACTGAGTAACCATCCAAGTGTCCTCCCAACTGGTCTACCGCTTGGCGGTATGCTATCATTGTTGGCGAGACGGTGTTGCAGGCCGCGGTGACTTGGCCGGCGACTAGATCGGAGTCGCCGTAGCACCATAGGCGGTTGATGTTCATTTCCTTGGCGGCTCGCATGCCGTGTAGGAGGGCCTCATACTCTGCCATGTTGTTGGTGCAGGGCTTGAAGTTCAGGTGGAGCACAGAGCAGAGCTTGTATCCCTTGGGGGAGGTCAGTATAACCCCGGACCCAGCGTCGTCGGTGTTCTTGGACCCGTTGAAGTGGAGCAACAGTAGTGGAGGTATTGGATCTTCTTCGGCTGCTATTCTTCTTCCCAGTCTACGAGTAAATCAGCTAGGGCTTGCGACTTGATCGCTTTGCGGGGCTCGTACTTGATGTTGTGGACTCGGCGACTCGCCCAGTTGCCTCGCGATTACGTATTATGTCCTATAGTGGCACGGAGGAGACGACCGTGATTGGGTGCTCCTGGAAGTTGTGTGGGAGTCGTCGTTGAGCTCGGAATACCGCGTATACCAGTTTCTGGTACTGCGGGTAGCGCTATCTGGAGTCCGTCAGGAATTCGCTGATGTAGTAGACGGGGCACTACACAGGGCGCTCATTGCCCTCCTCTAGCCATTCGACGACCATCACGGTGCTGACGACTCGAGTGAAGGCCGCCACATAGACGAGCATTGGCTCTTTGTCGATTGGCGCGGTGAGGAGTGGAGCCACGAGTGTCACTTCTTTGAGTGCGTTGAGTGCGATATCCGCCTCCACGTCCCATTGGAATGTGGGGTTCTTGCGCATCAGGCGGTAGAGGGGCATTGCCTTCTCACCGAGCCAGGGAATGAAGGGACTGAGAGCCGCGACTCGGCCGATCAACTTCTGGATGTCACGCAGGCACTCGGGTTTCCCGAGTTGCATGATGGTGTCGATCTTGGTGGGGTTGGCCTCGATGCCTTGTTTGGAGACCACGTATCCCAAGAGTTGTCCGGTGGGGATGCCTGATGGCTCAATGCATGGCGCCTAGAAAAGTGCTGGTGCGTGGTTGATGTAGAGCTTGTTGGGAACCCCAAGAGGAAGTTATGATGTGCACAGCAGCAAGTTTCCCTCACTATGAAACCAAGGTTTAATCGAACCAGTAGGAGCAAGGAAACACCCCAAAGGTGTTACTAGCTAAGCTTTGGCAGGGAGCACTACCGGTGCTAGTAGCAATCTGGAGACCTGCACAACACAACAAAAAAACTTTGTCCCCAACTTGCGATGAGGTTGTCAATGTCACCGTGTTTGGCGGAAAACAAAGGATTAAACGTATCGAATGGAAAGAAGTAAAAGTTTGCAGAAAGTAAACACAAAGAAGTAAAAGATTGTAGATTGAATATAAAAGACAAGGACTGGGATCCATAGTTCACTAGAGGTGGCTCTCCTTAGATAGATAACATGTTGGGTGAACAAATTACAGCAGGGCAATTGACAAACATCGAGAAAGCAATACATGCATATACTAATCATCTTGACTCCTTTGAGATTCGATTGGGCATTACAACATTATACATAGACCGCCATCCAACTGCATCTATGACTAATAATCCACCTTCAGGTTATCATCTGAAACCCCTCTAGTATTAAGTTGCAAGCAACAGATTATTGCTTTACGAAATGTGTGTAAAGTAAACAATATGATTGTTCTATGAACAAAGGATTGTTGTTTTCTCCCTAGTAGCAATAGCACATCTAGTACCTAAGAGATTTCTGTCACTTCCCCGGATTACCAGAGGCATGTACCCACAATCGAGCATAACTACTAACTCTTGGAGTTATTAGCATCTACTTGGCTAACATAGCTACTAACAACGGAAAGCATGCAAGATCACAAATAACAAAGGTATGATAGAATCAATAATCAATCTGAAATAGCATCTCAATATCCATCGGATCCCCGCAAACACAACATGCAGAATTACAATAGATGATCTTGATCATGAACGGAGCTCACAAGATCTAAACATGAAAGCACAAAGGAGGAGAACCAGCCATCTAGCTACTACATGGATCTGTAGTCCAAGGATGAACTACTCACGCATCACACCGGAGGCTTGCATGGTGATGAAGAACGCCTCCAGGGTGAATTCCCCTCTCCGACAGGGTGCTGGGAAGAGCTTCAGATCCCTCCCGATCTAGGGATGGAGATGATGGCGGCTACAGATTCTTTCATGGATTTTTGATCGGGTCCTTAGGGTTTACGTCATGAGGGCATCTTATAGTCGAAAGGGGAGGCCGAGGAGGTGCCAGCGGCCACCAGACCACCCCTGGCACGAGCCTAGCCTGGCCACGTGGCCATGTGGTGTGGCCGGCCTCTTGCCCCTCTCTGTCTCATATTTTGGCATCTGATGACTTCTGGAAAAATAGGCACTTTGGATTTTGTCCCGTCCAATTCCGAGAATATTCATTTTCTGACTTTCCTGGAACCAAAAACAGCAGAAAGCAGGCAGCTGTCACTGTGGCTCTTGTTAATAGGTTAGTCCAAGAAATCATATGAAAAGTACTCCAAAGTGTGGACAAAACACAAGAAAATGGATAAAACCAAGCATGGAACATCAAAAATTATAGATACATTTGCAATATATCAACATCCCCAAGCTTAACTCCCGCTCGTCCTCGAGTAGGTAAGTGATAAAAAGAAAGAATAATTTTTGAGGTGACATGCACCATCAAAGACTTGATCAAAATATTTGTAAAACATTCAAAGCTGGGATCATAGTACTTCAATCATAACATGAAAGACAAAGTTCTAGCAATAAGCAAAGAAACTATGATGCAACATGAAAAAGGCACAAACAAAAGATTCATGAATAACAATGCTTTTCAAGACGTTTGTTTGTTTCACATAAAGAAAACATAGCATAATAGTATTCAGCTTGTCCCTCAATAGAGTAGCAAATATAAATGCATAGGACACCTTCAAAGTTCATAAGAGTGACTAGATACAATAGTTTAAAACAAGCAATATCAAAGTATGCATCAATCAACTAGTCTTGGGACAATGCACATAGAACTAAGAATGGCCACTATGCTCTCAAAGTAGGTGCATAAAGTTAGAAGGTGGAGACTCAATATAATGGTGGAAGAAAGGCCTTTATAAAAGGAAGTAGGGATTCAAGTCTCATAAAGAGCTTCCAAAAATTATGGTACTTATAACTTTCAGCTCTCATTACCCCTATCATAAGCATCTTGAAGTGATTAAGGTTAAAGTGAACAAACTCTGGTGTACATGCTTGACGAAGTATAAGTCAGAAATATCATGTCCCTTGTATACGAGGGCCGCTCCTCATGCTACTCAAGTTTAGTCACCGGTAAGTTATTGTCATTGTAAGTATATGTGTATCATAGAGAACCGCCAATGGGGTACCCCTTGCCCGATGATACGGAAGAATCCCCATATCAAAATGACAAGGCAAGCAGACAACGAGCATCTCAGCAATCTTCTTATTTACCATGGGAATATGGTGCTTTTTCTCTCTTTCCTCTTTTCCTAGAATCTCTTTTTTTCTCTTTTCTCTTTTTTCTCAATATTGGACTCTTTTTTATAAGAAGAATGCTTCATAGACAGCTCATTATGGTTACGCTGCAGGTTTCCACTATGTCAGCATGGATTAGACCAGCGGCCTAGGCGTTTCTCTAACACATATACATAACTCCATGGACTTACAAGCTCCCCTTTCATTTCACACCGACGACATCCATATACAAAAGAGCATGATATCAACTAGGTACAAGTACCAAGTGCAATGTTGAAATCGTTTCCCATGAAAGCATGGTTCTGCTAATTCCCAACAAATAAGTGCAAGCATATACAACATAGACGACACAATGGTTCAAGTTTATTAAGGGCAAGAAAAGTAAAGTGTGCCATCAAGTTCGTGAGAGCTTTAATCACTAGTTTTCTCATAACAAGTTTAATTTGGAAGGTAAACAAAAGCAAGAATATACTTGGAATAGCATAAGCTAGTAGGTAGGTATGGTGGAATCTTTGGAATAACTTGGTTTAGGGAGTTGGATACATGAGTGGAACTCATACTTTGTTGTGGAGGCTAGCAAAAGACTGGGTGCGACAAACTAAGAGAGCAAGAATGGCCATAATCATGCAGAGCGACAAAACATCATTGATCAAAGCATAAAGTGACACTACAAGTTGAAAACTAAAGGATCATAAAGGCTATGGTGACTTGAGATAGTCATAACATGGTGTGAGCATGCGCCAAGTCAACACAAATAAAGCATCAAAGGAGAATACCACTATATTATGCCTTAATATGCTAAAACAACGCATGATTCATCCAAGGCACATTAAGCAATCTCAATTGTTTATAACAAGTCATGCTACAACAAAGAATACTAAGCATAAAGCCAACAAAATATCAAGCATGGCAAGGCAAAGCATAGGCCACATTCAAAAACAAGCTCTTTTTACCACATAAGCATGAACTTTCCTACTCTTTTCCAAACCAAACCAAACTATTTGCAAACCAATGTATGAAAGAGGGGGTCCAACCAATTTATTCAGAAAGCTAAGCAAACAAAAAACCAAAACGAAAACGAAAAAGAAGATGCTCCAAGAACAACACAATTGTGCATGAAACAATAAAAATGAAGCGTTTGGAAGAAACCTGGGATTTTTATTGATGAAGAAGGGGAATGCGTTGGGCATCCCCAAGCTTTGACGCTTGTACTTCTTGGAGATTTCTTGGGGTGACACACGTGGCATCCCCAAGTTTGAGCTTTAGTCCATCCTTCATCTCATTACTCATTCCTTCCATACACCTGAAATTTTTCTTCATACAAAACTTCACACAATCTTTATTAGCAACATTAGTGTACTCAAGATAAATAAGGCTTAAGGTTCAGTTATAAAACCAAATAAACTTCCATTAGAACACTAGCTACTGTAGCACTTACCTCAAAAAGCTCAATTCCCCAAAAGAACTCAAAAAGGAACCAACAAGAAGCAAATGCAGAAAATGGTAGAAATCTGTCAAAACAGACCAGCAGGTAAAGACGAATTTTTTCGAAGACCTTATGTTGCTCCAATCAAAAAGTGTTGAACTAACTAAAGTTATATAACAACCTGGGCAGAAGAACAAAAATTAACGCCTCAAAAAGATGTTCAAAGATTTTACACGAATTTTTACGGTAAAGCACAGAAATCTATTTTGGGACAGCAACTTTCCCAATCATTACTTCTCTCTCATTAGAGGTTACTCTTGGCACAAAAAGCAAATAAAAAGGAAAAGGAGAGGTTATTACAGAGGTAATAACTTCCAAGACTCATCTAAAACTTTTGGGTTATCTCCCAATAAGTACTTTTCTTTAACGCCTTTAAGTTAGGCATAAGAAGCAAGAAAAATCAAGTGTTCTCAAATGAAGAAGCATTAAAACCAAATTTTGTTTTCATAGGAGAAGCAAAATAAATCTTCTCTCTCTTCTTAGAGAAGTGTTCTATACCTTTCTTGAATGGGAGTTGATATTTAACGATGCCTTCTTTCATATCTATAATGGCACCAACAGTTCTAAGAAAAGGTCTTCCCAAAGTAATAGGACAAGAAGCATTGTATTCAACATCCAAAACATAGAAATCAATGGGGACATAGGCATTGTTAACCATAATAAGAACATCATTAAGACTCCCCATGAGTTTGTTTTTAGCATTATCATCAAGTGGGACATTCAAATAACAATCTTCAAGAGGAGGCAAATCAAGCATATCATAAATCCTTCTAGGCATAATAGAAACACTACTATCAAGATCACATAAAGCTTTGAAATCAAAGTCATTCACTTTCATATTAATGATGGGTTCCCAACCATCTTCTTGTTTTATAGGAATAGAAGCTTTATGTTTCATATTTTCTTCTTTAATCTTTATGAGAGCATCAGTAATGTGTTTTGTAAAGGCCATGTTCATAGCACTAGCATTAGGGATTTTAGCAAGCTTTTGTAGGAACTTAATAACTTCAGAGATGTTGCAACCATCAAGATCAAAATCAAATTTATCATCTAGAGTAGTAGAACTATTACTAGCCTCAACACTAGTGGTGGTAATAGTAGAAACACTAATGTTTCTAGCAATTTCATCTTCTCTTTCCCACTTAGCATGTAATTCAGCTAATAGTCTAACATTTTCATCAATTCTTACTTTTATAGCATTAGTAGCTGCAAAGGGATTGTCATTAGTTTCAGGTTTAGCAGCCATTTTATTAATCAATGAATATTGAGCTTCAGACAAAGATGATATATTTCTTTCAGCATTAGATAGTTTCAATTGTAAACTAGGAATTTCCCTATTTAGACTCTCAAGTTGATGGCTAATGTTCTTCAAGATGATAGATTGTTCCTCCATAGTTTTAGTTAATAGTTTATTTTGCTCATATTGCATTTGCATGAAGTTTTTAGTGGCTCTTTCAACTTCTAAAATTCTTCCTTCACTAGGTCATCCAGGTTTACCATTATAGCCATAAGTATTATTAGAAGGGTAGGGCCTATAATTGTTATTACCATAAGCATTGTTGCCAAAATTATTATTTCTTATGAAGTTCACATCAACTTGCTCTTCTTGAGCAACCAAACAAGCTAAAGTAACATTATTTGGATCAATATGGGCTTTCCCATTAACAAGCATAGACATAATAATATCAATCTTATCACTCAAGGAGGAGGTTTCCTCAACAGAATTTACATTCCTACCTTGTGGAGCTCGCTCAGTATGCCATTCAGAATAATTAACCATCATATTGTCCAGAAGTTTCGTTGCAGCACCCAAAGTGATGGTCATAAAGGTACCTCCAGCATCAGAATCCAATAGGTTCCTTGAAGAATAGTTCAATCCTGCATAAAATGTTTGGATGATCATCCAAGCAGTCAGTCCATGAGTGGGACAATTCTTTACCAAAGATTTCATTCTTTCCCAAGCATGAGCAACATGCTCATTATCAAGTTGTTTAAACTTCATTATTTCACTTCTCATGGATATAATCTTAGCAGGAGGATAGTATTTTCCAATAAAAGCATCTTTGCATTTAGTCCAAGAATCAATACTATTCCTAGTTAAGGATTTCAACCATTCTTTAACTTTTCCTCTCGAAGAGAAAGGAAACAATTTCACCTTAATAATATCACCATCTATATCCCTATGCTTTTGCATCTCACAAAGTTCAACAAAGTTATTTAGATGGGAAGCAACATCTTCATTACCAATACCAGAAAATTGTTCTCTCATAACAAGATTGATTAAAGAAGGTTTTATCTCAAAGAAAGTATCTTCAGGCAGAGGTGGAGCAATAGGTGTGCTCATAAAATCATTGTTGTTGGTGCTAGTGAAGTCACACAACTTAGTGTTTTCAAGAGTAGTCAATTTTTTGTGTTTTCAAATAAGAAAGTAAACTAGTAAAACTAATTTTTTTTGTGTTTTTGAATAGCAGAACAAGCAAACAAAGAAAAAAGAAAACTAAGCAAAACAAAAATAACAAAGTAAAGAGATTGGTTATGAGAAACTTCCCTTGTGAAGATGTCCTTGACTCCCCGGCAACGGTGCCAGAAAAATGTCTTTTTTGATGGCGTGTGGTTGACGTGGGAGTTTCTTCTTCTTCTTCGATCCTTGGAAACGGTGCCAGAAAAATGCTTGATGGCTCAATGCACGGCGCCTAGAAAAGTGCTGGTGCATGGTTGATGTAGAGCTCGTTGGGAACCCCAAGAGGAAGGTATGATGAGCACAACAACAAGTTTCCCTCAGTATGAAACCAAGGTTTAATCGAACGAGTAGGAGCAAGGAAACACCCCAAAGGTGTTACTAGCTGAGCTTTGGCAGGGCGCACTACCGGTGCTCGTAGCAACGTGGAGACCTGCACAACACAACCACAGAACTTTGTCCCCAACTTGCGATGAGGTTGTCAATATCACCGTGTTTTGTGAAAAACAAAGGATTAAACGTATCGAACGGAAAGAAGTAAAAGTTTGCAGAAAGTAAACACAAAGAAGTAAAAGATTGTAGATTGACTATAAAAGACAAGGAACGGGATCCATAGTTCACTAGAGGTGGCTCTCCTTAGATAGATAACATGCTGGGTGAACATATTATAGAGGGGAAATTGACAAACATCGAGAAAGTAATACATGCATATACTAATCATCTTGACTCCTTTGAGATTCGATTGGGCATTACAACATTATACATAGACCGCCATCCAACTACATCTATGACTAATAATCCACCTTCAGGTTATCATCCAAACCCCCTCCAGTATTAAGTTGCAAGCAACAGATTATTGCTTTACGAACTGTGTGTAAAGTAAACAATACGATTGTTCTATTAACAAAGTATTGTTGTTTTCTCCCTAGTAGCAACAACACATCTAGTACCTTAGAGATTTCTGTCACTTCCCCAGATTACCAGAGGCATGAACCCACTATCGAGCATAAATACTAACTCTTGGAGTTGCTAGCATCTACTTGGACAAAGACATGATAGAATCAATAATCAATCTGAAATAGCATCTCAATATCCATCGGATCCCCGCAAACACAACATGCAGAATTACAAATAAATGATCTTGATCATGAACGGAGCTCACAAGATCTAAACATGAAAGCACAAAGGAGGAGAACTAGCCATCTAGCTACTACATGGATCCATAGTCCAAGGATGAACTACTCACGCATCACACCGGAGGCTTGCATGGTGATGAAGAAGGCCTCCAGGGTGAATTCCCCTCTCCGACAGGGTGCCGGGAAGAGCTTCAGATCCCTCCCGATCTAGGTATGGAGATGACGGCAGCTACAGACTCTTTCGTGGATTTTTGATCGGGTCCTTAGGGTTTACGTCCCGAGGGCATCTTATAGTCGGAAGGGGAGGTCGAGGGGTGCCAGGGGCCACCACACCGCCCCCTGGCACAGGCCCAGCCTGGCCACGCAGCCAGGTGGTGTGGCCGCCATCTGGCCCCTCTCCGTCTCTTATTCTGGCATCTGATGACTTCCGGAAAAATAGGCACTTTGGCTTTTGTCCCGTCCAATTCCGAGAATATTCATTTTCTGACTTTCCTAGAACCAAAAACAGCAGAAAACAAGCAGCTGGCACTGTGGCTCTAGTTAATAGGTTAGTCCAAGAAATCATATGAAAAGTACTCCAAAGTGTGGACAAAACATAAGAAAGTGGATAAAACCAAGCATGGAACATCAAAAATTATAGATACATTTGCAATGTATCAACGCCGAAGGTGTATTTTCCTGGGTTGAGCTTGATGTTGTACCTCTGTAGGATTGTGAAGGTTTCGGCCAGGTCAGCAAGCAGGTCGTCCTGGCGGGTGGACTTTACCACCATGTCGTCGATGTAGACGTGTATGTTGCGGCCAATTTGGCTTGCGAGGCACTCCTACATGCACCTTTGGTAGGTTGCGCCGGTGTTCTTGAGGCCGAACGTCATGGTCGTGTAGCACAAGACGCCGAATGGCATGATGAACGTCGTCTTCTCCTCATCCTCGACCGCCATTTTGATCTGGTTGTAGCCAGAATACGCGTCAAGGAAGTACAGCGACTCCGATCCCGCGGTCAAGTCGATGATCTGGTCGATGCAGGGTAGGACGAACTCCTCCTTCGGGAAGGCGTTGTTGAGGTTGGTGTAATCGATACACATTCTCCACGTGTTGTTCTTTTTCAGGACTAGGACTGGGTTTGCCAGCCACTTGGAGTATTTGATTGGCCGAATGAAGCCTACGGCTAGCAAGCACTATACTTCTTCGGCGATTGCTCGACGACGCTCTTCATTGAAGAGTCGCAGTGACTGCTTTACTGGTTGCACTTTGGGGTCGGCGTTGAGTTTGTGCTCAACGAGTTCCCTCGGGACACCGGGCATGTCAGATGGTTTCCATGCGAAGATGTCGCGATTCTCCCGGAGGAACTCGATGAGCATGCTTTCCTATGTGGGGCTCATGTGCGTCCCAATGGTGACCGTCTGGCTGGAGTTGCCTGGGACGAGCTCGACGGTGCGGGTGGGCGTGGTCGCCTCGAATGTGGAGCTCGCGGTGGTTGGCTTCTTCAGGATGGTGGGGTCGTCCTTGTTGATGTTGCCCACGTATTTCGCGAGTTCCTCCGCGTGGGCAGTCTCTGCGGTGATGACGGCGTCGGCGAACTCGGCGCCTTTGTCTTCGCATTCCACGGCCATATCGGGGTCGCCGTGGATGGTGATGATGCCGCTTGGCCCTCGAAACTTGTAGTATCCCATCTGTCTAACATCTGTAATGCTACATGGTCTAATAATAAAATGCTACTTCCTACAATAATTGTTGCATCATAATTATATCATGCTCATGTCATCATGCCACATTGCATTTGAGCATCATATAAAACCCTTTTTCATTTGGTTATTATCTCATATGCACTATTAATTGTATTTGCCTCTTGATATATTGTATTTGGTTGTTGATAATGCTTGATTCCCAAGTTGAGTTGGGGGCATATCTTTTATTAACTCCACCACCTTTCTTTATCACCGCCCCATAATTCCACCATCCAACTATATGTGAGCCTTGCATTCTATGGGTTTTACCTCTAGCTCATGTGGGTTGGGATGGATCCACTTCTACTTCCACATGCTCCCATATATGCATCATGTTGTTTTCACATTATTGATATATGGAGGGTCACATGGTCACCTTTGCATCCTAAGTGAGTAGTTTCCTTGTCTAGCTTCCATATGGTTTGAATTTGAATAAATGCTCATATAAGAATATAATTTTTGCCATATTATGCTTAGTGGTTCACACACAAGCTTGGCCAGCTTATATTCATGCATGATCTTTTATTTAGTCCATGTGGTAAACAAGCTCTCTTTTCTTTTGTTGGTCCTTATTCTAAAATTTGGGAATCTTGCTTATATAATTGCCATGAGATATTCTAGTGGTTTTCACTACTAGAGGGGGGGCATTTACTATTTATGTATGGCCCATGCAAGCTTTCCATACCTCCTCTATTTGGATTTATTTTGAATTTTGGAGTAAAGCTTGTTGGGTTGGGAGACCATCATATAGCCCTTTCAAAGGAGCTTAATAGTACATCTTGTCCTCTTTAATCCTTCTTACATGCCTATCCTTGCATGAGCATGCACCTTGGGGCTTCTCTTCTTTGCTTTCTTCCATGTGATCTTGGAACCCTAATCTCTCCTCTCTAGCTTAAAACCTCTCTCTTCTCTTACTCAAGCCTAGCACTTCTACTTTGTTTCTCTCTAGCTCACCTTCCCAACCTAATCTAGCTAAACCCTATCACTTACCTCACCACCCCCCTTATTCCTAGCCTCGGCTAAACTCTGACCTACCCCTTGTCCTACCCTAATCGCCACCACCACCTGATCCTGCCCTGGCTAACCTGGCCCGACCAAAACCCCCTAACCTAGCTAACCCAAGTCTAACCACCTACCCTAACCGAGCCAGCTAGTTCTAACCTAGCTAAAGCAAACGCCCCAGCCTAGCCTCGCTGCACCTGCACGCCTATTTACCCCTCCTATTTCTCTTCCTCGCACGCAAGTGGACACCACCCTCACGCGTAGCCCGTGCCTGCCAGCCTCGCCCACGCCTGGTCCACCGACCCGAGAGAGAGAGAGGGAGGAGAAAAGAAACCCTACCACCTTTTTCCACCCCGCCACCGTCCACCAAGGTGCACCCCTCCTAGGCCTTATCTACTCCTTCCTCCCCTACCTGCAGCCCTCCAGATCTCCCCAGGGCCTGCCCGGCAACTGCCTTCGCCCTCTGCCTGGTCCACCCCTTCCACACTCCACCATCGGCTTCACCGACCACCACCGTACCAGGAGGCGGGCGTGGTGCTGGGCTGTCGAGGAAGGCCCAGGAGATCCCTTGCATCACCCCTGTACACGGACGCGAGGAGGAGACGGCCAAAACCTGCTGCAGACCGACGAGACCGAGCAAAACCGTAACCGGTCGGTCGCCAGCAACACCGCCGATCCCCTGCGCCCTAGGCCGAACCACCACCACCAACTCACTCCTGGTGAGCCTCCGACCCCCTGACATCCTCTCGCCCGTCATCGTTTCCTGGACACGCCTCGCGTTTCGTCGAGCGCTCTCTGTGCAGCGTGCTCGCAGTCGCGTTCTTGCAGTTGCGCCGCAAAAGGTTTTCCTCGCCGTGTAGCTCCTTCCCAGCATCAAACCGAGCCAGCCCCAGCGGTCGCCGCCGCCTGCGCGCGCGCCGTGTCGCGGGATCGAATCCCCGCCGCGCTCTGTCCGCGTCTTCAGTTTCGTCAGACAAACGCGAGAAGAAAAACAGTAGCCGGGGTGTTCTTTCCGAATACCCCCTGCGTTTTTGTTGGCTCAAACCGCAGTCCTTCCCATGCCCACATGTCATCTACTCTGGCGCTTTCACAAAAAGGCACCTGGACTTTTGGGTTCTCAACCCGCACTCCCCAGCTGCGCCACGTGGCCGCGCCCTGTTCGCGCGCCCGCGTGTGGGCCTGCGGAACCGTCGACCCCACATGTCTGTCACCCCGGCTAGACAACCCCGCGGTGAGAAAAATCTCTGCCGTGCGCAGTTTCGCCAGCTCAGTGCAGGCCCCACCTGTCGGCGATGTTGGCTAGCTTCTGTCGCGTATAAAAAGTATGTGTTCCTTTTCAGTTTAATAAAAATATTTTCAGAATTTGTTTAAATGATTTTAAAACCAGTTTTAAATATCTTTTAATTGACAAATCTGAATAATACAAATAATATATATTTCTTGATCAGAAAAATGTGAGGATTTCAAATATACCTTCCAAAATAATGTTGGACTAATTTAAATTTTCGAAATTGTTTAAATTGCAATAAAATGCCTTTTCTTAATTAATTAATAACTTTAATTCTACAACCCCAAATTTGACAAATAAGATGTCTAAATCGATCAGCGCGACGAGCCCGTTCTAACTACGCATTCCATGATATGAATTGTAGCATGCATCATATAAATATTAAGTGGACAGCAAGTTATATGGGAGCAAAACATGACTAAAAACTTAATAAAATGCTTTATTCTTGTACCCCACACCTCACCCATGCCATGTTAGGTTTTGCCATGTAAATTGTGCATCATTCATCATGGCATGCTTGGTTGCTTGTCACATTTTATTCATATGCTTGTGCACTTTATTTATGTTGGCCCTTGTTTGTTTGGTTCTTCTTTCGAATAGACGCCGAGCAGGGGAATTATTAGGAATCCCAGGAGTACTACCCAGATCCATCTCTCGCTTCAACTGAGCTGCCAGGCAAGCACTACCACATGCTTGGATACATATAGTACCTATTGCTTCTATCTTATTCTTGCATCATGGAGTCGCGTTTGCATTAAACTGAATCCCACGTATTGCATGGCCTTTACTTTTAAACCCCACCGAAGCTTGTTCCTCCATCCTATGAACCAGTACTACAGGAGTTGCTTGAGCCTTGCGAGTCGTAGAATTGCATGAGTAGGGTTTGTGAGTGTCTGATGGATAACGAGGTACCTAAACAACTTAACCTGAGTAGTAATGAGATAACTAATGAAAGAGGCACCGGTGGGCATTATCTGTTATTTGGTTATTCAGGCTCACTTGTGTCCCGTAGGACTCTGAGTACTTGATACCTGTTCCTTGATTATTTGCACTATCCACATATGGGAGACTCTATGAATCCCCCTTTGCATGAGCTTGATTTGCAGTTTATTTCTTGGGGCCCCAAAGTAGTTTGGGGCTTTATTACTATCCTGTACTTATGCCATGCTTTACCGCCTTATTTAAGATTGTGCGTGGAGCACCTGTACTATTTTGGATCGTGCCATGTTTTCGCGGTATTGACAAGCCCAGTCACAATTTTGGGTTCCCAGTCGTTTACAGCCGTAGTCACAAACCATGGGTCCGTTCCGGAGCCGGCCAACTTTGTTGGGGGTAGCTTAGTGGGGTGTCCCCCTGAAATATTTTATGAATCCTGTGATTGCTTTGTCGTGAAAGCCTCGTTGGGTTTTCATTTGGTTTTTCCGAGGTCGATCGTGTGTGTGTTACTATTTGTGAACCCCTGTAGGTTAAATCTTTCTGAAAGTCGTATCCGCGGTTATGGACGACTTGGACCATAGTTTCTCGATCATAGACAAGTATAACTAAAGTACCGTCTTTAATTTGACTAAATATCTGACTAGTAATTAGTGTAATATTCATGGAATGATTAATAAAACTGCCAACGGATGGGTTGTTCGTCCGTTTTCTCGTTGGTAAGCGAGAAGGAGGATGGATCTGTTACTTTATACTGTTATAACTGTTGTTTCTAATTAACGGACATCCGTCTATCATTGGTTAGGCGGATGGTTAGCGAGCATATATAGGCTTGTTAGTTATTATCTTTTGCTACAATTGCGTCACCCCAGGTATATATCCCCTTTAGAGGCATAAAGACTTGGTGAGTACACCTAGGGTCTCACACGATAAATTGTTTGATTCAGATGAACAGGTGTATTCGTAAGATGAATACTAGGTGGAGGAGACAGATGATGTTGGCAACGATCACTCGGTGTAGAGATTCCGGGGATGGGGATCCGTGAGATTTGTGGGCGAGATGTGCTTATTTATGTGGCATCTTATGCCGATTTGCTTCTTATCCGTACTCGGATCTTGTTTCTCGCTTTCACTTGATACTCTGTTGATTGATGTATGAGGAGCTATCCTACACTATTATCTCTATCTAGGATATTTGGATCTTGTCGGATGGCATTGCAATATTTCTATTTCTTTTAGATGGTATGGCTCCGACAAATGTTGTAAGGTAGCTTGCATACATACTCACTTGTGTATGTATTTGAGCTCTTCTCACGTTGCCTACGCTGCTCGCTCTTGTCCCGATGTTCTTCGAAGTGGTTAGGGCGGTCGACGGGCCTACACATGGGTGGCCCTGGCCCCCGCTGTAAAACCCTTAACCACTTTTGGTTCATCTAGGCTAGAACTTAGAGCGTAGGGTCCGAGGTTGTTACAATTGGTATCAGAGCCATCCCGCCCTTCAGGGTCTCAGCCAAAATGGTCGTTGTCAGTCTAGCAAATATTTTGGTAGTTATGTATACTAGGGAAAAACAAAACATGAGAGTAGGACTGCTTCCACTTTTCTTCTTACCCACCCACCCACCCTTTTCTCGTAAGGAAGTGTAACGTTTTCAATCCTCTTCTAAAATTCAAACTAGGATTCACTTGTTCTGGGTTCCGTAGTACCATAGAAAGTGTGTGTGTGTGTGTGTGTAATTCCTTGTCTATCTGTTGCTTCCAACTTGTTATCGCTATCTGCCTTTTGGGTTATCAACGGTTGGTACATTCCATACCGACAGGCTTTTCTAAACCGACGCAATCTATCTGATTCGTTCTAAACCGACGCGATCTGTCTTACTCTTTGTTATCCGACGCTATCTTGTTTGGGGTGTTTGTTTTCCGTAGTTGCTAATCTTTAGGTTCATCTTAAGAAGGAAGAGAGTTTGGATATGTGTTTTACTTATTCATGTGCGGTGTAATGATTTGAGTGCGGGATGGAGTCGCGACCATACAACTACTTTTATCGTTCGCTCCCGTATATTGAATTGGTAGAGTTACTAATCTTGATTCGTTAAGTGGTTGTGCGCAGATAGTGGTAATTTAATGCCAAAATTTGTGGAAAATTTTTCTTCGATAGCTTTGTGTACCACACTCCTTGTCCAGTCATGTGCGATATGCTTACTATCTTCTAGGTGCTTTGAACTTTGTTGATATTTTAATATCATCTTAGTAATTTGTATCCTTAATCTTGTTTAATTCCATTTTGGTACTATTTTGGATTATTATTATTCTCCATTATGGTACTGACTTGAGTTTTATATCAATCACAGGATGGCACCACCATGCCGCACTGAGGAGGACATACCACCTGAACTGGGGGCTACGTTGGCAAGTATTGCTAATGCCTTGGGAACAATGCAGCAGAACCAGCAACGGTTTGAAGAAAGTGTTAGGAGGAATGAGTTTGTTCCGCTACCTCCACCTCCCAAGCGAGGAGACATCAAGAGCTTTCTGAAGTTTAACCTGCGCCACTTTGAGGTGTCTGATCAGCCACTAGATGCTGATGATTGGCTTTGCGAGATGTCAAGGTTGCTGATGACTGCTGATATTCCTGAACAAGAATGGGTAAAATGCGCCACGCACCTTCTGAAGGGAGACGTAGCTCTATGGTGGGAGAATTACCTGAAGGCAAACCACTCTGGTTTTCAGCCTACTTGGGAGCAGTTCACTGGGGCTTTCAAAGAGCAATACCTGTCAGAAATTGTCATGGAAAGGATGAAGGAGGTGTTTCTCAACCTCAAGCAGGGCAATGACAATGTCAACACCAATATCAGAAACTTCATGAATCTTTGTCGGTATGGCGGTGATGAGATCTCTGATGACAAGAAGAAACAAAAGAGGTTCAAGCAAGGGCTCAATGCATCTATCAAATATGCAATCACTCATGCAAGGCCGAGGTCCTTTCTAGAACTCCAACATACAGCTCTAGAGGAAGAAGCCAGTAGGCAAGTGTTTGAGGAGTCCAAGAAACACAGTCGTGACGCAGCAAGCTCTTCAGTTATGACAGCTCCTTCTAAGCGCCGCGTGTGGGTTCCTAATACCGCACCGCTACTCCCGGCTCCACCAAGACCTTCAAGCTACACGGAAAGGCCACCAAACTCCTTCAACGCTGCTCCTAGGGGCTACAACCACAACTACCCTAGAGCGCCTGGTGGAGTCCCTGGCTACGCTGCTCCACGTCCACCTGGTGCTTGTTACACTTGTGGGAACACTGGGCATCAACACTCGAGTTGTCCCATGAACAACAAAGCTCTTCCTCCACCACCTCCAAGACCTGCAGCAAGTTCTTCTATGGTTCGTGCACCTCCACCGCGGGCTCTCAACATCAACACCAAGCCCGGGTCCACTGTTGCTCGTGCCAACTGTGTCAACGTCGCGCAAGCTAAGCATGCACTTGTAGTTGTGAAGGGTATGCTTCCTATTAACTCAGTTCCTGTACGAGTTTTATTTGATTCTAGTGCATCACATTCATTCGTGTCATACAAGTTTGCGGAGAATAATGGGTTACCTTCGGATGCTTTACCAACTCGCCTCATGGTGCAATCTCCTGGATCAAACATGAGGGCTTCTAAAATCAGCCACGGCAATCAAATTGAGATTGGTGGTTCTTCGTTCCCGGCTTCCTTAATTATTCTGGGCAATTTTGACATTGATGTTATCTTGGGCATGGATTGGTTAACGAAAAATGCAGCTGTGATTGATTGTGCTAAACGCTCGCTTTCTCTGAAAATTCCCGAAGGCCATATAGTCTATTCTCCAAGTCTGACTCCTGCAATTCAGCTTTTCTCTTTGTCTGCTATGAATGATGATGCTATGGAGGCTATTCAGAGTGTTCCGGTGGTCCGTGAGTTCCCATATGTTTTTCCTAAAGAGTTACCAGGTATGCCTCCTGACCGAGAGGTCGAGTTTGTGATTGAGCTTGAACCTGGAACCGCTCCTATCTACAAGCGGCCTTATAAAATGGGTCCTGCTGAGTTGGCTGAACTCAAACGTCAGCTTGATGAACAAGAGAAGTTGGGTTTCATTCAGCATAGCACTTCCTCTTGGGGCAGCCCAGCAATCTTTGTGAAGAAGCGAGACCGCACTGATCGACTTTGTGTTTATTACCGAGCTCTCAATGCTAAAACCATCAAGAATAAATATCCCCTTCCTCAGATTAATGATCTCTTTGATCAGCTAGCTGGAGCTCTGGTATTCTCTAAGCTTGACTTGAGAAGTGGATATCATCAAATCAAGATTCACAAGGAAGATGTTCCCAAAACAGCTTTCACCACCCGTTATGGCCTGTACGAGTGCACGGTCATGTCCTTCGCTCTCACCAACGCACCTGCCACCTTCTCGAGGCTTATGAACTCAGTTTTCATGGAGTATCTTGATAAGTTCATCATGGTCTATCTGGATGACATTCTATTCTATTCTAAGTCAAAGGAAGAATATGAAGAACACCTTCGGTGTGTCCTAAACAAGCTTTGTGAGAACCGCCTGTATGCAAAGTTCTCCAAGTGTGAATTTTGGCTTCCCAAAGTCACCTATCTGGGTCACGTCGTCTCTGCTAAGGGCATTGTCGTCAACCCAGAAACTGCTCGGACAATTGTTGAGTGGCTTGCACCCAAAAATGTCAAAGAAGTCCTGAGTTTCCTTGGTTTGGCTAGTTATTGTCGTCGCTTCGTTCAGAACTTCTCGAAGATTGTGAAGCCTCTTACTGATCTCCTCAAGAAAGGCAAGAAATACCTTTGGTCTCCTACATGTCAAGCTAGCTTTGAAACACTCAAAGAGAAGCTCACTTCCACACCAGTCTTGATTCCTCCAGATACATCAAAGCCTTTCCAGATATTCTGTGACGCCTCCTTGCAAGGATTGGGTGCGGTCCTCATGCAAGAAAAGCAAGTCGTTGCTTATGCTTCCCGTCAGTTGAAAACTCATTAGCTCAACTATCCAACACATGATATTGAACTTGCAGCGGTTGTCTTCGCTCTAAAAGTATGGAGGCACTACTTGCTTGGAAACCGTTGTGAGATCTTTTCTGACCACAAAAGCCTGAAGTATATCTTCACTCAGCCGGACCTCAACCTTCGCCAAAGGAGATGGATTGAAACCATCAACGACTTTGATCTTTCAATCCACTATACTCCTGGCAAAGCTAATGTCATGGCCGATGCTCTCAGCCGAAAAGCTTATGTCAACAACCTCATGGTGGAAGAACAACAGCCTCTCTTGTGCGAGGAATTCCACCAGCTCAACCTTGAAATTGTGGATCAAGGGTATCTTCTGAATCTTCTGGCAACCCCTCTCTTGGAAGAAAAAGTTCGCTCCATTCAACTTGGTGATCCGTTCACTAAAAACATCATCTCTAAGATTCAGCTTCCAAAGTATGAACCTTTCCACCTTGACGACCAAGGCACTCTATTCTTTAAGCACCGGATGTTCGTTCTGATGTATTCGGGTTTGAGAGAGCAAGTTCTTAAAGAAGCTCATGATTCGGTTCTTTCTATCCACCCTGGTAGCACTAAGATGTACATGGACTTGAAAACAGAGTATTGGTGCCCGGGGTTGAAACGATATTGTGCCAATTATGTCTCGGAGTGTGATGTCTACCGTAGAGTGAAAGATGTTCATCAAAAACCTTCCGGTCTTCTACAGCCATTGAAGCCTCCGGAATGGAAATGGGAGAAAGTAGAGATGGACTTCATAACTGGTTTGTCAAGGTCGTAGAAAGTCAGCAATGCAATCTTTGTTGTCATCGACAGGCTTTCTAAAGTGGCTCACTTCTTCCCCGTCAAGGAAACAATTTCTGCAATTCAGTTGGCTGAGCTCTATATCAATAGAATTGTCTCTCTATATGGGGTTCCTCTCGAGATTAGCTCAGACCATGGAAGCATCTTCACTTCCAAGTTCTGGGGAAGTTTCCAAAATGCTTTGGGAACAAAGTTGAACTTCAGCACTTCCTATCACCCTCAGTCGCAAGGACAAGTTGAAAGGATCTATCAGATTCTGGAAGATATGCTCCCTGCTTGCGTCATCTCTTTCAGCATGAAGTGGGAAGAATGCCTTCCTTATGCTGAATTCTCTTACAACAACAGCTTCCAGAAGAGTCTAAAGATGGCACCATTTGAGGTTTTCTATGGCCGCAAATGCAGAACTCCGATTGGTTAGTCGGGCGCAGGTGAAAGAACATTGTTTGGCCCCGACATTGTAACTCAAGCGGAGGAGAAGGTTCACATCATTCTCGAAAACCTGAAGGTTGCTCAAATTCGCCAGAAGAGCAACTATGACAGAAAGCACACGGACATGGAGAGGCACGCACCGGTTTGGTATCAAAGGAAAGCTGGCTCCTAGATACATCAGTCCTTTCAAAGTCCCTAGTCATCTCGTTTACCTTCGTGTCACTCCCATGAGAGGCACGCACCGGTTTGGTATCAAAGGAAAGCTGGCTCCTAGATACATCGGTCCTTTCAAAGTTCGTGGAAGAAGAGGAGAAGTTGCTTATGCTCTTGAGCTCCCTGAAAAACTCAAGGTCCATGATGTTTTCCATATCTCTCAACTCAAGAAGTGCTTCAAGGATCTCGGTAGGACCGTGGACCATGAGCTCATCAATCTCCAAGAAGATCTGTCTTATCAAGAACACCCAACAAAAATCCTAGAAGTCGCAGAAAGAAAGACTCGTAACAATTCTATCAAGTTCTGCAAGGTGCAGTGATCTCACCATTCCGTTGATGAAGCCACTTGGGAACGCGAGGATGAGCTCTGTGTCAAGTATCCTACCCTCTTCGTGTCTTCATCTTCTTCCTAGAATCTCGGGGCGAGATTCCTGTTTAGTGGGGGAGAGTTGTAGCATCCCATCTGTCTAACATCTGTAATGCTACATGGTCTAATAATAAAATGCTACTTCCTACATATAATTGTTGCATCATAATTATATCATGCTCATGTCATCATGCCACATTACATTTGAGCATCATATAAAACCCTTTTTCATATGGTTCTTATCTCATATGCACTATTAATTGTATTTGCCTCTTGATATATTGTATTTGGTTCTTGATAATGCTTGATGCCCAAGTTGAGTTGGGGGCATATCTTTTATTAACTCCACCACCTTTCTTTATCACCACCCCATAATTCCACCATCCAACTATATGTGAGCCTTGCATTCTATGGGTTTTACCTCTAGCTCATGTGGGTTGGGATGGATCCACTTCTACTTCCACATGCTCCCATATATGCATCATGTTGTTTTCACATTATTGATATATGGAGGGCCACATGGTCACCTTTGCATGGTAAGTGAGTAGTTTCCTTGTCTAGCTTAGTGGTTCACACACACAAGCTTGGCCACCTTATATTCATGCATGATCTTTTATTTAGTCCATGTGGTAAACAAGCTCTCTTTTCTTTTGTTGGTCCTTATTCTAAAATTTGGGAATCTTGCTTATATAATTACCATGAGATATTCTAGTGGTTTTCACTACTAGAGGGGGGGCATTTAATATTTATGCATGGCCCATGCAAGCTTGCCATAACTCCTCTATTTGGATTTATTTTGAATTTTGGAGTAAAGCTTGTTGGGTTGGGAGACCATCATATAGCCCTTTCAAAGGAGCTTAATAGTACATCATGTCCTCTTTAGTCCTTCTTACATGCCTATCCTTGCATGAGCATGCACCTTGGGGCTTCTCTTCTTTGCTTTCTTCCATGTGATCTTGGAACCCTAATCTCTCCTCTCTAGCTTAAAACCTCTCTCTTCTCTTACTCAAGCCTAGCACTTCTACTTTGTTTCTCTCTAGCTCACCTTCCGAAACTAATCTATCTAAACCCTATCACTTACCTCACCACCCCCCTTATTCCTAGCCTCGGCTAAATCCTAACCTACCCCTTGTCCTACCCTAATCGCCACCACCACCTGATCCTGCCCTGGCTAACCTAGCCCGACCAAAACCCCCTAACCCAGCTATCCCAAGTCTAACCATCTACCCTAACCGAGCCAGCTAGTTCTAACCTAGCTAAAGGAAACGCCCCAGCCTGGCCTCACTGCACCTGCACGCCTCTTTACCCCTCATGTTTCTCATCCTCGCACGCAAGTGGACACCACCCTCATGCATAGCCCGTGCCTGCCAGCCTCGCCCACGCCTGGTCCAACGACCCGAGAGAGAGGGATGAGAAAAGGAACCCTACCACCTTTTTCCACCCCGCCACCGTCCACCCAGGTGCACCCCTCCCAGGCCTTATCTACTCCTTCCTCCCCTGCCTGTAGCCCTCCAGATCTCCCCAGGGCCTGCCCGGCAGCTGCCTTCACCCTCTGCCTGGTCCACCCCTTCCACACTCCACCATCGGCTTCACCGGACCACCACCGTACCAGGAGGCGGGCGTGGTGCTGGGCTGTCGAGGAAGGCCGAGGAGATCCCCTGCATCACCCCTATACACGGAGGCGAGGAGGAGACGGCCAGATCCCACTACAGACCGACAAGACCAAGCAAAACCTTAACCGGCCGGTCGCCAGCAACGCCGCCGATCCCCAGCGCCCTAGGATGAACCACCACCACCGACCCACTCCGGGTGAGCCTCCGACCCCCCCTGACATCCTCTCGCCCGTCATCGTTTCCTGGACACGCCGTGTATTTCGTCGAGCGCTCTCTGTGCGGCGTGCTCGCAGTCGCGTTCTCGCAGTTGCGCCGCAGAAGGTTTTCCTTGCCGCGTAGCTCCTTCCTAGCATCAAACCGAGCCAGCCCCAGCGGTCGCCGCCGCCTGCGCGCGCGTGCCGCCTCGCGGGATCGAATCCCTGCCATGCTCTGTCCGCGTCTTCAGTTTCGTCAGACAAACACGAGAAGAAAAACAGTAGCCGGGGTGTTCTTTCCGAATACCCCCTGCGTTTTTGTTGGCTCAAACCCCAGTCCTTCCTAGGCCCACATGTCATCTGCTCGGGTGCTTTCACAAAAAGGCACCTGGACTTTTGGGTTCTCAACCCGGACTCCCCAGCTGCGCCACGTGGTCGCGCCCTGTTCGCGCGCCCGTGTGTGGGCCCGCGAAACCGTCGACCCCACATGTCTGTCACCCCGGCTAGACAACCCCGCGGTGAAAAAAATCTCTGCCGTGCGCAGTTTCGCCAGCTCAGCGTAGGCCCCACCTGTCGGCGACGTTGGCTAGCTTCTGTCGCGTATAAAAAGTCTGTGTTCCTTTTTCAGTTTAATAAAAATATTTTCAGAATTTGTTTAAATGATTTTAAAACCAGTTTTAAATATCTTTTAATTGACAAATCCGAATAATACAAATAATATATGTTTCTTGATCAGAAAAATGTGAGGATTTCAAATATGCCATCCAAAATAATGTTGGACTAATTTAAATTTTCGAAATTGTTTAAATTGCAATAAAAATGCCTTTTCTTAATTAATTATTAACTTTAATTCTACAACCCCAAATTTGACAAATAAGATATCTAAATCAATCAGCGCGACGAGCCCGTTCTAACTACGTATTCCATGATATGAATTGCAGCATGCATCATATAAACATTAAGCGGATAGCAAGTTATATGGGAGCAAAACATGACTAAAAACTTAATAAAATGCTTTATTCTTGTACCCCACACCTCACCCATGCCATGCTAGGTTATGCCATGTAAATTGTGCATCATTCATCACGGCATGCTTGGTTGCTTGTCGCATTTTATTCATATGCTTGTGCACTTTATTTATGTTGGCCCTTGTTTGTTTGGTTCTTCTTTCGAATAGACGCCGAGCAGGGGAATTATTAGGAATCCCAGGAGTACTACCCAGATCCATCTCTCGCTTCAACTGAGCTGCCAGGCAAGCACTACCACATGCTTGGATACATATAGTACCTATTGCTTCTATCTTATTCTTGCATCATGGAGTCGCGTTTGCATTAAACTGAATCCCAAGTATTGCATGGCCTTTCCTTTTAAACCCCACCGAAGCTTGTTCCTCCATCCTATGAACCATTACTACAGGAGTTGCTTGAGCCTTGCGAGTCGTAGAATTGCATGTAGGGTTTGTGAGTGTCTGATGGATAACGAGGTACCTAAACAACTTAACCTGAGTAGTAATGGGATAACTAATGAAAGAGGCACCAGTGGGCAATATCTGTAATTTGGTTTTTCAAGCTCACTTGTGTCCCGTAGGACCCCGAGTACTTGATACCTGTTCCTTGATTATTCGCACTATCCACATACGGGAGACTCTATGCTTCGCCCTTTGCATGAGCTTGATTTGCACTTTATTTCTTGGGGACACAAAGTAGTTTGGTGCTTTATGACTATCATGTACTTATGCCATGCTTTACCGCTTTATTTAAGATTGTGCGTGGAGCACCTGTACTATTTTGGATCGTGCCATGTTTTCGTGGTATTGACAAGCCCAGTCACACTTTTGGGTTCCCAGTCATTTACAGCCGTCATCACAAACCATGGGTCCGTTCTGGAGCTAGCCAACTTCGTTGCAGGTAGCTTAGTGGGGTGGCCCCCTGAAATATTTTATGAATCATGTGATTGCTTTGTCGTGAAAGCCTCGTTGGGTTTTGATTTGGTTTTTCCGAGATCGATCGTGTGTGTGTTGCTATTTGCGCACCCCTGCAGGGTAAATCTTTCTGAAAGCCGTGTTCGCGGTTATGGACAACTTGGAGCAAAGTTTCTCGATCATAGACAAGTATAACTAAAGTACCGTCTTTAATTTGACTAAATATCTGACTAGTAATTAGTGCAATATTCATGGAATGATTAATAAAACTGCCAACGGATGGGTTGTTCGTCCGTTTTCTCGTTGGTAAGCGAGAAGGAGGATGGATCTGTTACTTTATACTGTTATAACTGTTGTTTCTAATTAACGGACATCCGTCTATCATTGGTTAGGGGGATGGTTAGCGAGCATATATAGGCTTGTTAGTTATTATCTTTTGCTACAATTGCGTCACCCCAGGTATATATCCCCTTTAGAGGCATAAAGACTTGTTGAGTACCCCTAGGGTCTCACACGATAAATTGTTTGATTCAGATGAACAGGTGTATTCGTAAGATGAATACTAGGTGGAGGAGACAGATGATGTTGGCAATGATCACTCGGTGTAGAGATTCCGGGGATGGGGATCCGTGAGATCTGTGGGCGGGATGTTCTTATTTATGTGGCATCTTATGCCAATTTGCTTCTTATCCGTACTCGGATCTTGTTTCCCGCTTCCGCTTGATACTCTGTTGATTGATGTATGAGGAGCTATCCTACACTATGATCTCTGTCTAGGATATTTGGATCTTGCCGTATGGCGTTGCAATATTTCTATTTCTTTTAGATGGTATGGCTCTGAGAACTGTTGTAAGGTTGCTTGTCTACATACTCACTTGTGTATGTATTTGATCTCTTCGCCTGTTGCCTACACCGCTCGCTCTTGTCCCGATGTTCTTGGAAGTGGTTAGGGCGGTCGACGGGCCTACATGTGGGTGGCCCTGGCCCCCGCTGTAAAACCCTTAACCACTTTTGGTTCATCCAGGCTTGAACTTAGGGCGTAGGGTCCGAGGTTGTTACAAAACTTCATCATGTGGTAGGCGTAGTGGGGGGCCGCCATGAATTTGGCGAACGTTTGGCGTCCTAGGACGCAATGGTAGGGGTTGTGGAAGTTCACCAGCTTGAATTCGATCCGCTCAGTGTGGTAGTTTGGCGTTGTGCCGAAGGTGACTGGCAGAGTTACTTTTCCGATCGGGTACCCCTTCCTACAGGGGACAATGCCGTGGAAGGTTGTGAGGCTCGGCTTGATTACTGATTTTGGGAGCTGGAGCCTCTTGAACGTGTCAAAGTACATGATATTGATGGAGCTTCCGCCGTCCATCAGTGTCTTGGGCAGCCAGTAGTCGGCCACTTTGGGCCTGACCACCAGGGCAACTCGCCCTGGGTACTCGATCTTGGGTGGGTGGTCCTGGCGACTCCAGGTGATGCTTTGCTCAGACCACTTGAGGAAGTGGGGGATGTCGACCTGTGTCACCACATTGATGGCAACTGTGCGGGCGAGCATCTTCTTCTCTCGCTTGGTGCCGAGCCCGATGAAAGTGTGGAGCGATCCGACGACGTTGCCGAAACCAACGGCGTTTCCGTTATCCCGTGGTGGGTTGTTGTTGGGGTCGTCTCGTGCCCGCCTGGTTTTTTTGATCTCCTTGAGGGAGTGGCAGTCGGTGGTAGTGTGAGTGGCGGGCTTGCCCTTCCTGCTGTGGTAGACGCTGGGTTGGTTGAGCAGGGCGGCAGGGTTGAATTTCGGCCTCGTCGCGTTGTTGTTGTGGTAGTTTATGTTGTCGCGGTAGTTTACTCCGTCGTGGCGGAAGTTCTTCGGGTCATGTTGGCCGTAGCCGGCACTAGTGACGAAGTCAATTCGCCCATCACCACGGTGTTTGCCAGTGATGCCGGTGTTGCTGTAGCGCATGTCGCGATGTCGCCCGCTTTCGTGGGCGCTGATGCGGCGCCTTCCTCTCGATTCGTCGTCAGAGTCCTGGTTGGGGCCCTCTTCCGCATAGCGCTTGGCGATCTCGAGGAGGTCGGGGATATTGTCGAGCGTCCGGTAGACCCTCTTGATCCTAGCGACCAGGGGTTTGTACTGGCACGCATTCTTGAAGCAGTGTATCGACGTGTCCGGGTGGATGCCGGAGGCGTTGATCCATAGTTCCTGCCACCTTTGGATACAGTGGCGGATCGACTCATGTTGTCCCTAGATGCATCGTTCCAGGTCCTCGATGGTGGTGGCACGGGTGTAGGAGCCCTCAAAGTGCCTGACGAAGGCGTCTCGCATCTCCTCCCATGAGTTGATGTTGTCGGTAGGGAGGGTGTTGATCCATTGTCAGGTCGCACCCTCCATCATCACGGGGAGGTAGCGAGTGGCTAGCAGGTCAGTGTGGCCGACGATTCCCATCTCCATGATGTATGTGTCCAGCCAAACTGCTGGATCGTACGTTGGATCGTACTTTTCAATCTCCTTGGGCACCTTGAAGATGGCGGGGTACTTCTCACCTCGGATCATAGGTCCAAAGCACTGGGGACCGACACGGGTGAGCGAGCCCCTAGGTTCGGGGTCACCGCGGTTGGTGCGGGTGTGCCTCAAGTCATTGGGCTGGCGCGCCCGCCAAGCCTGGTTGTTGACGATGTGCGTTCAGGCGTTGATGAGTTGCCCGTTGGCGGCGACCGTCTTGTTCACCGGTCGCACCTCATTGGTGGAGAGCGCGGGGTTGGTGGCCTGTGGCTACTTCGCCAGGGGCTGTCATGGTGGGCAGGTCACGGCGTTGGCGATGGTTGGGTGGCCTCTTGAGGCCACCCTGCTTGCCGAAGAGCGGGAATACATCTGCCCCCGCGGGTCAACTCCCACGGCTTGCTGCTCGATGGCTCTGGCGAGTAGGGCCTTGGCGTACTGGATCTGCAGCGCGCCTTCTCCCTGGACATCGAGGTTGGCGACTACGGCCTCGGCCGCGACGACATTGTCCATTGGGGTGGAGTACAGTGGGAGTCCGTTGGCGTCGCGGGCCTGTGGCGAGATTATGATCCGCGGCTAGTCCGGCGGGGGCGCGCGACCAATGGGTGGTGGTGGGGCCCCGGACGCCAGTGCGCCGGGTGGTGGTCGATTGCTGCCATCTGGTAGCATGTTCTCGCGGTACTCGCGCTCAGCCGCGCGTGGGGGTCGCTCTCGTCATTGAAGTTTAGGACGCGGCCTTGGATGTTGGAGTTCAGGCGGGTCCTGATGCAGTGTTGGTGGTAGAGCGACAGCTCCTGCATCGTTGCCCACTCGAGGCAGAATTTCTTGCGCTCGGCCAGTTCCTTGTGCTGCGCCTCCTCTAGTCACAGACGGGCTTCCTCCACCTCCGTGGCCCTCGCGGTTGGGGGATCGATGTAGAGAATGGATCTGGCGGGGCGATCGTGCTGCCCGCCATGTAGATCGCATTGAAGCGATTGGATCTGGCGCGGAAGTCCTCGGGGGACTCCGATCCAGAGTTGGAATCGAAGATCCCAAGGATGGAGGAGTCCTCGAAGTCCTCAGGCTTGGAGACCCGCGTGATGGAGTCCTTCCGTGATGCTGTGGTGATAGATCCGTTGACCGAGGCAGGGGTCACGGAGTCGGCGTCGTCATGGAGGGCCGCTTCGTCCGCCGCGGCGTTGGTCTCGGCCGTGTTGCTAGCGGTCGAGGCATATTCGGTGACGAGGCTCCTGATGGAGCAGACCTGCTCCTCCAAGAGTAGTTCGCGGCATGGTGGTGATCCACCGATGATCACCGTCACCGTCGGGTCGACCGCGCCGGTGAAGCCGATGAATAGGTTGATGGAGACGACCGGTATTATCGCGCTGTGGGTGACCGGGCGTGATGCTGGGATGTAGCTGCTGGGCAGGATCTGTAAGATCCCTTCGATGGCGATCATGCGGCCGGTGACGATCGTCCGGTTGATCGGCGAGTAGGTTCTCGTCACAGAACTTAGGCCAGTCCGGCTAGGCCCCACGGGGGGTGCCACTATCGTTAAAATGGCCACGGCAGTCTCTGCTGTAGGCAGTGATTGATAGAATCGGGGACGAGAGCTGTCGGCCATCTGCGGTGCGAGATGGGGGCGGATGGACGTGGGTTTACCCAGGTTCGCCCCCTGCAGGGCAAAGACGTACTCCTGCTAGATTAGATTGATGGAGAGCGAGTTACAGGGGTGGCGATCTCGGAGTCTAAGTAGCGAGTCGCTTGAAGGGGTGTATGCTGGAACGTAAGTCCTCAGAGTACCCTAGGGAGGTTTATATAGGAGGCACCTCTCTAGGGTTTACAGTTTACAACCGAACAAGATATGGATTCGGAGGCTTTGACCTAATCCGACTGGGCTTTGAGTATGCTCCTGGGCCTCTAGTCTCCAATCGCCAGGCCTCCTCCTCAATCGCATTCCAGTCGCCATCCGGCAGGCCCACTCGCTAAGCATTTGACCCAATCAGAACGTCCTGCTAGGCATACCCCATTCGGCATATTCCCATCACAAAGTTTGACCAACTATATACAGTATTAAATAGTATACTCATTGAAAAAACTCAATATACAGTAAACAATGTCATCGGTGTGAGTTTCAAACTTTCCGGAAAGAACATTAGATTCTTAATTTTCTGAGAGATGACAAGCGAGGTTGTTATTTTTTTCAAGGAAGTCCAAAGAATATGGATCTGAATGCCACAATCTAGGTTTCCACACATATATATAGTGGACCGACATGTTGTACTAACAATACCCAGGTTTTATGTGCTTTAAAACTTCGTATCTAACTCTGCCAACTTGAATGAATTTATCCCAATTTATCGAAATAATATTAGGTCGAATTTGAACTACAAGTAAATTGTAGGTTGCTTTGAAAGTTTCATGAAAAAGCTTTAGGAGGTACCCTTTGGGGGAGGGGTGAATTAATATATCAGAAACCACTATGAGCTTTGATGATAGGTTCAACTTGAAGGAAATATGCCCTGAGATGCAATAATAAAGTTGTTATTATGTATTCCTTATATATGATAGATGTTTATTTTGCATGCTAGAATTGTATTGATCGGAAACATCAATACATGTGTGTTTAATAAATAAAAAGGGTTCCCCGTTATGCCTCTCTTATAGACTAGCTTGTTGATTAACAAGATGATCAAGGTTTCCTGATCATGGACATTGGATGTTGTCAATAACAAGGTCACACCATTGGTGGAATGATGTGATGAACATTCATCCGAAGTATAGCATTACGATCAAGTCATTATGTTTATATTGTGATGACATCATACGAAGTAATCTTTATCCTTAGACCATGAGATCATGTTAATTGCTATCACCTGAAGTGTATCTTGATAACATCAAATGTCACACCGTAACAGGGTGACTATAAAGATGGGTTCAGTACTACGAAGGTGTTATATTGAGGCTCATGGATCAAGAGTGGAATTTGTCAATCCCGATGACGGATAGATATACTCTAGGCCCTCTCGGTGATATCACATTGAGATAGCTTGCAAGCAAGTGATGTGATCACTAGAATGTTATATCATGGGAACGAGAAAAGAGTGCATGTCGGTAACGAGATCAGACTAGGTATGGAGATACCAATGATCGAATCACGGACATGTAATATATCGCGAGACAAAGGGATTTAGTTACAAGCGTTAAAGGTTCTCACGATCATAGAAGTCATCGTTGAATGTGTAGGAGTCAGTACGGATCTCTAGGTCCCGCTGCTAATTATTGATCGGAGAAGGGTCTCGATCATGTCTGCACTATTCGCGAATCGTAGGGTGACACACTTAAGAGTTACCGGACACCATTTTGGAGCACATATGTTTCAGAGGAAAGAATTGCAAAGCGCAGGAATTGTTTCAATAGAAACCGGAAATTGTTTCGGGTGAAATTACAGAAAGTGGTTGTGCATGTGATATTGAAATACTGCAAGGGGATATATGTGAATGTTTGTTAATTAAAGTAATTAACAAAATTCTGAATAAATTTAATAAAAGAGTTTTATTAAATGAGAGAGCATTAAACTTGGAGAATTTTCATGCATTTAAAGTGGAGACTTTAAAAGGGAATGTGAAGAGGCATTTTAATGTGGAGGGGTTACCACCACATGAATGGGGGAGGTGAGGGGTCAACCCCCATGCGCCGGCCATGGAGAGGAGGGGCACCCCCCCTCCTCCTATAAAAGGCCACCCATTCCCTCCTTCATCCTCACACCTCCTTATGAAGGATCTCTCTCCCCCTCTAGAATTATTCCCCCATGGTCTCGGATTAGCGAGATACATGTTCACGGTGGCATTTCGTCTGGAAGGAGTTGCTGCTTCCGCTGGATCGCTGGAGCGAGTTGGAGGTGGTCCGGTGGCTTGAACGTGTGTGCGAGTGCGGATGCGCTGCTGAGTTGCGGCGCTCAGACTTCCTCACGATCTTGAGATCGACAAGTGTACGACTACATCAACCACGAGTTCCTACTCGTTAACAAAACTCGTTGTTTTCGAGGGTAAGTTCTCGTTGGATGTATGTCCACCCGTTGCTTTGTAGCTAGTAGATCTTGGCGTATAGTTCACACCATAGGAAAAATTTTGTTTTCTATGCTATGGACCCAACACAACTTCTTTCTAAGAATTTGTATCTTGACAATTTAACAAAATTAAGTCAGAATTGAGCTACATGTAAGCGCGATAGATTGATATTGAATTAACTGTCTTTTCGAAGGTAGATGGGTGCATCTTCTTGTAGTAAACAATGTCGTCGATGTGAGTTTCCAATTATCAGGAAAGACCATTCTCAATTTTCTAAGTGATGTCAAGATTATTCTCTCTCATAAAGGAAGTTCGAAGAATATCGATCTAAATGCCAGAAGCCAAGTGGACCAACATATTGTACTTAAGATTTCCTGTGTTTTATGAATTCTCAAACTTGCTACCAAACTTTGCCCACTTGAATGACCTTATGTCGATTTATCAAAATTTGGTCAAATTTGAACTACTACAAGCAAATTGTTGGTTACTGTGAAAGTTTTATGAAAAAAGCTTTTGAAGGTACCCATCGGGGGTCACAATTAATATATGAGAAACCATCCAATGAGATTTTTGATGACAAATTCAACTTCTTGCTAAGATTTTGCATCTTGCCAGTTTAACAAACCTAGGCCAAACTTTAGCTACAAGTAAGTGCAGTAGATTCCTCTTTATTTAAAAGTCTTTTTGGAGGTAGATATAGGTGCATCTTCTTGTAGTAGACAATGCCAGCAGTGTGAGTTTCCAACTATCTTAGGAGAGAACATTCTTAATTTTTCGAGTGATGACTAGATTGTTCTTTCCCCTAAAGAAAGTCCAAAGACTATGGATCTGAATGCCACAAGCCAAGTTTTCACACATATATAGTGGACCAACACGATGCACTTACGATTTCCCATGTTTATCGGTTCTCAAATTTCCTAGATAACTTCACCAACTTGAATGATTTTATGTCGATTTATCGAAATTAGGTAAAATTTGGACTACTACAGGTAAATTGTAGGTTTCTTTTAAAGTTTTATGAAAAATCTCTTGGAGGTACCCATCGGGGGGAAGGGTCAATTAATATATATCACAAACCACTAAGAGTTTTGACGACAGGTTCATCTTCTTACTAAGATTTTCCATCCTAACTATTTAATGAAATTAGGTCAAACTTTTCTCACTGTTTCATTGAATTAGGTCAAACTTTGCTAACTGATTAACTTTGAACATTGACCGTTGGATCAAGACTGGCAAATCCAAATATTGCTAACCGAGGGATATTCTTTTCCATTCTTAGCATCTTGAAAGATTCTACTGACAGTCTTTAGCACGATGAACACTAGTATGGGAAAACCTCAAAACACACAGTACTTCAATATTACTCGGTTTCAGGGTCCTTGTGCCAAATGCACGGACTTGGATGGAATTTTCATTTTTTATGAGGTCCTTGATGTAACTTGTACTTCCACTGACCACTCGAGCACGTCGCTCTTATGAGACCTACCATTAGATCGGCCATTCACAGTACTTCTTATCTTTATCTTGTCTCTTATCTCTTACAATACCATATATACCACCACTACATAGTGTAGGGATTAACTTATTTTGAACATTGACCGTTGGATCTCAAGACTGGCAAATCCAAACATTGCTAACCGTTGGATCTTCTTTTCCATTCTTAGCATGTATAAAGATTGTATTGATAGTCTTTAGCATGATGAACACTAGTATGCGTAAACCTTAAAACACACAGTACTTTGTTACTCGGTTTCAGGGTCCTTGTGATAAATGCATGGACTTGGATGCAATTTTCATTTTTTATGAGGTCCTTGATGTAAATTGTAATTCTACCCACCGTGTTAACTCTAAACACCTCGCTCTTACGAGACCTACCATTAGATCGGCCATTCGCGGTATTTCTTATCCTATCTTTTATCTTGTCTCATATCTCTTACAATACCATACCACTACATAGTGTAGGGATTAACTTTGAATATATTAACCGTTGGATCAAGACTAGCAAATCCAAACATTGTTAACCGTTGCATCTTTTTTCCATTCTTAGGATCGAGAAAGATTCAATCTATTGATAGTCCTAGTATGCACAAACCTAAAAACACACTGTACTTCATTGCTCAGTGCCAGGGTCCTTGTGCTAAAATGCATGGACTTGGTTGCAATTTTCATTTTTATGAGGTTCTCGATGTAACTTGTACATCCACTGACCGTGTTAACTCTCAATCACCTCACTCCTACGAGATCTACCAGTAGATCGTCCATTCGCAGTACTTCTTATCTTACTTTTATCTTGTCTCTTATCTCTTACAATACCATGTATACCACCACTAAATAGTGTGGAGATTAACTTATTTGCAAATTGACCGTTCGATCAACACTGGCAAATCCAAACATTGCTAACCGTTGGATCATATTTTCCATTCTTAGCATCTGGAAAGATTCTACGGATAGTCTTTAGCACGATGAACACTAGTATGCGCAAACCTCAAAACACATAGTACTTCATTACTCGGTTTAAGGGTCCTTGTGCTAAATGCACGGACTTGTTAAATGCAATTTTTATTTTTTGTGAGGTCCTTAATGTAACTTGTACTTACACTGACCGTGTTAACTCTCAAGCACCTCGCTCTTACGAGACCTATCATTAGATCGGCCATTCATAGTACTTCTATCTTATATTTATCTTGTCTCTTATCTCTTAAATTATATACCATACCACTACATATAGTGTAGAGATGAACTTTGAACATTAACATTTGGATCAAGACTGGCAAATCCAAACATTGCTAACCATTGGATCTTCTTTTCCATTCTAGCATCTAGGTCTGTACTCCCTCGCTCTGTCCCAAAATATAAGGCGCCTATGGATTGGTCAACAGTCAAACCTTACTAACTTTGACCAAATATTTACAAAAAATATCTACATCTACAATATTGAATGGACATATTAAGAAAATATACTTTATGGTGAATCTATTGATATTAATTTAGTATTCTAAATTTTTATATTTTTGTGTATAATCATGGTTAAACTTAAAAAATGTTGACTTTTGACTAATCCTTGGGCGCCTTATATTTTAGCGAAGGGAGTACTATTCAACACAAATCAAGTTGCTCTGAACCATTGGATCTAACAGCCCAACGGTCATGATTAGTGCTATGGATCCAATTCAAAACTTCTCCACTATAGTAGTATAAGTAAAAAGAATACAGTCTACTCTGCTATGAAATTTTGGGGGTGGTGACATGATGGTTCTAGAACATGCATGGTGGAGTTTGCTCTAGGTACTATTCAACACGAATCCAGCTTCTTCGAACCATTATATCCAACATCCGAACTCCACTATAGTAGTAGAGATAGAGATATCTTATCTTATCTTATGACTATATAGTGTACGAATAACTTTGAATATTGACCATTGGATACAGACTCATGAATCCCAACATTTCTAGCCGTTAGATCTTCTTTTCCATTCTAGCATCTAGAAGATTTTACTGATAGTCTTCAGCATAATGAATGCTATGCACAAAACTCAAAACACACTTCTCCATCATGCTAGAATCTTCTCCCTCGTAGCTAATAATCGTTGACTTCTACATGATCTTATCTTATCTTATCTTACCACTATATAGTGTACGGATAACTTTGAATGTTGACCGTTGGATCAAGACTCGCGAATCCTAGCATTTCTAGCCATTGGATCTTCTTTTCCATTCTAGCATCTAGAATATTCTATTGATAGTATTGAACACAATGAATGCACTATGCATAAACCTCTCAAAACACACTTCTCCAGCATACTAGAATCTTCTCCCTCGTTTCTCTAGACCATGTTACCAAAAATTTCAAGTGTTAGGTAGCTAATAATATTTGACTTCTACACATGATGATACAAAGTACAAGGACCAAATATACACCCATACTTTATAGATGTTGATCAAATTTATAATTTTTTGTGCTTTACCAATTATAATTTTATATAGTGATGGTATGTCATACGATTTACTATCTGAGCCTTATTAAGGTGTGCTTTTTTACCCAATGCGGGTGTAGTATATTTCTTTGCCTAGACATATGGTCACCTCTATCCACGCGTTGTACATGCTGAGAGAATAAAACGTTCGCAAGGGAAGAGGCCAGCAGCAAAGAGAAGTTGAAGGCGGTTCCATGTGAGAGCAAAGTTATGATGGGTTTCTGACATGAGGTACTCCTGTGGCCCAACAGTGTACACTCTACTAGTAGTATATTTTAGGACCTATGCACGCAAAACAAATCATGTGTTTTCTATGTCCTTCCCTATGCTCCATCTCTCCTCCCATTTCCCCTCGCGCACCGGTCCGGCTGATCTCTCTCCCCTCGTCCACAGCGTGGTGCTGCGCACGTGTGCCTTGGTTCGGTGGCTCTGTGTATCTGGAGTGTTCGGCAGCCGCGCGTTGGTGTGGAGTAGGGACGAGGAGTACATATGAAGGAAACCACTTTGGTCCTTGGCGGCATAAAAATTAAAACTTTTTCGGTTTTCGAAATTTTCACTTGCTTCCCAAACATCGGAAGGGAAGGTTATCCAAAAAATCGGCCAAACATCAGGAGGGAAGGCAATTTTGAACCTATTTTGAACATTGACCGTTGGATCAAGACTGGCAAATCCAAACTTTGAACATTGACCGTTGGATCAAGTCTGGCAAATCCAAACTTTGCTAACCATTGGATCTTCTTTTCCATTATTAGCATCTAGTAAGATTCTACTGATAGTCTTTAGCACAATGGACGCTAGTATGCGCAAACCTGAAAACACACATTTAATTTCTAAGTTTCAGGGTCCTTGTGTTAAATGCATGCATGGACTTGGATGCAATTTTCATTTTTATGAGGTCCTTGATGTAACATGTACTTCCACTGACCATCTTAACTCTCAAGCACGTCGCTCCTACGAGACCAACCATTAGATCGGCCATTCGTGGTACTTCTTATCTTATCTTTATCTTGGCTTATCTCTTACAATACCATACAACCATTGTATAGTGTATGAATTAACTTCGAACATTGACCGCTAGATCAACACTGGCAAATCCAAACATTGCTAACTATTAGATCTTCTTTTTTCCCTTAGCATCGAGAAAGATTCTATTGATAGTCTTTAGCACGATGAACGCTAGTATGCGCAAACCACAAAACACACACACTTCATTATTCGGTTTTAGGGTTATTGTGTTAAATGGATGGACTTGGATACAATTTCATTTTTTTATGAGGTCCTTTATGTAAGTTGTATTTCCATCGATCGTGTAAACTCTCAAGCACCTCTCTCCTACGAGACCTACCATAGTCAAAATAAAATGCAACCACCCCAATTTTCACACAAACTGTACTGACGGTTTCTTATACGTAATGCCCAAGTTATTAGTGCTAGTATTTTTCAAGATTCCTAGCAAACATTGCACACTTTAGTGACTTCTTGTCGATTTAACGAAATTATATCAAACTTGAGCTACAAGTAAGCGCGATAGATTTCTCTTGAATTAAATGTATTTTCGTAGGTAGATGGGTGCATCTTCTTCTAGTAAACAATGTCATCGGTGTGAGTTTCTAAATCCTCAGTTTTCCGAGTGATGACGAGATGGTTCTTTTATGTAAAGAAAGTCTGAAGAATATGGATCTCAATGCCATAAGCCAAGCTTTTAGACATATTAAGTGGACCAACGCGTTTTACTTACGATTCCCATGTTTTATGAGTTTTCAAACTCCCTATTATCTAATTAACTTTGCCCCACTTGAATGACTTCATGCCTATATTTATCAAAATTTGGTCAAACTTGAACTACAACAACTAAATTATTGTAGGTTGCTTCTAAAGAATTACAAAAAAACTTTTGGAGGTGTACCCTTTGGGGGCTCAGTTAATATATCAGAAAAAAACCGAGAGTTTTGACAATAGGTTTTTAACTCCTTTCTAATTAAGATTTTTCATCTTAACAATTTAACGAAAAATTAGCTCAAACTTGAGCTACTAGTAAGTGCGATAGATTTTTCTTTAATTAAATTTCTGTTTGGAGGTAGATGGATGCATCTTCTTGTAGTAATCAGTATCGCCGGTGTGATTTTCCAACTATCAGGAAAGAACATTCTCAATTTTCTGAGTGATGATGATATTATTGTTCGTTTTCGTAAACAAAGTCCGAAGGATATGGACCAGAACGCCACAAGCCAAGCTTTTAGACATATATAGTGTACCCTCATGTTGTACTTATGATTCCCGTGTTTTATAAATTTTCAAACTTATTCCTATAGCTAACTTTTCCCACTTGAAATTGATTTTATGTCGACTTATTGAAATTAGGTCAATTTTGAACTACAAGTAAATTGTAGGTTGCATTGAAAGTTTAATGTTTTTTGGAGGTAACCATTGGGGGTGATTTAATATATCACAAACCAGCACCGACAGTTTTTACAACAAGTTCAACTTCTTACTAAGATTTTGCATCTTGAAAATTTAACGAAATTATATCAAACTTGAGCTACAAGTAAATGCGATAGATTGCTCTTGAGTTAATTGTATTTTCAGAGGTAGACGGGTGCATCTTCTAGTAGTAAACAATGTCGTTGATGTGAGTTTCCAAATATCAGGAAATATCATTCTTAAATTTGTGAGTGACGACGAGATTGTTCCTTTCTGTAAAGACAGTCTGAAGAATATGGATTTGAATGCCACAAGCCATGTTTTTAGACATCTTCCCTTACCAATATATAGTGTACGAATAACTTTGAATATGGACCGTTGGATTGAGACTCGCGAATCCGAATATTTCCAGCAATTGGATCTTCTTTTCCATTCTAGCATCTAGAAGATTCTATTGATAGTCTTGAACACAATGAATGCACTATGCATAAACCTCTCAAAACACACGTCTCCATCATACTAGAATCTTCTCCCTCGTTTCTCTAGACCATGTTACCAAAAATTTAAAGTGTTAGGTAGCTAATAATTTTTGACTTCTACACATGATGATACAAAGTAGAAGAACTAAATATACACCCACACTTTATAGATGTTGATCAAATTTATATTTTTTCTACTTTACCTATTATAATTTTATATAGTGATGATATGCCAGACATCTATTATCTGAGCCTCACGTGCAGGGCACGTGCAACTTACTAGTATCTTATCTTATCTTATCTTCCCATTATATAGTGTACGAATAACTTTGAATGTTGACCGTTGGATCAAGGCTCACGAATCCCTGCATTTCTAGCCGTTGGATCTTCTTTTCCATTCTAGCATCTAGAAGATTCTATTGATAGTCATCGGCATAATGAATACTATTCACAAACCTCAAAACACACTTCTTCGTCATACTAGAAGCTTCTCCCTTGTTTCTCTAGACCATGAATGTGATCAAAAATTTCATGTGTTAGGTAGCTAATAATCTTAGACTTCTACACGATGATACAAAGTAGAAGGACCAAATATACACCCATACTTTGTAGATGTTGCTCAAATTTATATTTGTTTGTGCTTTACCAATTACAATTGTATATAGTGATGATATGGCATACATCTACTATCTGAGTCTCATGTTCAACTTACTAGTAGCTAATAATCGTTGACTTCTACATGATCTTACCACTACATAGTATAAAAACAACTTTGAATATTGACCGTTGGATCAAGACTCGCGAATCCCAACATTTTTCCAGTCGTTGAATATTCTTTTCCATTCTATCATCCTGAAGATTCTATTGATAGTCTTCATTACAAACCACTATATAGTGTATGGATAACTTGGAATGTTGACCATTGGATTAAGACTCGCGAATCCCAGTATTTCTAGCCATTAGATTGTTGGAGATATACCCAAGAGGCAATAATAAAGTGGTTATTATTATATCTTTATGTTTATGATAAATGTTTATATCCCATGCTATAATTGTATTAACTGGAAACATTAATACTTGTGTGTTTTGTAAACATAAAAGAGTCCCTAGTAAGCCTCTAGTTAAACTAGCTTCTGGATTAATGGATGATCATGGTTTCCTGATCATGGACATTGGATGTCGTTAATAACAAGATCATATCATTAGGAGAATGATGTGATGGACATACACCTGTAGTAAGCATAGCATAAGATCAAGTCATTAAGTTCGTTTGCTATAAGCTTTAAAATACATAGTAACCTAATCCTTCGACCATGAGGTTATGTTAATCACCATCACCGGATGGGTACTTTGATGACATCAAACACCGCTTCATAACTGGGTGGTCATAAAGGTGTCATTGGGTATTCTGAAAGTATGTGTTGAAGCGCATGGACCAAGATTGGGATTTGTCCATCCATATGATGGATAGATATGCTCTGGGCCCTCTCGGTGGAATGTCATCTAATTAGCTTGCAAGCATGTGACTGGGTCACAAGGGATAACATAACATGGAACGAGTAAAGAGTACTTATCAGTAATGAGGTAGAACTAGGTATGGAGATACCGACGATCAAACCTCGGATAAGTAGAGTATCGCGTCCAAAGGGAATTGGTTTCATATGTTAATGGTTCTATCGATCACGAAGTCATCGTTGAGTATGTGGGAGTCGTTATGGATCTCCAAATCCTGCTGATGGTTATTGATCGGAGAGGTGTCTCCATCATGTCTGCATATTCACAAACCGTAGGGTGACACACTTAAGGTTCGAAGTTGTTTTAAGTAGATATGGAATGTGCGTTGGACACCGAATGTTGTTCGGAGTCTCGGATTGGATTCGGGACGTCACGAGGAGCTCCGGAATTGTCCGGAGAATAAGATTCATATATTGGGGATCATTTTCTAAGTTAGGAAATGTTCCGGAGTATTTGTATGGGGATTCTAGAAGGTTTCGGAATGTTTCGGAAGGTTCTGGAAGATTTCTTGGAGTTTACTTGAAAACCAAGAAAGGATCAAGGAATCCTTGTGGGGTAAGACAAGGATTCGTGGGGGAGTAGGACTCTCCCCCCACCTCCTTGATCCGCCGGCCAAGGGAGAGGGGAGTCCTACAAGGACTCCACCTCCCCATGGCGCCTCCCTCCTTTAAATAGAGGGGTGGAGGTGCCACCCCCTGGCCCCCTTGCACTTCAAACCCTAGCCGCCTCTCGCCTCCACCTTCCCTCTGCTCTGTCTTAGGCGAAGCCCTGCAGCATTCTCTACTCCACCACCACCACCACGCCGTCGTGCTGCTGGGATTCCGTGGAGAGATCTACTACCTCCGCTGCTCGCTGGAACAGGGAGGGGAAGGTCTGCTTGGACTCCGCATGTGTGACCGACTGTGGAAGGGTTGCCGGAACGCGGCGCCGGAAGGATCGTCCACTAGATCTTGAGATCGACAAGTGATCGACTACATCAACCACGAGATCCGAATCTCGTAACACTTTCGGATCTACAAGGGTTAGTACAGATCTATCTCGTTGCACATGTCTAATAGATTAGATCTTGGCTTTTATCTAGATTAGATCTGGGTTTTGTTCGTTCTTGCGGTAGAATTTTTTTTTTCCATGCTACGAACCCATCAGTGGTATAAGAGCCGTATCTATGCGTAGATCTGTTTCACGAGTAGAACACAATGGTTTTGTGGGCGTTGGTGCTCGTGCCGTCTTTTGCTTTGTGTACTTTGCATCTTGCGGTATGGTGGGATGAAGCGGCTCGGGCTAACCTTACATGTCATCGCACATGAGACTTGCTCCACGCTTGACGTGTAACTTGCTTTGCACAAGTGGCTTTGCGGGTGTCTGTCTCTCTCACCATAGTATAGATCCAATTTACACGTTGTAACTACATAGCACTTGTATCAACGTTGTGGTTCAGTTTCGTAGGTAAGATCTGTTCTTATTCGTAAGCCTCAAGCCACGTAAAACATGCAAAGAAAATTAGAGGCATCTAACTTGTTTTTGCAGGGGTTTTGTGATGTGATATGGCCATCATGTGATTGTGATTATATTTAATGTATGCAATGATCCTTGTTGTAATATGGCAACCGGCAGGATCCTAATGGTTGTCTTCAATTCTGTTAAGACCTGCGTGTCTATTCATCTTGAAATAGCTTTGTTCCAAGTAGTTGTAATAGTTGCTAGTGTTGATGGACAACCATGAAGCGGCGCCACTGACCTTGACGCCATGCTGGTGATGATGGAGATCATGTCCGTGCTTTGGAGATGGAGATCAAAGGCATAAGAAGAAAGGACCATATCATATCACGCTAATTATGAATTGCCTGTGATGTTAATCCTTTATGCATCTTGTATTGCTTAGATCGCTACGGTAGCATTATAAGATGATCCCTCTCACTAAATATCAAGTAATAAAGTGTTCGTCCTTAGTTGGCACCGTTGCTAAGACTCGTCGTTTCAAAGCATCTCGTGATGATCGGGTGTGATAGACTCTATGTGTGCATACAACGGGTGCAAGCCAGATTTGCACATGCGGAAACTAAGGTTAACCTTGATGAGCCTAGCATGTACAGACATGGTCTCGGAACACGGAATACCGAAAGGTAAAGCATGAGTCATATGGATGGTATGATGAACATGTTGATTGTTCGCCTTTAAAGCTACATCATCTCACGTGATGATCGGACTTGGTGTAGTGGATTTGGTTCATGTAATCACTAAAACAACTCGAGGGATGTTGTTTTGAGTGGGAGTTCATTTGTAATTTGGATTAGTCGAACTCAATTTATCATAAACACAATCAAAGTGAATTTGCATAGTTTGTTGTAGTCATTGGCATCCGTTCACCACCTTATGCTTAGTTATAGTTGAGATAGTGGAACTATAAAATTTCTGGATATTTACTTTACGAACTGGTATCGTATTGTTTTGAATGTCAATTTAAAGTTTATAAGTCCTATTGCAAACTTTCAGCAAACTCTATTTACTCCATGAAGTTTAATAAGTAGTATTAAATCAAGAGTAAGAATTCCAATGTTAGTATCTAAAGTATCCTGTTTGCCTCCATGATTATTGATATTCAAAAGGTTGTTTTAATATCAAGATTATATTGGAGCTGAAAATTGTTTCAGAAACCATCATGTGTGAAAGATATTGTGATATCTGAAACAATGTTTTTGGTTGCATTATGATAGAGTATAATTTAGCAAAATACATGTTCTCATATTGTATGAGAATTTGTGAAGGATGGAGATGCTAGGCATCCGAATCTACCAAAAAGGTTTTGGGAACTGATATTATATTCGCGATTCTTCCTTATAGGCTATAGTAGCTTGATCATGAAAGTTGTCATGATAAGTATGAATAGAAGATGTAAGTAAAATGTTTACTACACTAAAAGATTACTAAATAATGGATTTTTGAAAGAACACCAAACATTTGATGATGGTGATCCACTTCAAAGTACAAGTCCAAAGGTATTGGTATTTGACTATACACACTTTGTACTATGTGTCATGTGAATGACACCACTATTGATGTTGATAGATTCTTTTAAAAGAAAAGGAATTGCTGAAAGAGAATCTATAAAATATTTGGCAGAAAATAAAAGGTTGGAGATGTCCAACTTAGGCATATAGAAGATATACATGTTATGGTTGTATTCCTTGCTTGTTAAACAATGTGGTTCTTAGGTATTGGATACCGGTATTGGATACCGAATTGGTTGGTATGAAGTGTCATACAGGACAACACAATTCATGAACTGCAATGGCCTAAGTAACTAGCAAGAGAATATGTGATGATGTTCATCAAAAACAAACAAAGGGTTGTTGTGTTGCTCGTTAACATCAAAGCTTGCCTTCAAGATTTGTTTCAATAATTGTTATTTTGATCAGGTATGATGACGACAAAAGGTTGTTCAAATAATTACCGTATTCCATAATAGATGGATAATATACAAGTCTGGTAGGAGAAATAACGACCATAAAACTAATGCTAAAATGTCGCAAGACAAATGATTGAAAGATCACTTGCGAAGTGACATCAACGTTTAAATTATATTGAAAGGATATATGAAGGAACTCCATGTTGATGGATTTTTGGAGTCTTTGATTTGGATCAAATGACGCTTGTGATACTTTCCTAGAGATAATTAAAACTCCGTTCGTAGGCCAAAAGAGGAACGGACGACTAACTGATTGGAATTTGTACATATTGATGTATATAGTCCATTATGTGTAGTCGTGGGCGATGGATTTCAACTTCATATGCTTTCTCCGAAGATTTGAGTGAGTATATGTATGTACTTACTCAATAAGGAAGAAGTATGAAACATTTGAAAAATGTTCAAAGACTTTCAAGATGAAGTGGAAAATCATTGTAATAAGAAAATAAAAGAGTTTATGATTGGATCATAAAGAAAGATGTTTGAGTTACAAGTTTAGCAAAATACCTAAGATTTGAGGAATCGTTCCATGGATTTGCATTTCCCAAAACACCATAGAAGTATGGAGTGTTCGAAATATGTAATGAAACCTTGTTTTACATGGTAAGATCAAATGTGTCATTTATAAAACTGCCATTATATTTTAAAGATTAAAGCTTTAGTGACTACCGCTTTTACACTGAAAAGAGCTCCATCGTGATCCGTTGAAATGACACCATATGAGTTATGGTTTGGGATAAAACCCGAATTGTCTTTTCTTAAATTTTGGTATGTTATGCATGAGTAAAATGTTTACAACCAAAGTCGGATAAGCACGTCTTTGTAGGTTATTCCAAAGAATTTGTTGGGAATTTCTCCATAACGCCGAGGACAAAAGAGTTTGTCGCTTGGAACGTCAAGTTTCTTGAGAAGGAATTTTTCGTGAAAAGTTAAGTGGGAGGACAATAGAACTTTGATAAGGTTGTTGAACCTTAGCTATATGTGCTAAGTAGCGCAGCGCCGGAAAGTGTCCCGGTGGCGGCCACAATGCTCATGGCTCTCGTGATTACTAAAGGTGTGATCTCGGAGATTAGAGTTCCTATAGAACCGTGTGGGTCGGTTAAAATCAAATAGTAAGATTTAATAAGCAAGTCGTTATTGTTTTGACAATGATGAACCGACTACATGCAAAGAAGCGATGATGGGCCCTGACTCCATAAAATGACTAGAAGTCATGGAATCCGTGATAGTATCCATACACAAGTTTCTGAACTTAGAAGACCCTCCGGAAAGGCGTGAAGCCTGTCGGTCGTGTTTGGATCTATAAAGAAATAGACATGGATGTTTCAAATCTATGATATAGTCGGCATGTCGGAAATAGTTTACGACAATGTTCAAGGAATTGACTATGATAAGATTTGATCTTTCATAGCGATATTTAGTCTGGACGGATTAATGTAGCAACCACTACATATATTTTGGTATATGGTAGTTGAACAAACAAAACAAGTTCTTCTAAAAGAATGGTAACCTAGGACGTGTACATGACACTATCCAAAGGGTTTTGTTAATTCAAAGGATGCTAAAAGAGTATGCAAAACTTCAATGGTTGAAGTGAGCATCGCGGAGTTGGAATCTTCACCGCGATGAAACTGTTAAAAGGTTTAATTTCATCAGAGACGATGAAGATGTTTGCATTTTGCAAGAAATTAAGTGGGAGCACTAAGACATATTTATAATACATTATGTGAAAGACATATTGTTGATTAGAAATGATGTATCTTTTATTGACACAGGTTAAGAATTTCATTTCGATGAAAGACTTAGGCATAACCCAAGAATTAGGCATCAATGTCTATATGAATAGATTGAGGCGCTAATATGGTTTTGCCAAATGTACATAGATAAGATGTTGAATGAGTTCAATATGGAAACAACAAGAAAGGTTCTTGACGCACGAAAAGGACTGAATCAAGATTCAAGTGTGTTGACACGAGATTCAAGTGTTTTGACACTTGGTGAAATCACAAGAATATTTTGATCAATCATTCTTTGAGATGTACTCATCCAGATATGTCCTATGCTCTAAATGTTATGAGCATATACCAGAATGACTCATAAGATGATCATTGGACAATAGTAGGGATATTCCTATGATCTTTGGAAGAACTAAGAATATATTATTTATATAGTGGTGACAAATAGTTCATTGTAAATTGTTACATTGATACTAGTTTTGTCAAAAATTAAGTTTATCTCAATTTAAACTATGGGTGGCACAATGTAATGGAAAGGAAGTTCCATAACGGATTTGGTTGAGTACCAAAGTTAAAACATTGTGACAGATACTACAACAAAAGGCTAAGTATATGACTACTATTGTAGCAGCAAATGAGGGCATTTGCGTCAAGTAGTTTGTTATCAAAGTAGGTGTGGTTCATAGCGGGATAATACTATGAAGATACATTGTATGAAAATTGTATCAACATGATTTAATCCCAAGGAACTAAAGGTCTCACCAAAGGACCAAATTTATACAATGCCATCTCATTGGAGAATGAGTAATGCGTAGAGACGCAAGGACATGCAAATACACACGGACCTAGAAGTGTCAGATCCGAAGATTATGTTTACCACTAGCAATAGTGTCTATACAACACCAGAAAACCATAGGTGTTGAATGCACAAGTTTTTTAACTAGATTATTGACTCTAGTGCAAGTGGGAGACTGTTGGAGATATGCCCAAGAGGCAATAATAAAGTTGTTATTATTATATCTTTATGTTTATGATAAATGTTTACATCCCATGCTATAATTGTATTAACCGGAAACATTAATACTTGTGTGTTTTGTAAACATAAAAGAGTCCCTAGTAAGCCTCTTGTTAAACTAGCTTGTGGATTAATGGATGATCATGGTTTCCTGATCATGGACATTGGATGTCGTTAATAACAAGATCATATCATTAGGAGAATGATGTGATGGACATACACCCGTAGTAAGCATAGCATAAGATCAAGTCATTAAGTTCATTTGCTATAAGCTTTAAAATACATAGTAACCTAATCCTTCGACCATGAGGGTATGTTAATCACCATCACCGGATGGGTACTTTGATGACATCAAACACCGCTTCGTAACTGGGTGGTCATAAAGGTGTCATTGGGTATTCTGAAAGTATGTGTTGAAGCGCATGGACCAAGATTGGGATTTGTCCATCCATATGACGGATAGATATGCTCTGGGCCCTCTCGGTGGAATGTCATCTAATTATCTTGCAAGCATGTGACTGGGTCACAAGGGATGACATAACATGGAACGAGTAAAGAGTACTTATCAGTAATGAGGTAGAACTAGGTATGGAGATACCGACGATCAAACCTCGGATAAGTAGAGTATCGCGTGACAAAGGGAATTGGTTTCGTATGTTAATGGATCTATCGATCACGAAGTCATCGTTGACTATGTGGGAGTCATTATGGATCTCTAGATCCCGCTGATGGTTATTGATCGGAGAGGTGTCGCCATCATGTCTGCATATTCACGAACCGTAGGGTGACACACTTAAGGTTCGAAGTTGTTTTAAGTAGATATGGAATGTGCGTTGGAGACCGAATGTTGTTCAGAGTCTCGGATTGGATTCGGGACGTCACGAGGAGCTCCGGAATTGTCCGGAGAATAAGATTCATATATTGGGGATCATTTTCTAAGTTAGGAAATGTTCCGGAGTATTTGTATGGGGATTCTAGAAGGTTTCGGAATGTTCCGGAAGGTTCTGGAAGATTTCTTGGAGTTTACTTGAAAACCAAGAAAGGATCAAGGAATCCTTGTGGGGTAAGACAAGGATTCGTGGGGGAGTAGGACTCTCCCCCCACCTCCTTGATCCACCGGCCAAGGGAGAGGGGAGTCCTACAAGGACTCCACCTCCCCATGGCGCCTCCCTCCTTTAAATAGAGGGGTGGAGGCGCCACCCCCTGGCCCCCTTGCACTTCAAACCCTAGCCACCTCTCCCTTCCTCCTTCCCTCTGCTCTGGCTTAGGCGAAGCCCTGCGGCATTCTCTACTCCACCACCACCACCACGCCGTCGTGCTGCCGGGATTCCGTGGAGAGATCTACTACCTCCGCTGCTCGCTGGAACGGGGAGAGGAAGGTCTGCTTCGACTCCGCACGTGTGACCGACTGCGGAAGCGCTGCCGAAACGCGGCGCCGGAAGGATCGTCCACTCGATCTTGAGATCGGCAAGTGATCGACTACATCAACCACGAGATCCGAATCTCGTAACGCTTTCGGATCTACAAGGGTTAGTACAGATCTATCTCGTTGCACATGTCTAATAGATTAGATCTTGGCTTTTATCTAGATTAGATCTGGGTTTTGTTCGTTCTTGCGGTAGAAAATTTTTGTTTTCCATGCTACGAACCCATCATAGATCTTCTCTTCCATTCTAGCATCTAGAAGATTCTATTGATAGTCTTCGGCATAATGAATGCTATGCACAAACCTCAAAACACGCTTCTCCACCATACTAGAATCTTATCCCTTGTTTCTCTAGACCATGTTATCAAAAAATTCATGTGTTAGGTAGCTAATAATCTTTTACTTCTACATGATGATTGATGTTTACGCACTTCTATTATTGTAGACAGTTGTTGGGCCTCCATGTGTAGAGGTTTGTAGAATAGCAGCAAGTTTTCCCTTAAGTGGATCACCCAAGGTTTATCAAACTCAAGGAGGAAGTGGTCAAAGGTATCCCTCTCAAGCAATCCTATAATCAAGATACAAGAAGTCTCTTGTGTCCCCAACAAACCCAATACACTTGTCAGGTGTATAGGTGCACTAGTTCGGTGAAGAGATAGTGAAATACAAGTGGTATGGATAATTATAAGTGGTAACGATGCCAGAAAATAGCTTTGATGGCGTATGGTTGACGTGGGAAGAGACTAAAGGCAATCTAAAATAAAGATGGAAGCAAGCAAACATGTAACAGATCTAATTGGAAACGGTGTTTCAATGCTTAGAAACAAGGCCTAGGGATCATACTTTCACTAGTGAACACTCTCATATAAATATCATATATTTATGATACTACTCTGAACTACTCTCCGGTTTGACACTCTAATCCATGGTAGGGCTATAATAGCACACCTCAAAGTTCACTTTCCCCATCTAGATAACTCCACACTGTCACCTTGAGCACTAGATGGTTCCAACAAACACCACAATTTCATAGAGACATCCAACTCCAAATATAACTCATAACAAGTATTTGTAATATCTAGCCTAAGTGCCACCACGGTGTGCATGCTGTCACTTTCACACGCGTAGGGAGAGCCAAAGATCTATTAAAGCACTTGAGTAGCAAAGTAGGTCTACTTGATTACAAAGCTCATGATCACAATATGATCATGCATAGAGAGAGATGAACATATAGCTACCGGTAGAGCCCTTAGCCTCAAGAGAGAACTACTCCCTCCTCATCATGGGAGTCAGTAACGGCGATGGAGATGGCAGTGGAGTCGATGGAGATGGCGGTGAAGATGGTGAAGAGGCGGCGGCGGCGGCGCGGAGGACTCCTTCCCCGCCGCCGGTATCACAGGGGAGCACCGCCCCTTAGCACCCTTCCTTCATGGCTACTTGGGAGCCCTTCCCCATGGATATGGGATCCATGGGGGAGGCAAAAACATGACTTTGGTGGCTGCAAATTCATGGGTGGAGGTGTCTCCCACGAATTAGGTTTCCTCCCTTCTTCTCGGATTCCCGTCACCCCATCTTGGGTTGCAGTAAATAGGGCCTATCGGGCCCATCCAGACTCGGAAGCAGCTAACTTTTATGTCCAGAACATTTTTCGCGAAATTTTCAACAACTTTGTAGTTGAAGAGTTTTCCGTTTGACGCCGTCTTCGACCTGAAATGTGACCATCTTCAAAAAGAGTTTTGAGACAGATTTCTAGAAAATCCCAATTTGACTCCAACAAGGTTTCCACTTGTATTCTTGGTAATTCCTACACATTAAAGTGTAAAACAAGAATATTGTGCACTTTTGCAACTATTAGTAGGTTAGTCCGAATAAATCATAAACTTTATATAAAAAGGAGTATCAAAAGCATATTATTAGCATAAAACCATCAAAAATTATAGATATGTTATGGACGTATCAATGATACAAAGTACAAGGATCAAATATATACCCATACTTTATAGATGTTGATCAAATTTATAATTTGTTGTGTTTTACCAATTATAATTTTATCTAGTGATGATATGTCATATGTCTACTATCTGAGTCTCATGTGCAACTTACTAGTAGCTAATAATCGTTAACTTTACCTCTATATAGTGTACAAACAACTTAGTGAATATTGATCGTTGGATCAAGAGTCGGGAATCCCAACATTTCCAGTCGTTGGATCTTCTTTTCCATTTTAGCATCTTGAACATTCTATTGATAGTCTTCATTACAAACCACTATACAATGTACGAATAACTTTGAATGTTGATCATTGGATCAAGACTCGTGAATCCCAGCATTTATATTTGTTGGATCTTCTTTTCCATTCTAGCATCTATAAGATTCTATTGATAGTCTTCGGCATAATGAATTCTATGCACAAACCTCAAAACATACTTCTCCATCATACTAGAATCTTCTCCCTTGTTTCTCTACACCATGTTATCAAAAATTTCATGTGTTAGGTAGTTAATAATCTTTGACTTCTACACATGATGATACAAAGTACAAGGACCAAATATACACCCTACTTTATAGAAGTTGATCAAATTTATAATTTTTTGTGCTTTACAAATTATAATTTTATATAGTGATCATATGTCATACGTCTACTATATGAGTCTCATGTGCAACTTACTAGTAGCTAATAATTGTTGCCTTCTACATGATCTTACCACTATATAGTGTACAAACAACTTTGAATATTGACCGTTGGATCAAGACTCACGAATCCAAACATTTCTAGTCGTTAGATCTTCTTTTCCATTCTAGCATCTTGAAGATTCTATTGATAGTCTTCATTACAAACCACTATATAGTGTACGAATAACTTTGAATGTTGACCGTTGGATCAAGACTCACGAATCCCAGCTATTCTAGCCATTGGATCTTCTTTTCCAATCTAGCATCTGGAAGATTCTATTGATTGTCTTCGGCATAATGAATGATATGCACAAACCTCAAAACACACTTCTCCATCATACTAGAATCTTCTCCCTTGTTTCTCTACACCATGTTATCAAAAATTTCATGTGTTAGATAGCTAATAATCTTTGACTTCTACACGATGATACAAAGTACAAGGACCAAATATACACCCATACTTTATAGATGTTGATCGAATTTATAATTGTTTGTGCTTTACCAATTATAATTATATATAGTGATGATATGTCATACATCTACTATCTAAGTCTCACGTGGAAGGCACGTGCAACTTACTAGTGTATATAGTGGACCAACATGTTGTACTAACGATTCCTATGTTTTATGAGTTTTCAAACTTCCTAGCTAACTCCTCCACTTGAATGACTCTATGTGGATTCATCAAAATTAGGTCAAATTTGAACTACAAGTAAATTATAGGTTCCTTTGAAAGTTTTAAGAAAAAGCTTTTGGAGGCACCCATCGGACAGTCAATTAATATACTCTGTATCAAAAACCACAGAGAGTTTTGACAAGAGGTTCAACTTCTTCTTAAGATTTTGCATCTTGACAAACTTGAGCTACAAGTATGCGTAGATACTTGTCTCGAATTAAATGTCTTTTTAGAGTTAATTAATGAAAAAAGAAAGTGATGTAATAACTTAGCTAGTTACCATAACATCACAGATACCAAGACTAGTAGTATATGATTCTACTCCCTCCGTTCAGAAATATAAGGCGCTTTAGCTTTGTGAGATGAATGTATCTAGACACCTTTTAGTGTATAGGTTCACTCTTAACCTCTACGAACCCATACACTAAAAGACGTCTAGATACATTCGATTCACAAAGCTAAAATGTCTTATATTTCTAAACAGAGGGAGTACAACCTAATAAATTAGGCCTTTGCGTGACACTACACACATGTTGTTACCCACTATGATGAAGGTACATGTGCAAGTTACTAGAGTAGTCTAAGTTATTTAGCACTATGTGACCATCCTAAATCAGAACAGAGGTGTACACACTATATGCCTTAAAGGCACATGTTCTGTTGTGCTTCAAGTTGTTCACCACTCGTGTTGGCTCTCACTGGTCAGACGGATAAAGCCACTGACTTGTTGATTTGGTACTGTATATCGTCGATCTTCTTCCGTCACTGACAGAGAATAAATTCTTCTGCCACGTCCAGGCGCGTGCTTTCGTGGAGCTACAACCAGTAGCTCAGACGAGTACTACTCCCGCGTGGCCCTCGAGCAATTGCGACCGTCCGTTCATAATGAATGGGAAGCATTAGACAATGGGTTTTATTTTGGTGGATGGTTGGTTTTTTTAGAGATTGTTGACTTTTTTCTTTATTGAACTGAGAGATGTTTGATTTTGGGTCCGATAACGGGGGCATAGAGGCCGATAGGGGAGAGGAAATTGGCGGTGTGGCAGGCAAGCTTATTTGAGGTGGCAGCGTGTGGGTGTACAGATGGTACTGCCGTACTGGTAGCCCATTTTGTGAGCATTTTGTTGTTGTACTACACAAGAGTTCGAGAGTAGTAGTATTCCAGTTTTGGTTCCTTAATTACCGGTGGAACCTTTATGTGTTTATTATACAGTAGTAGTACTTGTTCCAAATGTGACTGCACAAGATGATGAATGCAGAAGATCCAAGGATTATTACGTTCGGCAAGAGGAGCTCTGAGTATACTCCAAACCGTCTCTCTGCCATGACCATTTATTTGAGAGGACAGTACAACTCCATCCCGTGCTAGGCTAGCTTATGTTGTACTACTCCTAGAAAGGCCTGACCTATTTACTCGATAGGCACTAGGAAACGCAAAGAAGAGAGAAAAACCACGCTCGGTAGGCGGTACGATTTCAATCGATTTATTCTATTTTCCTTTGCTCTCTGTCCTCTTCCTCTCCATCTTCTCGCTGATCCCCACTCGGCCACATTTAGCACACGCCAACTCTGCCATGCCGCTTTTGGAGCATCTCTGTAGCCCAGTTCGATAGGCACTATAGATTTGGCAGAGAGAAAGAAGGCACGCTTGGTTTTATTTCATTCTGTATTTCTCTTTGCCTCGATCTCTATCCTCACTTCACCTCCAGCATCCTGGCGATGGCCATTACCACTCGCACACCAATACAGGCACGTGCCAATGCCGCCATGCCACTTTAGGATCAGGTCTGGTGCCCAGTTTGATAGATTGTTTTCCGTCTCGCCCTACCAGCTGCCATTCGCTCTCTCCTCCAAAACCCCCAATCAAAACCAAATGCCATCGCCCCCACCTGCTCGAGTCCTTCCTCGGGATGGCCCAATTGAGCGATGATAGTGACACTTCTAGGGTGTTTTATGATGGCCCTCTTGAAGAAATCTCTGCTAGATGCGATGTCATCACCGCCGCGAGCCTCGTCGCCTGCTGCAAACGTTATCTTTCCTCGGCAACACATAGTGCATCCTTGTCGAAATCTCATCCATTTGGTCTCCCATGTGTTCTTCACTCTCACTCAACTGAGGTACCACATGAGTACAATGTCTTCTACCACGACAATCGCATGAAAAAGTTCTACAAGGGCATCTACTATTGCGGCAGGGGCAAGCAGAAGCCATAGAAGAAGTTCGGGTGGACCTTGTGCAAGCTGACGCCCCTGGGCAGGTCCTCCTCTGATGTTGTGATGCCATATTCTGATGGTAAGAAGTGGGAAGGCGCCCATGGAGATTGGATCACCACTATTGCCCTCGCCTAGAACTGGGAGCTTGTGAATGTGTTCACTCGACGCCGGATTCCTCTACCAGCGATCTTCGATTTTGAGGCCACACCCGAGGTACTTAAGTTTATCACGGCTGGTTAGCCTACTAATCTACTGAAGATAGCCATTTGCCGAGTTCCCGTAGCTGCTAGGAACTATAATGATTTCTCTGTCCTGGCCATCTTCGACACGATAATTGCCTTCCTTGACGGTTTTGATGGTATGTGGATGGTTCTTGAGAACTAGTTCAGCATGTTCAGCTACCGCGATGCAATTATCCACAATGGAGTTATATATGCTGTAACTCAGATTGGCAATGTTTATGCATGGGATCCTTGGGCATGGGGTAAAATTTCCATCCTTAAATTTTCAAGCTTCATCATTCAAATTTTGCTCAGCTGACCTCTGAATGTGCTTTCCTTGCAAGATCATGTGCATCTTCCGGGGCCACCTGAACTAGACGGTAATCATGAGTACAGTCCTGATCTGTGCTGGTTAGCAAGATCTCCTAATGGTGGTAGCCTTATTCTGATCAATACTGTGGGCGTTAGTGCTAGGCGGTATGACACTACTTATCCTGTGGCTGAAAATGTTGGTTATCATCACGGCCACAATATTCACACCTATTCTACTGGGTTTTACTTCCATGTGTTCTTGATTGACACTAGTAGGTTAGTTCCACCAAGGCAATGGTGGAGGGTTTTAGACCTTGGAGCATTTTCTATCTCCCTTGGATTGAACTATCCAATTACCATTCCAGTTGGCGTGGCAGGACATGCCCCCGGAGATCTAACGAGGAGCAACTATGTATACACCTCGCCGCATGCAGTTAGTCTCAGTGGATTTAATATTTGTCCTAAAATATGCCGCATCAGTATGAATGCTCAAGACGCTACTGTTGGTTTCTCAACCAACATTGGCTGGAATTTCCCTCAAAAAAAACATTGGCTGAAATTGGCGGCAGACTCCGTTGTGGTTCATCCCAAGCTTGGCCAACACGAAGGATTGGAACCGGCATAATTAACGGTTCAAGGGAGATCATATGGAATAGGGATTTGCGTATCTTGAATTATTTCCTTCACCATATTTGTATCGTATGGCCTCAGCCGTTAACCTAGTGGACTATAACACTCATTTCGCCACAATGTAGTGCAAGGCCTGCAATTTGATTAAACTCCTTCTGTATGCAATCCATAGTATTAGTCAGTGCGGGTTGAATATTCTCCAACTCGTTGCGCCTGCACCCCTTTATTATTTGTTGTACTTTCGAGTTCTCAAAAAATGTGAAATAAATCCGGAACATTGGCCATGTTGTATCTTGTGCATCTACAATATTCGGTCCCACAATAAGATCTTTTGTGACATGTGTCAATGAAAAATAAAAAACCTAAGCGAACAATATCTTGTGTTCATTTGTTCATTTTGTGGTGACCAAGCCATGTACTAGTAATATTTTTGGGATGGAAATTTATAGATGAACTATATAAATATGATTTATGTTCATGATTTATTTCACATTTTCAGAAAACTTGGAAGTGTCACATGCAACAGCTTGTTACTGGTGCATCTAGTTGCAAATTGTAATTTCCGTCGTGGACGTACCTAGTGGCTCTAAGCGCATGGTGCATGCAGATTCTCACTGGCAGGTGGAGTCGACCTTAACAGGGCCCACATGTCAGTGAATCAGAGCCACACAAAGTCATGCACGTTGCCTGACTTGAGCTAAATCTGGTGTCCTTGCACGTCTCTCATTTTGCTGCGCGGTTGCATGTTGTACACGTGTAATTCCATGTACCTTGTACTAGAACATATATGAACACATACAATATGCCAAAAATACAACGGACACACCCATACTATGCATTATATCAGGTGTATATTTTTGGTTCTGTGCTACGAGTTCTACATGTAGGGGAACAAGATCAAAGTACATGTGTCCATGTCACCGCTACTACTTCTAGTAGTAGTTCGTCCTCCTATTTTCTATTGAAAATACTAGTAAACTATGTTGAAATGAAAGTTGTAAAAAGAAAACCCTCTGGTCAAACTGATGTGACTAGACAATACTGCACCTCTGATGCGTAGTAAGTAGGAGTATTGTAAAACTACTAGTTGCGTGGCATGCTAGTCTAACATACAGTGAAGTCTAGGCGGTGGTATCCTCGATGCTGTTGTTGACTAGACAGAGCAAGCAAGTAAAATCTCCTCCCTCGTTTTTTCTTTGCCTCTCCATCTTCTTCCCTAGTCCCCACTCTACCCATGATCTCCCCCACGCTCTCTCTTCTAACGCTCCCTTCCTCCTACAGACAACCCCAGCCGCACTTGGCATCCGTCTAAATCCATCCGGCTGTGATGGCTGATTCGAAGCTCAGTGGGCGATGCAAGTGGGATCAACTCAGGACGGACGATGTCGACCTCATCGTTCAGCGTCTGGACATTTCCAGCATCGTCAGGCTAGCCGCAGGCTGCAAGCTGCTGTACGATCGTATCGCCAACAATGAAGGTACGAAATGGATTGTTCACCATTGGAATGAACCCTGCCTACCCATGCCTCAGCCTGCTTATTAGTTCGACGAGCACTATGATGATACGATGGTACATCGTCTACACGACATGGTGTACGATGTCGTGCCCCTCGACCATACTCGGCGCACCGCCATCCTGCCCTTCATGCACGAAAAATTCTGGGTTGGCATGAACGGCGACTAGCTCGCCATGGTGGACCAGCGCAGGGCCTGGTGCCTAGCGAAGATCTACACCTATCGAGTAATCGACCTTCCATCGACGGATACTTGTGACATTGCGGCCACCTCACATCTAGTATATAACCTGTAATGCTACTAGCCAGCTAGGGTTCCCCTAGTTACATGTAGTCATTTCTAAACTCATTCACATTTTAAAAGTTTTTTTTGGCAAATCCACAGGTATGGAGAAAAGTTCAATAAGTTTGGGATGGATCTCTTGAGCTGTTGAAGATCGTAATCTGCAGAGTGCCCACAGAAGCTGGGGGTTACACGGACTATAAGCTCCTCGCGTTGTTCGACAGTGAAATCGCCTACCTGGAAGGCGGTAGCCAAGTTTGGAGATGTCTGGAGCATTCAGGTCTTGGAAGACGACAGTACTATGATGTCATTGAACACGGTGGCCTCATTTTTGCGGTTACAAGTCAAGGCTGCACCTACTGCTGAGACCCCACATCGGAAGGTAATTCTAGTTCTGTGGTGCCCCGCTAAAACCACTACTAGAAAATCGCTGTGTTTTTGTGCATTGCATCATCATGACCGCATGCTCATGTCATCATGCCACATTGCATTTGAGCATCGTCATCATCATGCATGGTTTGTTTAAAAACTATTTTCTAAAATCCTACTTTGATTTCTACATATTCCCCCGTCTTTATTTCAAACAAAACCCCTGTCTCTCGCCCGGGTATTTTATTTGCCTAAAAATTATTTGCGAAAGTATTTTTAAAATAAAAGTTAAATAAAAATGTTTTACCGGGAAGGCCGCCAGCCTGCCAGGCCAAAAGCCCAGCAAGCCAGCAGCCTACTACCTGGCCCAAACAAAACCAAATCCTATCCTACCCCAACTAGCTAACCCCAACACCCCGTCCACCCTATCCTCCCAGCCTCTGCCTACCCCTACACGCACACACGCGCGCGCTGGCCCCACCCCACTCCCGCGCTCACGCGCCTCAGGCCCCGACGCCACCAATCCTGCGCGACCCACCTCGTCCCAGGTCCCTGTTGGCACGCACACGTTGCGTGCAACGCAGCTGCCCGCGCCCCTACCTTGACACGCTTCGCTGCCGCCTCCTCCCAACAGCTGCCGTCCGCCCAGTCCCACCTCTCGCTCCCTATCCACGTCACCCTCTCCATCTCTCTCCATCCCATTCGAGCCCACCAACCCCGTCTTCCTCCTTCCTCCCCCGATCCCCGTCTCCACCAACCTCCCGCTGCTCCGGCCGCCTCCTCTCCCGGCCGCCAGCTCGCTTCCGCCTTCCCCTGTGATGCCCTGGACGCGAGCCCTGCGTCTACCACCGCGGCCGTCCTCTATGCTCGCCCGGGGCCGCAGAGTCCACCACCACCAGGCCTCTCCCCGGCTGCCTCCCTCTCTGCCCCGGCCGTAGAGGCCCCCTCCTCGTCGACCCTCCTTCCTCACCATCGCACACCACCTCTCGAGCTCGCCCTCTCCCCGACCCGGCCTTCCTTTGTTCCCGTGGGCACCGCGAGCACGCCATGACCGGCTGCGCCACTCCTGCACGACCAAACTCAGCCACCGGCCTCGCCTTCCTCTCCTCTCCGGGCCGCAGCGTGGACGCCCATGCTCCCTCTCTACGGGTCACCACTCTGCGGCAAGCTCACCGTCCGCCCAGGCCAGCGCCCTGCTCGTCCATGCTCCCATCCCTGACCTCGCCTCCGCTGCGACGCCCTCTGCCCTGAGTGCGCCTCCTCCCCACCCGGTCGTCTGCAAGTCTGTCTGCTCATCCTCGCGTCCAAGCTCCGCATTATTGCGGCACACCAAGTTCTTCGGTTGCAGCACGAACGGAAGGTGTTCGAGGGTACGTCAGTATGGGACATAGCCTTGTAGAAATGTTGTGTGCTTGCTGGGCTTGTGTCTCGTTGCCTGTACAAGTGTTGAGGCTTTTGGCACGGAGCGTCGAGACCCCCGGACCCGGAGAACCCCTGGACACCAAGACCTACCGGCGCCGAACCCAAGACCGACAACGCCACCCGAGAACTCCGACAAGGACACCAAGTACTCTGTCTCGGAAGCTCGCAAGGACTTCGGCATGGCCAAGATCTACTCGATGAATCGATCACCGCAAACCAAGTCCGGCACCGGCAAATGAAGTCGGAACCGCCAAGTTCTTCATCCCGGACGCCATGACCGTCGACATGACCCAAAGGCCGCGGCTGCGACAAGATCTACCTCTCGTTGTCTGAACATCGATCCTGCCAAGTCCAAACTCGATCCCTGTCGAACCCTGTCGAACCCCCAGAACCAAGATCGTCTGAACCCAGATGTGTGACCCTAAGTCTCTATTTTTATAATATGACATTATCAACTATTGCATTTTAAATTGTTCATGCATGCATACCTATCTGTGGTTTGGGAGCGTTAGGCCGATTCACCTCATAATTAAATATGGAGTCTATATGCGGTCTATTCTAGTCCTATATCGGCTCCATTTAAATTTGCGTAGCGAACTGCTGCCATGTTTTGCCTTGTTAAAACAACATTTTAAATGTGGGGTATCTAAATAACATGAACCTATTAATTAATTGTCGGGACCCCGGTTCCGCTTAACATTGCCTAGTTAGACCGCATCCTTGCCATGTCATGCATCATATCATAAGCATGCCGGATCTTCTGTCGTAGTATTAAACATTGCATCCGGTGTTTCTTCTAGTGTTTGCTTCTTCGCGGATTAGGTCGATGAGTGGATGCGAGTATCGACAAGTTCTCTGGATATGAACCTTCAGCAGTGTTTCCCAGGCCAGCATCTCTCCCCCCTTCTACCTATTTTGCATTTATAGTCTTTATTTCCTCCTGTTGATTTATTGCTATCCGTGTCGCGATGCTTTAGTTTTCGTGCACCAGTTATATCCCGTGCAGCCTCTATATTGCCATAGACACCTCCGAATACCTATTGTTTGGTAGATAGCTGGCCTTGCGAGTCGTAGTTGCTTGCTCAGGTGCGGTCTCGTGTTGTCGAGAACCACAGTTGTTGGAATGTTGGCAGATGTTTATGGTGGAGATGATCACAACTTTAAATACAACTATTAAATTGCTAGATATAACTAATGCAGAGGCATCGATGGGCAATAGATGTTATTTGGTTCTTCCACGCTCACTTGTGTCCCGTAGGCCCCGAGTACTTGATACCTGTTCCTTGACTATTCGTACTATCCACATCCGGGAGAGCCTATGAATCCCCCTTAGCCAGAGCTTGATTCATTTCTTATTTCTTGGGGCCACAAACTAGTTTGGGGCTTTATTACTATCCTGTACTTATGCCATGCTTTACTGCTTTGTTTACGATTGTGCGCGGAGCACCTGTACTATTTAGGACCGTGACACGTTTTCGCTGTATCGACAAGCCCAGTCACACTTTCGGGTTCCCAGTCGTTTACCGCCATCCACACAAACCCTGGGTCCGTCTCGGAGCCGGCCAACTTTGTCGCGGGTTGCTTAGTGGGGTGGCCCCCTGAAATATTTTATGAATCCTTTGATTGCTTTGTCGTCAAAGCATCGTTGGGTTTTGATTTGGTTTTTCCGAGGTCGATCGTGTGTGTGTGTTGCTATTTGTGCACCCCTATAGGGTAAATCTTTCTGAAAGCCGTGTCCGCGGTTATGGATGACTTGGAGCACAGTATCTCGATCATAGACAAGCATAACTAAAGTAGTGCTATAAATTTGACTTATGATGTGACTAGTAATCAGATTCAAATACAACGGAATGGATATTAAAAATGCCAACAACTGGTGGAGCTGAGGATCCTTGTGTCTTGTTATATCTGCCTAGTAAGTATTGCAACTCCAATGAAATGTGATAACAGTGCCAACAACTGCTGAGTTTTGGGATTCCTCAGGACAATTATATCTGACTAGTAAATGTTCCAACTACCACGGAATGGTTAATTAAAACTGCCCACTACTTATGCTTCAGGATGACTCATGCAATCTATATCTGATTAGTAAGTGCTGAAACTATAACGGAATGAGTAAAATTGCCAACTGTGTGTGTTCCTTGGTCCGACTTCCTCGATTGGTCTCGAGGGGGAAATACCAGGATGGGTATGATTGGTGTTAGTATCAGGTTGGATCCGAATAGGTCTTTCTTATCCCTCCCTAATAGCCGCCAGTTTTACTGAGTCTCTATAGGTTGTTTAGTGCATGCTTCGCTACCGCTTCAGACCACCATACCTATGTAGGCGAGAGCTGCCGAATTCTAACCTCGCCGTGTATTGGCCTCAGTACTGACGCTCCCCTTTTTCCTTTGCCCTTTGTCGGCACCCCTTTTGTTTTAGCAGGTTTGAGATCAACGTTGTTAGCAGGGTTACCCTTCCGGCTTGGCCTGGGCAGGGTTATGGACGCCATTGGTTATTATTTAGGTCTCTTAGCCCCATTTGCATCTTGTCTGTAGTCGGACGCTCTATCGTTTTCAGGGTGATTTGAATCTTTGTATAGTATATCTATATTCTTGACTCGTTGAGTCGCTGTTGTATATATATATCTGTTCTGTGGGTCCCATCGAGGACTGTTGTGTAATGGTGTTACTTCGTTTTCAACCCGCATGAAAGGGCCTGGTGGGCGTCCTTGAATCATTTCTATGCGGGTTTGGCGGAAATAGCTAAAACTTGCATAGGGTCGATTCGAGTTCAGACCGTGGGAGCATCTTCACTTCCGGTCTTCTACAGCCATTGAAGCCTCCAGAATGGAAATGGGAGAATGTAGAGATGGACTTCATAACTGGTTTTCCAAGGTCGTAGAAAGTCAGCAATGTAATCTTTGTTGTCATCGACGGGCTTTCTAAAGTGGCTCACTTCTTCCCCGTCAAGGAAACAATTTCTGTAGTTCAGTTGGCTGAGCTCTATATCAATAGAATTGTCTCTCTGTATGGGGTTCCTCCCAAGATCAGCTCAGACCGTAGAAGCATCTTCACTTCCAAGTTCTGGGGAAGTTTCCAAAATGCTTTGGGAACAAAGTTGAACATCAGCACTGCCTATCACCCTCAATCGCAAGGACAAGTTGAAAGGATCAATTAGATTCTGGAAGATATGCTCCGTGTTTGTGTCATCTCTTTCGGCATGAAGTGGGAAGAATGCCTTCTTTATGCTGAATTCTCTTACAACAATAGCTTCCAGAAGATTCTAAAGATGGCACCATTTGAGGTTCTCTATGGCCGCAAATGCAAAACTCCGATTGGTTGGTCGGGCGCAGGTGAAAGAACATTGTTTGGCCCCGACATTGTAACTCAAGCAGAGGAGAAGGTTCACATCATTCTTGAAAACCTGAAGGTTGCTCAAAGTCGCTAGAAGAGCAACTATGACAGAAAGCACACAGACATGGAGTATGGCCCTGGTGATCTTGTTTACCTTCGTGTCACTCCCATGAGAGGCACGCACCGGTTTGGTATCAAAGGGAAGCTGGATCCTAGATACATCAGTCCTTTCAAAGTTCGTGGAAGAAGAGGAGAAGTTGCTTATGCTCTTGAGCTCCCTGAAAAACTCAAGGTCCATGATGTTTTCCATATTTCTCAACTCAAGAAGTGCTTCAAGGATCCCGGCAGGACCGTGGACCACGAGCTTATAAATCTCCAAGAAGACTTGTCTTATCAAGAACACCCCACAAAAATCCTAGAAGTCGCAGAAAGAAAGACTCGCAACAAGTCTATCAAGTTCTGCAAGGTGTAGTGGTCGCATCATTCCGTTGATGAAGCCACTTGGGAACACGAGGATGAAGTCTGAGCCAAGTATCCTACCCTCTTCGTGTCTTCTTCTTCTTCATAGAATCTCGGAGTTGTAGCATCCCATGTGTCTAACACCTGTAATACTACATGGTCTAATAATAAAATGCTACTTCCTACATATAATTGTTGCATCATAATTATATCATGCTCATGTGATCATGCACCTTGCATTTGAGCATCATATAAAAACCTTTTTCATTTGGTTCTTATCTCATATGCACTATTAATTGTATTTGCCTTTTGATACATTGTATTTGGTTTTTGATAAATGCTTGATGCCCAAGTTGAGTTGGGGGCATATCTTTTATTAACTCCACCACCTTCTTGTCACCACCCCATTATTCCACCACCCTACTATGTGAGCTTTGCATTTTATTTGGGTTTACCTCTAGCTCATGTGGGTTGGGATGTATCCACTTCTAATTACACATGCTCCCATATATGCCTCATGTTGTTTTCACATTGTTGATATGTGGAGAGCCACATGGCCACCTTTGCATGCATGTGGTTAGTTTCACATGCTCTATCTTCCATATGGGTTGTTTCGGAAATAATTGAGCATTGTTTAAATATAATTGTGGCCAAATCATCTTCTAGTGGGACATACACACTAGCATGGCCTATTATATTCAATTATGCTTTGATCCACCCTTACCATATTGTATCAAGCTTGTAGCTTATGGTGGGGTCTTTATTCAAGTATGGATGTGCATGGGTGTAATAGATGCCCATATGTGTATGTAGTTGTTTTCACAACTAATGAATGTGGCAATTATCCTTCACGCATGGCCCATGCAAGACCTCTCTCTTGTGCTTCTATTTTGGTTTCTTTTGGAATATTTGGGTGGAGTTTGTTTGAAATCAATTGAAACAAATGAACCAAATAAATGCTTATTTTCTCTTGTCTTCCACCTTGCAACTCTTTTAGTGGATTCTCTTTGTCAAGCATACATAGGATACATATTTTGTTTTCACCAAATATTATCATGTGCATGAGAGAATGCCACAAGCTCCATGATGATACATTGCGAGTGATTCAGTGAAGTTGTTCTTTAACTACGTTGTTTATGTTTTACCTTTCGTATGACTGAATGAGCACACGCTTTATGTCCTAAAAAATGAATGAACCATTGCCAGTAATGAATTAGTACCAGTAATATGCCTTCCAAAAATATAGTGTATGATGGTGTCCCTACACTACTAAGTTCGTTCATTGTCAAAATATCAAAGGTATTATTAACCAGCATCTCAATTGTGAGTGCAACATAGTGAAGCCAGGTTTCTTGATCTGTTTGTACTTTCAGGCCCTTCTCGGATTGTAGGAATCACATAGGATTTTTGTAGGGCACCAATCTTTCCTTTTTGGATTTTGCCTTGGGATTCAGAGGAATTGTGTAGGATTTTTGTAGGATTTGGATCCTTAGGATTTTTTTTATAAAATGTTGTTTGATTCGAAAGAGTATAATCCTTAGGAATTCCTTCAAAGGATTCCTTTGCACTCTATTTTGGAGGAAAATTTCCATCCACTCCAACCTCTTTGTACAATTCCTTTGGTTTTCATGTGCAATCAAACACCACTTGATCCAAAATACTGTAGGCATCTAATCCTATAGGTTTCAAGTGGACATGCCTCTATATCAAAAAAAAGTGGTGCTTCCTCTTTTGAAACTTACAACTAGGAAACTAAGATAAGCAAGAAATCCAAATATTCGGAATAGCAGAGTAAGAAATGCAATTCCTAATGTTGTTAATTTATTGAGTAATATTATTGTCAGGATTTGCCTATTCACACTGTTAGCATGAACAATAAAGAATGCTGGTGTTAGAATATGTATGCCAGTAATGCACTTTTTGTCTTGAATTTGGATGTTGTAGGAAACAAGGAGCTTCCATTTGTAATCCTAGCACCTATTCTGAATGATCGGCCAGGCATGTGGTTCCTAGCTCGATCGGCTTATGGTGAATGCTTGATGATCATAATTACAACGTATGGCATGGGGGTTACCCATGGAGAAGAGGGTGAAATCATTCATCATGCTCAAAGTAGGACTAACCTACGCCTATATCCTACCTCTCGTGTCTACATTTTTGAAGAGGATCCTAGGTCTGCTGGACCTCCAGGGGTCATCGTTTGGAGGCAGGTTAACAACCTAGGGGGCAACTCTCTATTTCTCGGTCTCAATCATCCAATCATTGACAAGATGATGAAGAAACACGGATGCAAGGCTGATGATGGCACATTGTTCCCATTCATGTGGAAAAACTGTGTGTACACAACATACAGGAGATTTCGCGGAATACAATTCTCTTAGATTAAACGCTGCAACCTACAGCCAACTGAAGGTGAGCATATGGCTGTTATCAGCCTTCCCAAAGATGGTTGGAACTCTATGCGACAGGCGGCAATTTGGTTTAGGCCTAGTTTAGGTTTGGTATGCTCGTTGTGCCGTCCCTAGACTGGGATGTGGATCTTTCTAGTGTATCCTTGTGTCATGTTTTTTTGCATCATGGTTCAACAGTTGACTGTTAGTACACTGGTTTTAGTGGCCATCTTGAATCAGTTTAAATGAGCCATGTCGTGCTTTTGTATTTAGTATTGCCTTCCACGGTATAATCCACGTAGCCATGCTTATTTCGTAGCGTGATTTTTGTACTATAGTTTTAGTACTGTTACTGGCTTATATATACGCGACTCGTGAATATATTTTTTTTCAACCATCGCACCTCGTGCAGCTTTGTGATTTTTGAGAGGAATATTCCTTCTTTCCTCTTAGCGAACAGGGAAAAGTAGGTCATTGCTTCTTATAGGGCCACGAAATAGGCCTTAACTGGGCCGTAATTGATCTTGGCTCGATACACCAAAGCAGGACGAGACTCCCTAGGATGATAGCCGCAAATGTTTATGCCAATATTCTAAAAAAAAGAGTTAATGCACACCCTTCCAAAAAATAAAAATTGTTTACGCAGACCCCATATTGTCTCTAATACATGGCATACTTTTGGCGCTACCGTGAAATTACTTGTTCAATATAGTATGTATCCTTGCTCATTCTTCTGTATGTGAAATGAACAACTCAAGCTCTGATGTGACATGAACAAGTCAAGCTCTGATGTGCTGACATTGTACTGTTTGTGCTAGTGTACAAACTAGTTGTATTATTAAGTTCGAAACTGTGAACTAAATGTGCAAATTCTGAGCCTTTTGCATGATGACAATGCCACATGTTGGCGCTAATTGCGGCATGTACTAATCTCATCATACGGAAGCATACAACTTCGAGTGATCAGTTTAAGCTGGTGCTTACCCGAGCTGTCTGCGGCTGGGCAAGTCAAGGCCACCATGTGCCTATCGCTAACAGTTTATATGGCATGATTACACGGTTTTGAGTACATCAAATCAATTGGGCACTTAGGCCGATTCAAAGCCACTCAAACCATCTCGAAATATATCCTTTGCTGAAAAGATGATTGTGCACTATAAGACTTGATATGACACGATTTTATGTCAATCAATCAAACTCCCTCCAGTACTTTCCATGTTCGAATCCTGCGCTGCCCAAGTTCCTCGCTATGTTCGCTATGTATAATAAGGCGCAATATCGGTCACTTTTCTCCATTTCCAACGTCATTCTTTTGGATTTGGCATAGGTACAGCCAGGTTAGGTGGACCATCAACCTTCAGTACAATATATTTTTACTACTCAGCCTATGAAAATGACTATTTCAACCCCACTTCGGACAAAAAACTTCCCATATTCTTGTTTCAAAAGAAAAACCCTTAATTAGCCTTTCGTGGTGAGCAGCGTATATATTTTTTAGGGTACCAACTATATTTTTTTGGAGGATGGGGTACGAACTACATTGAATTTTCACGAAGGACTTAGCGAAAAGATTGCACATTCGACCCAATACTGGCCCAAAACCTTGCAAATTTAGCCTGCCGGGTCAGGTGGACTGCCGACCCGCGACATATTGAGTACATTGAATTTTCAGTGAGGAGGTTATTAGAAAATAGTACTACATTCTACCCAACGGTAGACCAAAACCTCACTAATTTATCCTTTCGGGTTCAGGTTGGTTGTGGGCCGCCAACCCTCAACACATTATTACTTGGTTTTTTAAGATTGAACCACACTGAAGAAGTTTCCGTAAGGAGCCCACGATAAGAAGCCCACTGGTTCACAAGATTGGACCCAAGTTATTTTTTTATCGCCCAAAATCATCTTAATTTAGTATTTCCGTGCCATTCTGATAAAGTGTAGGACAATCTTCTCCTACCCATGTTGTATTTGTACAGAGCATTTAGCATTTTTTATGGCAAGTTGTCAGGGTCGCTGCCTTTTCATTTTAAGTGATTTCAACATTTCTAAATGTAATCTTTTTTAGTAGTGGCATAGATGGTTCTGTCATAGTGGAAGCACACGCGGTTCCCATTTGTTAAAGTCTTGAGTTTGATTCCTAGTTTTTTCAATATAAATATATAATATATAGTATAATCTCTGTCGTTCTTTTACATTTTTTCCAGCACACACACGTTTCTTACAGACAAAAGGCTGACATCTAGGACCTAGCAACATTGCCAAGGTCAAAACAACGGAGTGCGTCATACACAGTTTGCATTTGTAGATACGCTGACATGTTGGACCCAACAGAGACCTTATATAGATGTTGCATCGAGCAATCAATGTTTCATTTATAGAGAGGCTGATATGTGGGACCCAGCAACGCGGCCTTATACAGATGTTGCATCGAGCAACGTTGCTAGTTCGAAACAGGGAGGCGCGAGCGAGAAAAAAGTTCATCATGCACACGTTTCTTGTAATGGGAGGCTAAAATGGGGGACCCAGCAGCGTGAGCAAACAGCAGATTCGTCGAGCAACGCTATCTAGTTCGGAACTGGGTAGCGCTAGAGAAGAAAAAATCCATCATACCGATGATTCTTCTAATGTGAGGCTGACATAAGGGACCCACCAGCCTAGATAAACGGCTAATGCAGCGAGCAACACTATCAAGTTTGGAACACGAAGGCACAACAGAGGGTAAAAAATCCATCATACACACGTTTCTTCCAATGAGAGGATGACATGTGGGGCCTATCATCGTGATTAAATGGTAGATGCATCAAATAGTGCTATCAAGTTTGGAATAGGGTAGCGTCAGAGAAGGAAAAAATCCATCATACACACGTTTCTTCTAATGAGAGGATGACATGTGGGGCTCAGGAGGTTGGTTAAACGGTAGATGCGTCGAGCAGCACTATCAACTCGGAACGGGGTAGCGCCAGCGAAGGAAAAAATTCCATCATACACACATTTCTTCTAATGAGAGGATGACATGTGGGTCCTAGGAGGTTGATTAGACGGTAGATGTATCGAGCAGTGCTATCAACTTCGGAACAGGGTAGCGCGAGCGAAGAAAAAATTTCCATCATACCCACGATCCTTCTAATGAGAGGCTGACATGTGGGACCTAGCAGCCTGACTAAATGGCAGACGCCTCGGGCTACGTTATCGAGTTCAAATTAGGGAGGCGCGACCAAAAAGTATGGTCCGCTAAAAACAGTAACGTCCGGGACCCACACGCCTCAAAAGACTTCGGCGAGTGAACATTGCGCGAGGAAACGAAAATCTTGCTTCTGCCACGCGTTGGCCGAGCTTCCTCCACATTTTTAGCATATCCGTCGTAGTAGAGGGTCGCGAACTGGAAAAAAAAATTCCATCAGCCACGGTCGAGCCGAGAATTTCGTCGCGGAAGACGCGCCTTCTACGATGACCGTCGGGCCAATTCGTTGCGGAAGGAAACTTTTCTTATAGTGCACCTAGTTTGGGCGTTCCATTCTACATATGCATATTTGGTTGTTCTCAAAGGCTGTGAAGGAGGTGCATCATAATAGGTAGGGAAGTATGGACTGGGTTGCTTGGGGTCGATAGAGACCCTGATAAACCAACCTCGCCCACATATCTAGGGACCGACTTTGGGACTTGACCCATTATAGCGGAACCATCCTTAGGGTGTGACTCATGGTCTCGATGAAAGCAAGGTAAAGGTCGTGGCCAACCACCCTCTGCCGGCCTACCAAGGAAGAGGTCTAATTTATTAGCAATAAGAGTCGGTTCATACGTTTGGGTAAAGTTGTACACCCCTCCAGGGTTAAATCTTTTCAAAAAGTCGTGGCACGGTTAAGGATGACTTGCAAATGAAAGTGACATCATAGAGAACATTAACCTAATCATAAAACTTGGCAACTAAGGTTTGTTAAGGATGCTTCCTCATGGGTACGAGGGGGTGATCCTAGTTGTGAGCTGAGGATTACTTTGGTTGATATCAAAAGAAGATGATCAATTCTTTGGAGATGTCGCTCTCTTATCCCCTTTTAAAATATTCTGATTAGACGAGCTTCTCCTCCCTCTTGTTTTACAAAATAAAGATGGCTTTATGCAAAATAACCCCACCAACCATAAGTCTTGCGGAGTACACCCTATACTCACCCTTGCTTTCTTGATACTTTTTGTAGCAGAGTAAGTGTTCCTCTGAAGACGAGTTCTGTATGACATCGACATCAACGAGTAGCTTCGGGTTCTCGACCGGGAGCCTGGAATCTATGGGATGGGACGTCATCATTATGCTTCAAGCCTCTTAGGCCATTTGATAAGTTTGATATACAAATAGCATAATTTGCCTTCCATTGCTTGATGTTTGTGGTAAGTGACCTCTGCTTGTAATAATTTGGTTCTTTGCTCAGTTATCAGCTTGTTGTACTAATTTTTGTGTCATAGGGTTACTGTTGTGTTACTGATTCTTCACTAGATATTCTCAAGCTATGGGTTAAGCTTATGTCAGGCTGAGATTTGTTTAACCCTGATCTCGAGGGTGTCACATAAAGCTCAAAAAATAATTATAATTTTGAGCCACATCCATAAAGTATCGGGTGTATATTTGGTTCTTCTAATTTTTTTCATTTACAAATCAACCTATTAGCTACCTAATACCCAATATGCTCTCGACAAATGATATAGAAGATTCTATAATGATGGAAAGTGTGTTTTGAGGTTTGTGCATAGCATTCATTGTGCTAAATACTATCAATAGAATCTTTTGGATGTTAGAGTGAAAGGAAAATCCATCAGTTAGCAATGTTGCGATTTCTAGTCTTGATCCAATGGTCAAAGTTCAAAGTTATTTGTACACTATATAGTGGGGTATGCTAAGATAATAAAAGTATAGCATATCATTAGAATCTTTAGGTTTTGTGCATAGTGTTCATTGTGCTAAGGACTATCAATAGAATCTTCTACATGCTAGAATGGAAAATAAGATCCAATAGTTAACATTGTTGGGATTTGCCAGTCTTGATTCAATTTTCATTGTTCAAAGTTACTCGTACACTATATGGTGGTAAGATTTACAAGAAGTCACACGCTACTTACTATAATTCCAAAACATTGGTGATGATAATATATGTGCATGACCAAACAACTTTTGGATAATCTCAAGGAAAAACATGGATGCATGTATCAGTGAGCGTGAATGGACAATAAGAGTTGCGAGCACATATTACTTATGGGGCCTAGCAAATCCACTTTTTTTCTTGTTTTTCATGAAAACATTGTCGTTGCTTCCCTTATGGGTGGCCTTGATGTCGTTGCTCAGGCGCACTAGATTATTCACGTTAGCAGAATAGTGGGTTCCCAAACTTTTCTTTTAAACATAAGGTTGAACACCCCTAGCCATAGTGATTCAAAATTTATCGATAAAGGGCGCTTTATTTATTTGGTGGTCGAGTGATTAACTCCACATGCCATTGTCATGTAGTCATGATTTTTGCTAGGAAGGGCAAACACTAATAAATGCTTATAGGAAGGCTAGGAAATTAGAAATTATGTTCCATTGATAAACCTTCACACTCCTCTTCCCATAGTCAGATTTTAACAATTCAATACAGAAAGGTTGTTGGACATGCTCTAAAACCCAATAATTCTTGATTTTTAAATAAGAACAATAGTGATTAGATCGACAAATAAATTATGGTCTATGTATGTTGTACTACTGTACTTCATAGAATAAGCTATATGTGCATGACCGAACAACTTTTGAAAAATCTGAAGGAAAATGTGGCCATATTAATCAATGAGTGTGAAGTAAGGATGGTTGTAACATCCCAATTTCAGCAACCCTGATTAGTTGTCCAGAATGCAAAAATCAGGGGGAACAAAAACTTTTTCTTGTTCATTGGTGTAGTGTTTGCTTGTTGTCTGTTTGTGCTTGTGCATGTGAGTGTATACCATATGATACTCCTTACCTCACCATCAGTTGACAAAAGCTATTTAACAAAACTATCCTGGCTCATTTTACATATTCTCAAATGCTCTGGCATTTCAAAACCTGAGCCAAGATGCTTATGTAACCAAAACTGGTTTAGTAGCTTTCCATTGACAAAACTATGGAGAGCTATAACCTCCTTATGTTTTTCAGACAGAACCTTCAACTACTCTTACCTCTAGGATCTCCAAAACCTTTTACAGTATTTTTAACTCTACTCTGGGTAGATGTACCAAGGATCTTACCTTGTTCAAACTCCCACCTATTCAAAATACCCGTCCTGGCCTCAAGCTAAGCTTGGTGGTACCCTAGTAGTAGTTGATTTGTTTGTAAGATGAGTTGCCTTGATCTGCTGTTTGACTTGATTGCTTAGAAGTAGTATGAGCTACTCTAGGAGATCATCCACTAGGATCAAGATACTTTAAAATCACCAAACCCTAAGCAAGAATACAATCTGGATATAATCTCTAGCCACCATGGTGATCATCTAAAACCCTTAACCAGATCAGCTCTGAAGTGATCTAATTCTAGAAGCTTCCAAGTCAATGAAGACTAGTATCAAGCAAGGATCCTTCCTACTCAATCAACTATTCAACATCATCCACTTGATGATGCTCTGGTACCTTGCAACCCATCAAAATCATCAACACCCACCTTCTAGTCAAAAACCCTAAATCTGCCAAATTTGGCTTAGTCTCGAAATTTGTTTCCAACATCACCTTTTTGAATGTCTCCCTTTCTCAATCCTTGTGAATTATTGGTAATGCACTTGAACCATCTTGTAAACCATCATAAGTACTACCAAGGCCCACTCTTTCCCTTGGTTATATCATCCTCTTACCCACTTGTTCTTGATGGTTTTGCAGGCAAGAAAATAAATATTCCTGCAAATCTAGTCAACATGCCTACTTTGATAGAAGCTCACACCACCATCCAACCTCCTCTGGACCAACTACTTGCATGGTTGTGTTCTACTCATATAGTTCTATCAACATCTACTTCACTTGTTCCAAGTGGATCTTTGTGCTTCTTAAACCCACATGGTTTATAAGGCATCATGACTCATCTAGTATGGCAGCCTTATTTCCAACAAAGTTTGCCATCACTTCCAGGCCACCTCAAATGCAACTAATCCTATCTCTTATTCCATCTTCCATGATCATCTATATGAACGTGTCTAACTATACATATATCCATTGCATAAAGGTGAGCTCTGAGCTCCAAGATCCAACAAGGTTTTAGTGGTATAAAAATAATATCACCCTAGATCCCCAACTCCTTGTTTTCCATCTAATTCAAGTTGGATTCCCTAATCCCAAGGTTGAAAATGCTTGTTACACCTTGTATACATCATCTACCTTGATCACCAAGATTATCAAATATTATACATAATTATTATGGCTCCAAATCTAATAAATCTCTTTAATAGTCAAAATCTCCAAAACTCCTCTCCCAAAGGAAGATCTAGTTTTTGCCAAAACACTTCCCCAACTCTAAGAACTATTGAGATCCATATATCATACCCTACATTCCCACCTCAAAAATAAATATTTTTGAGGAGCTTTATTATTTCTTTTTGCCCATTTTCTTAAATGGCAAAAATGGAATAATAATAGTTTTAAATACTTTTAAGCCGCAATAAATCTTGGGAAAATTATCCTAAGTGTGTATTCACATTTGCGACCACCTCCAACCAAAAACAAACCTTGTCCAATGTAAAATTATCAAATGATCTTCTAGAAACTACTTATGTACTTTTTGAATAAATAATTGTAAGTGGAATTAAAATCCTCAGAAAAATCCCAAATTATTCCTGGATATCTACCTTGACATCATCTATCTACCAGCACCCCTACCTCAATTGGTAAACATCAAAAATCGAAACATAACTCATGATCATCCTTTGTGGCAGATTTGAACATTTACCCTTTTAGTACCAAACACCAAACCAAACCTCCATCAAACCTCATCAATCTTCACCAGCAAGCCTCCATAGCACCCAGCATTCATCTCTGGTCGTGATCACTGTAGCTAATACCCGTAGCAGCTTGTCCTCTAGTGCTTGGACACTAGAGCTTAACCCCATGTGGGTGTCTTGCTTTGCAAACCTCCCTAGTCCCCTTGCAGCTGCTGCACACTGCTCCCTCTGCCCTCAGCACACCACCAGAAACAACTCTCCACTCCCAAAACATCCTCCCCCTGGTTTCCCTCCTCCCTCACATGCTCAATGGACTACTCCATCTCGGTTAAATAGGCCAGAGGCCACCCCATCTCCCCCTCTATGGCTCATTTGCCTCCTCACACCCCACCTCACCTTCCCCGAGCCCCCTCTCCCTCTCCATTGCCCGGTGCTGCTCGAGAGAGAGAGAGAGAGAGAGAACAGAGGCTCGGGCTCCTCCTCGAAAACGAGCTAAGCTCCCTCCTCCGCCCCTCTCCTCCCCTGAATTTCACTCCTTGGTGCTCCCCACCCCTCTCTTACTCCTGCCCATCTGTTTTCCTTGCCTAGGAGCAGCTCCCCGTGCAGCACCAGCGAGCCCCGGCGAGGGCCTCTCTGTCGTCTTCGCACGAGCCCAGGTCTGGGCGAAAATTATTGATGCCGCCCATTGTCGAGGTCGCCGCCGTGCACCGCGTCCTCTCTGCCACCCCACAGACACCGGCAAGCCCTCTGGTAAGCCCCCGCCGCCGCCCTGCTCCGCCCTATGGTTTCCCCTCTGCTTACTCTGGCTCAGCGGGGAAGAAGAGACACCGCCGTCCATCTCTGCTTAATCCAACGGCGGAGAGCGCTCGATACCCCTTCAAGCCCCATCGCCCACTGACGGACAGGCCCCACCCGTTTGGTTCAAATGCGTCGTTGTGCGCTGTCCTCGCCCGGATGGGCCGGCCTGGCCTTAGTGCGGCCCAAGTCCCTCCAGATCTGGCCCAATGTGCCCCTGTCATTTTAATCTTTTTCTCCGATCCAGTAATTGGGGCTTTTGGTTTAAATCCTTTAGAAAATGAAATCCCACACAAAGTGCCCAAATATTAATTTTGATTCATACCTAATTGTTTTCCTCAAAATTTAGTACAATAACTGAACCAAAATTTTGTCTAGATTAATCCTAGTAATTTAATTACCAGAAGGTACCCTTATCACTAAATAAATTGCTCAAGGAATTTTACCTACCCTTTTGGGATGAAACAAAGTTTCTCTGAAAGGATTTTTCTATGGCTATTAACTACCGTTCACCCCAGGTCAAGGTAAACTAGGGTTTGACATTAATAAATATAACGAAAACAGGGGACTTTAGGAAATTCTCTAGGCCAATAGATGAAAGGTATTGGTCCAATTCCAACTCCCTGAGAAGTGGTACATCAGGGAATGTCAAAATCCAAGAGCTCAAGAATTATTGACTTTATGACGAATTATAACGCATTAACCAGTTATGTTCATAATGTTATCACTAGAAAAATCACTATAGAAGTTCTGTTGATCCAAAGAGGTTGATTCCAATTTCCACAGAAAGGTATTCTAAATACCTACCAGGTTCCCTTGGAATCAAAACAAAAGCTTATGTAGATTTAATTTGGTGAAAAATACAAAACAGCTCCAGAACTGCCTTTGGGAATTTCCTGAGGGCATTTTGGTAATTATTTTCGAGTGATTCAAACTCTCAGTGAACAAGTACATCAAGCCTTACCTAAATACCCTAGGAAATAATTTTTGGAGCTCCAGAACTTTTCTGGTGAATCATTCCCTAAAACTAGAAGTTATTTCACTAAAAAAATCATAACTAAATAAAGAAAAGTGATAAAATAGTGAAACCACTTTTGTTGGTTTCATTTTTATCAAATCCTATCTACTTGTATCATTTTTACCGAATGGTATCCTACAGAGTATGTCCTTGGTCCAAAAACCCCTCTTAGGTAATTCCTCGACAATAAACCCTAAGGGGTGTTCATCCCCTTCTCCAAGGCCATCTCAACCTCCTAAATCCAATCCTCTCTAAAACTATTGAACCTTAATTGGAGATTATTCAATTGCTTGTTTGCTGAGGGGTGTTGGTGATTGTATGCCTTGTATTTATTGTGCCCTTTTGTTTGTTTGCATGTGTTCCCTATCGACGATAGTTGCGATTATATCGGAGAGCAGAGGAAGATGGTTTTTATTGGTTATTATGGTTTTCTAAGAAGAAGTCTAGGGAATATTATGCCATATTGCTGATCTCAGGCAAGCCACCTTCTTGCTCATAAGCCTTGTCCTACTGTTTTACTTATGCATGTTTTATCTACTGTTTATTAAAACTGCATTGTTTTATTATATGTTGATGTATATAGTGTAGTGGTTTGGCTCCTCCAAACTATTACACTTTTGTACTATTAAGTACAACCCCCTTGATGACACCTACTTGTCCCTAGTATTGTAGATGGTGTAACACACCATACCCTTTGGAGACCCCGTTTTTAGCCGAAGCAAAACTAGAGGATGGGAAGACCTCGGGAAAAGTTTTACCAAAAGTTTTATGATAAAATCTTGGTGAGGTGGGACCTCCCAGGAGATGTTGAGAAAGAAAAAGGTTTTGTTTTACAAAATGCTGAAGGAAAGGTGGAGGAAAAAGGTTTACAAAAACGCACCCAGTTCTTTGCAGTTTAGCTAGAACAACTTAACCCTGTGGAACCACATTACTTTGGAATGGGACGGGGCTGGATTTGATGGTTGTTTATTCTGGTATAAGCTGCCTCGTAACTACTACATGGGACCGCGATCCATGGAGGGTGGGCCTTCTCTGGACAAACGGTCCATGTGGGACATTGACCGGGAGAAGGAACAAAGGGTTTACAGACCTCCACGCGTTACTATGAGCCCCTCATTGAAAGCGCCCACTATGTAAAGTGTAAAATGCGCTCTAGTTGGTCCTCGATACCCAACGTCCCGGTTTTGAGGGGAATAACACTCATAGGGTAGGCACTTATATTGGAGTAGGCATTCAGAGAGTCTTGATCGGTTACTCGACCCACGATCGGTGTAAATCAGGGTAGTGTACCCGGATGGTGTGGGTAAAGTGTACGACCTCTGTAGAGTGTAAATCTATTCGAATAGCCGTGTCTGCGGTCATGGAAGGGTTGGACAAACTACTATAGAGTGGTGCTGGTTTTGTTTTCAAAAGGATTTTGGTAAAGAAATGGCTTTGGAAATGTTTTGACCATGGGATGGTCGTAAAGGAGAAAGGTTTTGACCATGGGATGGTCGGAAGGAGGAGAAAGGAGTTTGGTCGTGGGACGACCTGAAGACGGGAAAAACGGGTGACCCAGTCCTAAGGTTTTCCCAAAACTTTTCAAACAGATTCCAAAATGCTTTACAAAAGTTTTCAACAAAGATATGTAGATGCTATATCTACAAGGGAAACTATGCGAGAAAAGAACCTCTCTTGGAGCCCTCCTACTACCATAGCCATAATGCATGTCCTCTTGTTATTATTGTTATCTTAAGATGGTTTGCGAGTACATTCAAAGTACTCACTGGCATTGTCCCTGGCTATTAACATGGTCATATATCAAGAAGAAGGTGAAGTGGACGACTATGCAAGCTAGGACGTTCTCCCAGTCAGTTGCATGTAGGTTAAGGCATGGCTCGGGCTCTACGCTTGATGAAGTCCCGTTGATGATTATTGATGTAGCCATAATGGCATGTAAGGTATGACATGTATTCGCTTAAGTATGGATGTTTACTTTGGTACTTGTTGGTTATGTGCCACGACTAACTGATCATGGGATCGTGGTGTATACATAACAGGGATTCTCGGAGGATTAATCTGGGGGCCCCCACAGACTTGGTATCAGAGCCATCCTGACTGTAGGAGAACCTTAGTTTGCATGGTCGTTAGACAGGAACCTTATTTTGAAAACCCCGGATTTCGAAAACTAGTTTCTCAATGAGTTTCAAAAACGTTCTACTTCTTCTCTTACCCTAAGTAAATGCTTTCGAAAATGGTTTCCTCTAACTCTCGTCCAAACTTCAAACCTACGAATTTCAAATAACTAGGACCTAGAAACCGGTGAAGACAATGAGAACAAGATGAAGACAAGCAACTACCAGCAAACACAAGGAGACTACAATATCGCTCTACCAGCGGAATCCTCACAATCAGAAGACATCGGGTGTTGCACTATTAAGAAACATCCAAGATACGAGGAAGGCTTCATCTGCAAGATAGTGACTCCGACTTGAAGAAAGACAATATCTAGGGTCAATAGTCCTAAGAATAGGATTCCCCTACCTCGCGAGTAGTTAAATCCTTGGTACCTAGCGTTGACCGTGTTTGCTTGCCTAAGTGCCTACTATGTTGCTTGATGTGTGCCGAGGAAATTGCGATTCTCTCGCTCTGTTCGCCTTGTTTGTATGTTCTGGTTTTCTTTCGCCTCCTTAAAAATGTGACTCGAAGAGCGATAACCCACCTAGTAACTCAGGAAACCCCTATGTTAGATGTCGGTAATAAGGCCCAGGCTAACCTCGAGAGGATATGAGAGGAAAACCATCGCAACGACCAGGAGTTCGACCTCGTCAAGTCTGAATCAACTCGGAGATTTCACCTCAGCAGGACGACATACCTCATCAAACTCACCTCGCAAGACTCGTCAATAGCACCACACTCCTTTGTCCCTCAGTCTACTACAGCAAGAATTCCATTGGAGCCAGAAGTCGATCATCGAAGGATCCTCAATATCCACAAGAAACCACCTGATAAGTCAACCAAGACAAGAAGTGAGGACCTAACCACACTAACCTCTAGTGTATTAGAGCTTCTGACCGTCTCAGGAGACTAACTAATCTAGTTGACCCTACCCAAACTAACGGAATGATCCTCCCTAGAAGGTCAGAACCATCCCTAAAGGCAGATGATAAGGAAGCATGGAGATAGCGAGTCTACTCTGCCATCAAGAAGAAACAACACCTACAGTTCAAGAAAAGACAACTCCTCTAAAAGATGGATGCCTCTAATCTGACGGGGAAATATTAAGATGCTTCGTAAACTGCTAAACTTGGCCTAATCTAACTCCTTAAGCCTTCGTTAGGAAACCAACCCCACAAAGGTTGATGAGATAAGAGGTCACTTGGAGACCCCAGCTCTGGACTCCGGGAAGATACGGCCTTCCGCTAACATCAGGTCAGCCCCCCCCCCCCAGACAGAAGATCTGCATCACTCCTAAAACACCTTAGTGAAGCTCTAAGGTGTGCGTCTTTCCACTCAATCCTCAGAAGACTGTCTACCGGAAGATACTTCAGAAAAGATTCCCAGTTTTGACGTCTTTTCGCCAAATAGCAACTCGTGGTTCATCAGAGGAGAAACAAACTAAAGATTCTACGACTCCAAGAAGAAGGAATGGCGTATTCTAGAGCTACCCTAGTTTAATCCTAAGGGGGAAAGACTAGTCTTTCCCACAAAAATGAGGTAACCCTTCGCTAAAGCAAAGTCAAGAGTCTCGACCCTAAAATCGTTAAATAGGATACGCTACGACCCTAAGGAAGAGTTGTGAACCCTTAGACAGAGGTACTCCCAGCTGTAGATTCTATCCTCCAACGAGTACTCCGTGAAGTTCAGCATCGAGATAGTCTGCCCCGTCCAAGCCCTCAAGATATAGAGTCCGGAAGGAAAGTAAGGTCATCCCTCGCAATCAGGACTGGACTCTGCTCCACTCTCCGTGCATCCCAGAAGACTGAAGCTCAACTTCATCGATGTAGTAACCACTTTCAAAGATGGAGTCCGTAAGATAGGACACGTAAGACACCTGGTATCAACTCAACTCAAAATCCCCTAACCCTACTCTCCTGAATCTCGGGACGAGATTCTTTTAAGGCGGAAAGGTCTGTAACATCCCAATTTCAGCAACCCTGATTAGTTGTCTAGAATGCAAAAATCAGGGGGAACAAAAACTTTTTCTTGTTCATTGGTGCAGTGTTTGCTTGTTGTCTGTTTGTGCTTATGCATGTGAGTGTATACCATATGATACTCCTTACCTCACCATCAGTTGACAAAAGCTATTTAACAAAACTATCCTGGCTCATTTTACATATTCTCAAATGCTCTGGCATTTCAAAACCTGAGCCAAGATGCTTATGTAACCAAAACTAGTTTAGTAGCTTCCATTGACAACACTATGGAGAGCTATAACCTCCTTATGTTTTCAAGACAAAACCTTCAACTACTGTTACCTCTAGGATCTCCAAAACCTTTTACAATCTTTTGAACTCTACTCTTGGTAGATGTACCAAGGATCTTACCTTGTTCAAACTCCCACCTATTCAAAATACCCATCCAGACCTCAAGCTAAGCTTGGTGGTACCCTAGTAGTAGTTAATTTGTTTGTAAGATAAGTTGCCTTGATCTGCTGTTTGACTTGATTGCTTAGAAGTAGTATGAGCTACTCTAGGAGCTCATCCACTAGGATCAAGATACTTTAAAATCACCAAACCCTAAGCAAGAATACAATCTGGATATAATCTCTAGCCACCATGGTGATCATCTAAAACCCTTAACCAGATCAGCTCTGAAGTGATCTAATTCTAGAAGCTTCCAAGTCAATGAAGACCAGTATCAAGAAAGGATCCTTCCTACTCAATCTACTCTTCAACATCATCCACTTGATGATGCTCTGGTACCTTGCAACCCATCAAAATCATCAACACCCACCTTCTAGTCAAAAACCCTAAATCTGCCAAATTTGGAAGTCTGGAAATCTGTTTCCAACATCACCTTTTTGAATGTCTCCCGTTCTCAACCCTTGTGCAGTATTGGTAATGCACTTGAACCATCTTGTAAACCATCATAAGGACTACCAAGGACCACTCTTGAACTTGGTTATATCATCCTCTTACCCACTTGTTCTTGATGACTTTGCAGGCAAGAAAATAAATATTCCTGCAAATCTAGTCAACATGCCTACTTTGATAGAAGCTCACACCACCATCCAACCTCCTCTGGACCAAATCCTTGCATGGTTGTCTTCTACTCATATAGGTTTATCAAAATCTGCTTCACTTGTTCCAAGTGGATCGTTGTGCTTCTTAAACCCACATGGTTTATAAGGCATCATGACTCATCTGGTATGGCAGCCTTATTTCCAACAAAGTTTGCCATCACTTCCAGGACACCTCAAATGAAAATAATCCAAACTCCTTCTGCCATGATCATCTATATGACCTGTTCTACCTATCCATCTATCCCTTGCATCAAGGTGAGCTCTGAGCTCCAAGATCCAACAAGGTTTTGGTGGTATAAAAATAATATCACCCTAGATCCCCAACTCCTTGTTTTCCATCTAATTCAAGTTGGATTAACTAATCCCAAGGTTGAAAATGCTTGTTACACCTTGTCTAAATCATCTACCTTGATCACCAAGATTTATCAAATATTATCCATAATTATTATGGCTCCAAATCTATTAAATCTCTTTAATAGTCAAAATCTCCAAAACTCATCTCCCAAAGGAAGATCTAGTTTTTGCCAAAACACTTCCCCAACTCTAAGCACTATTGAGATCCATATATCATACCCAACATTCCCACCTCAAAAATAAATATTTTTGAAGAGCTTTATTATTTCTTTTTGCCCATTTTCTTAAATGGCAGAAATGGAATAATAATAGTTTTAAATACTTTTAAGCCTCAATAAATCTTGGAGAAAATCCCCTAAGTGTGTATTCACATTTGGGACCACCTCCAACCAAAAACCAACCTTGTCTAATGTAAAATTATCAAATGATCTTCTAGAAACTACTTCTGTACTTTTTGAATAAATAATTGTAAGTGGAATTAAAATCCTTAGAAAAATCCCAAGTAATTCCTAGATATCTACCTTGACCTCATATATCTACCAGCACCCCTACCTCAATTGGTAAAGATCAAAAATCAAAACATAACTTGTGATCATCCTTTGTGGCAGATTTGAACATTTACCCTTTTAGTACCAAACACCAAACCAAACCTCCATCAAACCTCATCAATCTTCACCAGCAAGCCTCCATAGCACCCAGCATTCATCTCTAGTCGTGATCACTATAGCTAATCACTGTAGCATCTTGTCCTCTAGTGCTTGGACTCTAGAGCTTACCCCATGTGGGTGTCTTGCCTTGCAAACCTCCCTACTCCCCTTGTAGCTACTGCACACTGCTCCCTCTGCCCTCAGCACACCACCAGAAACCACTCTCCACGCCCACAACATCCTCCCTCTGGTTTCCCTCCTCCCTCACATGCTCAATGGACCAAGTCCATGATGGACTACTCCATCTCGGTTAAATAGGCCAGAGGCCACCCCATCTCCACTTCTCTGGCTCATTTGCCTCCTCACACCCCACCTTACCTTCCCCGAGCCCCCGTTCCCTCTCCATTGCCCGGTGCTGCGAGAGAGAGAGAGAGAGAGAGAGAGAGAACAGAGGCTCGCGCTCCTCCTTGAAAACGAGCTAAGCTCCCTCCTCCGCCCCTCTCCTCCCCTGAATTTCACTCCTTGGTGCTCCCCACCCCTCTCTTACTCCTCCCCATCTGTTTTCCTTGCCCAGGAGCAGCTCCCCGTGCAGCACCAGCGAGCCCCGGCGAGGGCCTCTCTGTCGTCTTCACGTGAGCCTAGATCTGGGCGAAAATCATCGATGTTGCCCATCGTCGAGGTCGCCGTTGTGCACCGCGTCGTCTCCACCACCCCACGGTCGCCGGCAAACCCTCTGGTAAGCCCTCGCTGCTGCCCTGCTCCACCCTAGGGTTTCCCCTCTGCTTACTCTGGCTCAGCGAGGAAGAAGATCCACTGTCGTCCATCGCTGCTTAATCCAATGGCAGAGAGCGCTCGATACCCCTTCACGCCCCACCGCCCACTGACGAACGGGCCCCACCCGTTAGGTTAAAATGCGCCGCCGTGCGCTGTCCTCGCCCGGATGGGCCGGCCTGGCCTTAGTGCGGCCCAGGTCCCTCCAGATCTGGCCCGCTGCGCCCCTGTCATTTTAATCTTTTTCTCCGATCCAGAAATTGGGGCTTTTGGTTTAAATCCTTTAGAAAATGAAATCCCACACAAAGTGCCCAAATATTAATTTTGATTCAGACCTAAATGTTTTCCTCAACATTTAGTACAATAAGTGAACCAAAATTTTGTCTAGATTAATCCTAGTAATTTAATTACCAGAAGGTACCCTTATCACTAAATAAATTACCCAGGGAATTTTACATACCCTTTTGGGATGAAACAAAGTTTCTCTGAAAGGATTTTTCTATGGATATTAACTACCATTTACCCCAGGTCAAGGTGAACCAGGGTTTAACATTAATAAAAATAACAAAAACAGGGCATCTCTGACTTTAGGAAATTTTCTAGGCCAATATATGAAAGGTATTGGTCCAATTCCAAGTCCCTGAGAAGTGGTACATCAGGACATGTCAAAATCCAGGAGCTCAAGAATTATTGAGTTTCTGAGGAATTATAATGCATTAAACAGTTATGTTCATAATGTTATCACTAGAAAAATCACTATAGAAGTTCTGTTGATCCAAAGAGGTTGATTCCAATTTCCACAGAAAGCTATTCTAAATACATACCAGGGTCCCTAGGAATCAAAACAAAAGCTTATGTAGATTTAATTTGGTGAAAAAGACAAAACAGCTCCAGAACTGCCTTTGGGAATTTCCTGAGGGCATTCTTGTAATTATTTTGGAGTGATTCAAACTCTCAGTGAACAAGTACATCACGACTTACCTAACCACCCAAAGAAATAATGTTTGGATCTCCAGAACTTTTCTGGTGAATCATTCCCTAAAACTAGAAGTTATTTCACTAAAAAATCATAACTAAATAAAGAAAAGTGACAAAATAGTGAAACCACTTTTGTTGGTTTCATATTTATCAAATCCTATCTGTTGGTATCATTTTTACCCAATGGTATCCTACAGAGTATGTCGTTGGTCCAAAAACCCCTCTTAGGTAATTCCTCGACAATAAACCCTAAGGGGTGTTCATCCCCTTCTCCAAGGCCATCTCAACCTCCTAAATCCAATCCTCTCTAAAACTACTAAACCTTAATTGGATATTATTCAATTGCTTGTTTGCTGAGGGGTGTTGGTGATTGTATGCCTTGTATTGATTGTGCCCTTTTGTTTGTTTGCATGTGTTCCCTATCGACGATAGTTGCGATTATATCGAAGAGCAGAAGAAGATGGTTTTTATTGGTTATTATGGTTTTCTAAGAAGAAGTCCAGGGACAATTATGCCATATTGCTGATCTTAGGCAAGCCACATTCTTTATCATAAGCCTTGTCCTACTGTTTTACTTATGCATGTTGTATCTACTGTTTATTAAAACTGCATTGTTTTATTATATGTTGATGTATATATTGTAGTGGTTTGGCTCCTCCGAACTATTACACTTTTGTACTATTAAGTACAACCCCATTGATGACACCTACTTTTCCCTAGTATTGTAGATGGTGTAACACACCATACCCTTTGGAGACCCTGTTTTTAGCCGAAGCAAAACTAGAGGATGGGAAGACCCCGGGAAAAGTTTTACCAAATGTTTTATGATAAAACCTTGGTGAGGTGGGACCTCCCAAGAGATGTTTAGAAAGAATAAGGTTTTGTTTTACAAAATGCTGAAGGAAAGTTGGAGGAAAAAGGTTTACAAAAACGCACCCGGTTCTTTGCAGTTTAGCTATAAGAACTTAACCCTATGCAACCACATTACTCTGGAATGGGACAGGACTGGATTTGATGGTTGTTTATTCTAGTATAAGCTGTGTCGTAACTACTACAGGGGATCGTGATCCCTAGAGGGTGGGCCTTCTCTGGACAAACGGTCCATGTGGGACATCGCCCGGGAGAAGGAACGTAGGGTTTATGGACCTCCACGTGTTACTATGAGCCCCTCATTGAAAGCGTGTAACACCCTCAAATCGGCCCTATGCAAGTTTTAGCCCTTTCTGCCAAACTCGCATAGAAACGATTCAAGGACGCCCACCAGGCACTTTCGTGCGGGTGGAAAACGAAGTAATACCATTACACAACAGTCCTCGATGGGACCCACAGAACAGTTATATATACAACAGTGACTCAACGAGTCAAGAATACAGATATACAATACAAAGATCCAAATGACCTTGAAAACGATATAGCGTCCGTCTACGGACAAGATGCAAATGGGGCTAAGAGCCCTAAAGAATAACCATTGGCGTCCATAACCCTGCCTAGGCCAAGCCGGAAGGGTAACCCTGCTAACGAGGGCGATCTCGAACCTGCTAAAACAAAAGGGGTGCCGACAAAGGGAAAAGGAAAAAGAGGAGCGTCAGTACTGAGGCCAGTACACGGCGAGGCTAGAATTCGGCGGCTCTCGCCCACATAGGTATGGTGGGCTGAAGCGGCAGCGCAGCGACACGAAACAACCTATAGAGACTCTGTAATACTGGCGGCTATTAGAGAGGGATAAGAAAGACCTATTCGGATCCAACCTGATACTAACACCAAACATACCCATCCTGGTATTCCCCCTCGAGACCAAACGAGGAAGTCAAGCCGAGGAAAACTCACACGGTTGGCAGTTTTATTTAATCTTTTCATGGCAGTTATGCAACTTGTTATTCATCTCGGAAACAGGTCAAATTATAACAGTAAACTTTAGTTATAGTTATCTATGATCGAGAAACTGTGCTCCAAGTCGTCCATAACCGCGGACACGGCTTTTCGAGAAGATTTAACCCTGCAGGGGGGCACCAAAGTATCCACACGCACTTCGACCCTTTCTACCAGATCAATTAACATACACCCATCGGTATGTCGGTGGGCCTAAGTCATGACGTTTCCCAAACTCAAAGCAAGTACATGGGGGCCACCCCACTAAGCTACCCGCAACGAAGTCGGCCGGCTCCGAGACGGACCCAGGGTTTGCGACGACGGCTGTAAACGACTGGGAACCCGAAAAGTGTGACTGGGCTTGTCGATACCGCGAAAACGTGGCGCGATCCAAAACAGTACAGGTGCTCCACGCACAAATTAACTAAAGCAGTAACATGGCATAAGTACAGAATAGTAATAAAGCCCCAAACTACTTGTGGCCCCCGGTACAGTACTTTGAAATCAGGTAGTAAGCCGATGGGGGTACCCACACACCCCACATGTGGTTAGCGCGCTCGATCTCGGAACAGGTGTCAAGAACTCGGGTCCTAGGGGACACTAGTGAGCGGTTAAGAACCAAATAATTACTATTACCCACCGGTGCCTCTGCATTAAACTACTATCAACATTAATTAATAAACTGGAGTTAGAATCATGATCAACACCACCATTAAACATTTGCTAACCGCCCAACAACTGTGGAACATCGACGACGTGAGGTAGCTCCTGAGCAAGCAACTACGACTCGCAGGGCCAGCTGCCTATCAAGCAACGGGTAATAGGAGGTGTCCAAGGCAGTATAATGGCTGCAAGAAATATATCTAGTACGGAACACTAAAGCATCGTGACACGGATAGCAATAGATCAATAGGAGGGAGTAAAGACTATAAATGCAAAAAATAGGCAGAAGGAGGAGAGATGCTCGCCTGGGAAACACTGCCGAAGGATTATATCCGAAGAACTTGTCGATACTCGCATCCACTCGTCGGCCTAATCCGCGAAGAAGCAACACTAAAAGAAACACCGGATGCAATATTTAATACTACGGCAGAAGATCCGGCATGATTATGATATGCATGCGAGATGAACAATTTAATATGCGACAGCCGATAATGTCATATTATAAAAATAATGGGGGTCTCGGATAGGGAATCACATTAGGGTTCGGCGAACTTGGGCTCCGAGGGGTTCGGGGTTCGACAGGGTTCGACGGGGCAGAAACGGCTCGACGGGATCGGTCTCGGACACGGAAGTAGATCTTGTCGCACCCGGGAAGAAGGACTTGGTTTGGCGTCGGGGGCGCATCGGATTCGCCCGGGTCGGTGTCATTCTTGTCGTCTCGAATATCTTGTCGGGTCCTCGCATCGGGTCGGCCTTGGCGTTCGGGGTGAAGAACTTGGCGTCCTCGAGGAAGTACTTGGCGTATCCGTGTCGCCGACCTTGGCATTCGGCACCCTACGAAGTAGATCTTGGAGTTCCGCGATGATCTTGTCAATTCCATGTCGAAGGCCTTGGCGCTCCGGATCGGCCTTCGGGTACCTTGGGTTGTCGGCGTGGTTGTCTCGGGTCCGGACACTTTGCCGATGGAGATCTTGGGGTCAAAGAAGAAGCACTTGAGGTCGTACATCGATCTCCGATTTATCGGCGGCCGATCTTGACTTGTCGGGGTAAATTCGAGGAAGTTCTTATCGTTGCCACTTGGCGTCGACGGTACATCGGATTCTCCCGGACAGGTGACGGTCATAAAGGAATGGCCACAACAAAACGGCTCTACACCATCTTTCCATTCCTGTACACCACCATCGCACATGCCATCTTATGTAGCCTTACAACACCACCTTGAACCGCATCAAGCATGAGCACGTATGAGCAGAGGCGGAGCAGAAGCGAGTATGGCAGGGGATGGGAGCAGGTCGGCGGCGGGAGGCACGACGAGGTCGAGGGCGGGCCGGGGTGATGGCGGCACGGCACGAGCGCACCCGCGGCAGGGCGCCGGGTGGTTGGCAACAGGAAACGGAGAGGGGCGGCTAAGGCAGGCGAGGCGGGGCCCACGCGCTCGCGGGGGCGCACAACGGAGGGCGAAGGGCGGAGGCTCTCCTGGCCGATAGAGGTGGAGGACAGAGAGCGGCTGGCGGCTCAGGCGTGAGGGCAGCGGCGCCTCTGGGGTCGCTCGTGGGCGGCCAATGCAGGGAGCAGAGGGGAGGCCGCGGTGCCGGTGAGGACAGGTCCGCGCGGCAGCGGAGGGCGCCTGCGAGGAGGAAGGGAACGCCGGGAGGGCGGCCACGGCGAGGGGCGGAGGGTGCGGGCTCGAGCGGTGACGAGGGGGGGCGTCGGAGGATGGCCGGTGAAGCTGGGTCGCACGACGGCGAGCGAGGCGCCGGGAGAGAAGGCGCTGGTGGTGGGAGGTCGACGGCGGCAGGGATCCGCGCGATGCAGAGAGGAAACAGGCGAGAGGAGGGCGGGGCGGCCCGGTGGCGGCCGGCGGTGGAGACGAGACCTGGCGGCGGCGGGGAAAACGAGGTGGTCGGGGTTTGGGCGCGTCTCCTGCGAGGTGGGCCAGGAGGTAGGTGGCGTCGGTGCGGGTGGAGTGGGGTGGCGTGGTTGAGTGGGACCGGGGTGGAGGCCAGTTGTGGGAGTGAGCGGGAAAGGAGGGGTGTGGGGCCTGGCGAGTTGGGTGGCGTGCCCAGCTGGCGGCAGGGAATGGACTGGCGGGGCTGGCGTGCGTCTGCGCATGGGGCTGCTGGTGGGCTGGTGGGGTGAGGTGGCAGCGGTTGAATGGATGGAGAAAGGGCCAGGCTGACGTGGCGCAATGGGATAGGTTGGGGTGAGGTGGAGGGGGCTGGGTAGATTAGGTTTAGGTAGAAAAAGGGTTTGGGGTAGGATTGAGAATTAGACTAGGTTTTAGTTTAGGGCTTGGAGGTGGCCGGTCAGGCTTTCGGGCCTGACGGGCTGCCTCCTAAAAATAAAAGAAATATTTTATTATTTAAAACGGGGCTTTTGAAAACCGTTGGTAGACGAAACAAAATAATCCGGAGACCCGGGTTTTGAATTGAAATAATAACGGGGCGTTTAGAAAACAAAAACAGATTTTTTGAAAATAGTTTTATGCAAACAAATGCAAGATGACATGACGATGCTCAAATGCAAGGTGGCATGATGACATGAGCATGCGGTAATGACGATGCAATGCACAAAAACAACGCGATTTTCTAGTAGTGGTTTTTGCGGGGCGCCACAAAGCGCCCACTATGTAAAGTGTAAAATGCCTTCCGATTGGTCCTCGGTACCCGACGTCCCGATTTTGAGGGGAATAACAGTCATAGGGTATGCACTTATATTGGAGTAGGCATCCAGAGAGTCTTGATCGGTTACTCGACCCACGCTCGGTGTAGATCAGGGTAGTGTACCCGGATGGTGTGGGTAAAGTGTACGACCTCTGTAGAGTGTAAATCTATTTGAATAGACGTGTCCGCGGTCATGGACGGGTTGGAAAAACTTCTGTACAGCGGTGCTGGTTTTGTTTTCAAAAGGATTTTGGTAAAGAAATGGCTTTGGAAATGTTTTGACCATGGGATGGTCGTAAAGGAGAAAGGTTCTGACCATGGGATGGTCGGAAGGAGTGATACGTCCATTTTGCATCACTATTCTATGTCTTAATTCACTATTATTCATTGATATATTTCGTATTGAGAGGTGATACTTATGTTATTTCATCTGTTTTTGCATGGTTGATGACTTTTGGAGCATGGACCGCTGTAGTCAGGATTCTGATGGAAAAGGTGTTCTTTGGAGGCAAAATTCGCGAAGATCAGAAAATCTGGGAAAATATACAGAAAATCCTATTTTTCCAGAAGACTCGGGATGCCAGAAGATGGAGTGGAGGTGGGCCACAGGGGGCCCACACCACCCCAAGGCGCGGGCAGGCCTAGGCCGCGCCTAGGAGTGGTGTGGCCACCCTGGCCCACTCCAGCCTCTCCCCTCTGGCGTATATCATCCCCACGAAACTCTAAGACTCGGGGAGCAACCACAGAAAGATTCCACTGCCTCTGCGGGGCCGAAAACACCGAGAGAGAAAGATCTCTCCGGCAGACAGATTTCTGCCGGGGGAATTCCTTCCCAGAAAGGGAAGATCATCGCCATCAACACCACCATCAAGTTGGACATCATCGGGATCATCATCATCACCACCACCATCATCACCATCAGCACCCTCATCACCATCTCCATATTGCAGTAACAATTGTGTTGAATCTTGCATAGTTCATAGGGGAAACTTTCCCGGTGTTGATTACTCTTTGTAGTTGATGCTATGGAGTGAACCATTGAATTATTGTTTATGTTCAGATTGTTATACATCATTATTCCATCTCTGATCATGATCCATATGATGTCTTGTGAGTAGTTCGTTTTGTTCTTAAGGACATGGGAGAAGTCTTGTTGTTAGTAGTGGAGTTGTGTTGAGAAAGATTCAATAGATTGTTATTTAAGTTGTGGTGTACTTCTTCTAGTGGTGTCATGTGAACGTCGACTACATGACACTTCACCTATATGGGCCTAGGGGAATGCATTGTGTATTTGGCTACTAATCGTAGGGGTTGCCGGAGTGACAGAAACCTGAACCCCCGTTAGGAAACCATTGCACAAGGGATGTAAGGATCTTATAGTTTAAAGTTGTGGTTAGGTTTCTACCTTAACTACTTTCTTGTACTTACGGATGTTTGCAAGGGGTATAATCACAAGTATGTATTAGTCTTGGATGGGGTGGTACATTAGCACAGGTTCACCCACACAACACTTAGCAAGCTAAAGAAGATTAATTGACTATATGAAGCGAAAGCACTTGACAGTCTTCCCATGTGTCCTCGAGAACGTTTGGTCATCTATAGAAATACAACCGGCTTGTCCTTTGCTGCATAAAGGATTGGGCCACTTGCTGCATTTATTCTTACTGTCTTTTATTTACTCGTACTTTGTTTACTTGCTTTATCGAAAACCCCTAAAAATCTGTTTGCTAAGTATTTGTAGAGAATTCCTGATCCATACCACTAGCCAACACCTTCTGCTCCTCGTTGGGTTTGACACTCTTACTTATCGAAAATACTGCGATACACCCCCTATACTTGTGGGTCATCAAGACTATTTTCTGGTGCCATTGCCGGGGAGTGAAGCACTATTGGAAAGTGGAACTGGTAAAGGAAACTACTACTGTGAGTATTGTTTACTTCTGCTAGTTGCTTTATTTTCGTTATGGATAATTCGCTGAGTTTCTTGTTTCGTAATGCTACTACCACTGCTAAGGTAGTAGATAAGCCACCACCTGCTGAGAAAGATGTTTTCAAAATACCTACAAGAATTATTGATCGTGTTATGGATAACTACTATGTTGGGGATGGAATTGTCCATCCCGGTGATCATTTACTCTTTATACACGAATTATGCGGGTTGTTCAAGTGTGCAGGTATTACTACAGATCAAGTCAAGAAGAAGTTATTCTCATTATCACTGAAAGGAAGAGCTGAGGAATGGTATAAGCTGCTGAAGAATGGTCAAGCTCTGGAATGGGAGGAAATAGTGCCTCTCTTTTATTCAAAGTTTTATCCTCCTAGTGAGATTCATAAAGATCGGAATCAAATATACAACTTTTGGCCTCTTGATGGAGAGAGTACAGCTCAAGCTTGGGGGAGATTGAAGTTACTAATGCTCAAATTTCCCATTCATGAGCTCCCCAACAATATTATTATCAATAACTTTTATGCGAGGCTCCCTCTACATGATAAAGATTTATTGGATGCTTCTTATGCTGGATCATTCAGGCGCATGGAAGAAGAAGTTAAATGGGATCTTCTGGACCGTATTCAAGACAATGCTGAAGCTTGGGAGAATGACAAAGGTAGAAAGTCAGGTATAAATTATGATTATGAATGCATTGAATCTTTTATGGGAACTGATGACTTTCAAAATATTAAAAATGCTTATGGTCAAGACTCTCAAGCTATTGCTTCTTATTTTAAGGCTTTTTCTTCCTATATTGAAGTTCCTAAAAAGAAGTGGAATAAGTATCATGAACCTTGCTAAGAGTGTTCCTGCAAGAAGTACTGAAGTTTATACTTCTAATCGTGTTTTACCTGAACCTTATATTGAGAAAATGCCTTTTCCAGTTAAGGTAAAGGAACATTCTATGATAGCTAGTATGGTTAATGAAAGTACAAGTAAAGCTGTTGAACCTGATAAACAAATGGTTGATGAACCTATAATAGCAAATGTGAAAGACTTTGTCACTAAGTATGAGGAAGAGGGACACACTATCCTTTGTAAGGATACCTCTAATATTGTTTCACATAGTAGTGTTATGAGAGCTAGTATTCCTATGTTTTCAGTTAGAATAAGTGATCATTGCTATGATGGTACTTGTGATAGATATATTGTTAAGTTTATGCATGATACTGAAAGCTACTATGAGAGAGGTAAAAGTGTTCTTATGCATCTCAATAATATCAAGTTTCCTCGTTTTATGCTGAAAGATTTTATGTTGCACTTCTTTTGCCTTCTTATGCAAGTTGCCTTTGGTTTCAATAACTTGTTTGTTTACAAAATTCCCTTGCATAGGAAGTGGGTTAGACTTAAATGTGTGTGTGCTTTTGCTTCTTAATTCTCTCTTTCACTTCAATTCATATCCCTATAAGAGTTTCTTCAAAATTATCATCCCATCTTAATGGCTATAAAGAAAGAGCTTTATACGAGACAACCCAATTTGTTTTTGCTTTTAGTTTGTTTTTTTTTATTTGAGTCTTGGAAGTTATTACTTCGGTAATAACCGCTCCTTATCCATTTTGTTTGGTTTTTGTGTCAAGATCAACCTCTAATGAGAGAGAAGTAAGATTTGGGGAAGTTGCTGTCCCGAAACAGATTTCTGTGCTTCACCGTAAAACTTCGTGAGAGATCTCTGTATGTCGCATTGAGATGTAATTTTTTGTGCTTCTGCCCCAGTTTGTTATTTAACTTTCGTTAGTTTTGCATTTTTTGATTTGAGCAACAGAAGATTTTCGAAAAAATTGATCTTTACCTGCTGGTCTGTTTTGACAGATTTTGCCAATCTTGCATTTGCTTCTTTATTCGATTTCTTTCTTGAATTCTTTTTGGGTCTTCGAAAGGATTTGCTACAGTAGCTTATGTTTTGATGGTTTTCAGTTGAAGTTGGACTCAAAAGGTTTTATCACTTCACTTATACTAATGCTGCTAATGAGAACTGTGTGAAGTTTTGTGTGAAAGAAATTTCCAGAAAGTGGAGATAATTGTGTAATAAGGAAGAGAAAGGTTTTATGACTCCAATAATAAGAGTATGAAGATGAAGATATTGATATTCAAGTGATGACTCCGGAAGAATTTACTAGATACCAAATTCAGAGACCTGTAGAGTCTGTTTCCAACTAGGTAACAATTCTGGTAAGAAAAGTTCCGCGAAAATACAATCCAACTATATTTTTGCAGTTTTCAGTCAGTAAGGAAAGCTACGAAGTGAAAAAGAGAAGGAAACGGAGCCAGGGTGCCCCACACCACCCCATAGCACAGGCCACCCCTGGCCGCGCCACCAGGTGGTGAGTCCACCCAGGACTCCGCCTCCGACTCATTTACTCCCAGTACCTTCCTTTTGATATGAAACTTCGTAATGTATAATCCCTCGAGCCACCGAGGATCGTATATCGTGTTTTCGTCGTGTTATCATTTCGATCTGTTTCTGCCAGGACAGACTCTTTGAAGGCTTAGAAGCACAATGGTGTCCGCCAAGGATAAAGGGAAGGAGCCTATGGAGGAAGACCTCCAAGACCCCGGGAAGGAGAAGGAGATTAAGAGTGAAGGTGAAGAGGAGCAAGGCCAACACCCGCACACCGGCACTACCATTGCAAGCATTGGAGTGGTGGAAAATCCAGCCATTGGAGGGAAGCCTCCTCATCACCGTTCAGATCCCTGGTCACTTCCTCCACGCAGCAGGAATCCTTTCCATACCCTTATCCTTGAGCATTAGTACCAGAATATGCCCAAGGAGAAATTACCCTCCAATTGGGATTTGCCTCGTTCTAGCCATGTAGGAAAAGAAGACTTCAAGGAGGAAGAGTAGGGAAAGAATAGCAAGAGCTGGGATTCTCAACACGACATGATCATGAGTCGCATTGAGCAAAACTCACAGCTGATTCGTAATCTCACCTTCGAGATTGAAGACTTGGGGAGACTGATCAAAGAGCTCGTCAAGAGGATACCACCACCACCTAAGGAGTAATTCGTCATCAGGTTTGGCATCCCCTTGGTTTGTTCCAAGCTTGGGGGGTGCCGCGGTATCACATAACTATCTTCTATCTTTTAACTTTATTAGTAGAGTCATATCATGAATAGAGGAGTTATTATGTAGTATGGTTTGTATTATGGAAGTGTCCCCTCTCTCATTAGATTTGTTTCCCTTGGTGTGAGTTTCCGTTATGGAATATTAATGAGAAGTTCTATCATTCACTCTTTTGCATAGCTTATGTTAGTTTTCAATTCGTGGTTATATGATTGATCTTGTTGTTAGTATTGGTATCACTTTGGGATCATTGAGTTAATTTAGTTGGTTTTGGCAAACCTGGCTCGGTCAGTAGCAACACCTTTTTGAGAGTTGAAAAGAAAAAGATAGAAGTACTCTAAAGAGAAATAATTTCATCATCTTTCTTTCTTGATTTGCTCATAAGTTTAGTATTCTCTAGTTAAGATCTTTTGTGCTTCCAAGGAAGATTGCATGTTTGTCTTTATCATTTGTATGCTTGTTTGTTTCCTTCAACTCTTATACTTGCTACCCAGCCTTGCTAGCCAAAAACCTGTACTGAGAGGGAATTCTTCTCGTGCATCCACCTCCTTAAACCAAAACCTTTGCCATTTGTGTCCACCATACCTACCTAGTAGCATTATTGCTATTCCAAGTAAATTCTTGTTTGATATACCTCCCAAATTAAACTTGTTATGTGAAAATTAGTGATTAAAGCTCTCACGAACTTGATGGCACACTTTACTTTCTTGCATTTAATAAACTTGAACCATTGGGTCCTTCTTTGTTGCGTATATGCTTGCGCTTTATGAGTTGAAGTTAGCCGAACCATGTATCATGGGGACCGCTTTCAACACTTCATTGGTACTTGTACCTAGTTGATATCATGTTCTTTTGCTTATGGATCCCGGCGGTGTGAAATAAAAGTGGAACTTGTAAGATCATGGAGTTTATATGTGTGTTAGAGAAACGCCTAGGCCGCTAGCCTAAGCCATGCCTAATCATGGTGGAAACTTGCAGCATAACTATAGTGAGCATTCTATGAAGCATCCTCAACAAAAACCTATGCAAATAGCAAATAAAAAGATCGCCGAGATGATCACTGTCTGCTTGCCTTGTCATTTTGATTATGGGATAGCTCCTGTGTCATGTGCAAGGGGTACCCCGTTGGCGGTTCTCAATGATACGCATGTATTTACAATGACAAGAGCTTGCTCGTGACTGAAGTTGAGTAGCATGAGGATCGGTACTCATGGGTAAGGGGCTTGAGATTTCAACTTATAAATTGTCAAGCATATCCTCTTAGTTGTGTCACTTTAACCTTAACCACCAAAAGATGCCTATGATAGGGGCAATGAGAGCTGAAAGCTAGTAAGTATAATAATTTTTGGGATCTCTTTATGAGACTTGCAATCCCTGCTTCCCTCTGCGAAGGGCCTTTCTTTTACTTTGTAGTTGAGTCAGTAAACCTATTCCCTTCTATCTCAGCAAGTATTTTGAGTTGATGTGTTTCATTCATTCATATGATGATTTATTCAATCATGTTTCTTATGTTCCTTGTTTTGCACTTTGCTCTTATCTTAATGTTTACTACTTTGAAAGCTCTCTTGAAAAACCAGCTATTTGTGAACTCTAGCAAATTATCAACTATTCTTCGACCAAGAGCTAAGTTTGCCATTACCAATTATGATTTACTCTATGTATCTTTATTGTGTTTCCTTTACTCATTGCAAGTTGAGTTATATAATAGTGAGTTGTCCTCTATTTTGATCTATGTATTTGATGAATGTGATGCTTCTTGTCCGTATTCTTTTATTGACTCTTCACTCCATAAACCTGAGGCCATGTTTATTGAGCTCAGTTTCGCATGGGGACAAGCGAAGTCTAAGGTTGGGGGGAGTTGATACGTCCATTTTGCATCACTATTCTATGTCTTAATTCACTATTATTCATTGATATATTTCGTATTGAGAGGTGATACTTATGTTATTTCATCTGTTTTTGCATGGTTGATGACTTTTGGAGCATGGACCGCTGCAGTCAGGATTCTGATGGAAAAGGTGCTGTTTGGAGGCAAAATTCGCCAAGATCAGAAAATCCGGGAAAATATACGGAAAATCCTATTTTTCCAGAAGACTCAGGATGCCAGAAGATGGAGTGGAGGTGGGCCACAGGGGGGCCCACACCACCCCATGGCGCGTGTAGGCCTAGGCCACGCCTGGGAGTGGTGTGGCCGCCCTGGCCCACTCCAGCCTCTCCCCTCTGGCGTATCTCATCCCCGCGAAACCCTAAGACTCGGGGAGCAACCACAGAAAGATTCTGCCGCCTCTGCGGGGCGGAAAACACTGAGAGAGAAAGATCTCTCCGGTAGACAGATTTCTGCCGGGGGAATTCCTTCCCGGAGAGGGAAGATCATCGCCATCAACACCACCATCAAGCTGGACTTCATCGGGATCATCATCATCACCACCATCATCACCATCAGCACCCTCATCACCATCTCCATATTGTTGTAACAATTGTGTTGAATCTTGCATAGTTCATAGGGGAAACTTTCTCGGTGTTGATTACTCTTTGTAGTTGATGCTATTGAATGAACCATTGAATTATTTTTTATGTTTAGATTGTTATACATCATTATTCCATCTCTGAGCATGATCCATATGATGTCTTGTGAGTAGTTCGCTTTGTTCTTGAGGACATGGGAGAAGTCTTATTGTTAGTAGTGGAGTTGTGTTGAGAAAGATTCAACAGATTGTTATTTAAGTTGTGGTGTACTTCTTCTAGTGGTGTCATGTAAACGTCGACTACATGACACTTCACCTATATGGACCTAGGGGAATGCATTGTGTATTTGGCTACTAATCATAGGGGTTGCCGGAGTGACAGAAACATAAACCCCCGTTAGGAAACCATTGCACAAGGGACGTAGGGGTCTTAGAGTTTAAAGCTATGGTTAGGTTTCTACCTTAATTACTTTCTTGTACTTACGGATGTTTGCAAGGGGTATAATCACAAGTATGTATTAGTCTTGGATGGGGCGGTACATTAGCACAGGTTCACCCACACAACACTTAGCAAGCTAAAGAAGATTAATCGACTATATGAAGCGAAAGCACTTGACAGTCTTCCCATGTGTCCTCGAGAACATTTGGTCATTTATAGAAATACAACCGGCTTGTCCTTTGCTACATAAAGGATTGGGTCACTTGCTGCATTTATTCTTACTGTCTTTTATTTACTCGTACTTTGTTTACTTGCATTATCAAAAACCCCTAAAAATCCGTTTGCTAAGTATTTGCAGAGAATTCCTGATCCATACCACTAGCCAGTACCTTCTGCTCCTCGTTGGGTTCGACACTCTTACTTATCAAAAATACTGCGATACACCCCCAATACTTGTGGGTCATCAAGGAGGAGAAAGGAGTTTGGTCGTGGGACGACCTGAAGACGGGAACAAACGGGTGACCCAGTCCTAAGGTTTTCCCAAAACTTGTCAAACAGATTCCAAAATGCTTTACAAAAGTTTTCAACAAAGATATGTAGATGCTATATCTACAAGAGAAACTATGTGTGAAAAGAACCTCTCTTGGAGCCCTCCTACTACCATAGCCATAATGCATGTCCTCTTGTTATTATTGTTATCTTAAGGTGGTTTGCGAGTACATTCAAAGTACTCACTAGCATTGTCCTTGGCTATTAACATGGTCAGATATCGAGAAGAAGGTGAAGTGGACGACTATGCGAGCTAGGACGTTCTCCCAGTCTGTTGCCTGTAGGTTAACGCATGGCTCGGGCTCTACGCTTGATGAAGTCCCGCTGATGATTATTGATGTAGCCATAATGGCATAAAAGGTATGACATGTATCCTCTTAAGTATGGATGTTTACTTTGGCACTTGTCGATTATGTGCCACGACTAACTAATCATGGGATCGTGGTGTATACATAACAGGGATTCTCGGAGGATTAATCCGGTGGCCCTACAATGGCAATGGGCAGGGTATGAGCAGGTTAGAGCAATATCATACCCATACCCGTCTAGTCAATGGGTAGAAAATTTTACCCATACTTGTACTCGTGAGTATAAAACTTTATCCATGCCCATACCTGATGGGTACCCATACCCGTTGGGTAGGTACCTGGGAGGTAGATCCAATAGTACACAAGTTATTCATAATTTTATGTTCGCCGATAGCGTATTTGACAAAAACTAACTATCTCTACTCAATAATAGGTAGACAAGTACATGAAAATTATCAAAGTTTAGAAGTCGCAGTATCATATTCTTCCCTAGGTTGCTCGGTCCCATAGGTTGAAACTCTATAGGTAAGTTTTATTATGTCAGTTTAAATGGGTAGGGTATTGGTATACCCACGAGTACAGATTTATACCCATGCCCGTACCCATGACTTAACGAGTTAGGGTATGGCTATTCCCATGGGTATAAAAGTATGCCCATATCTACCCATGCGGGTACGGTTCCCGCAGGTACCCGTACCCGTGGGTAAAATTTCCATCCTTAGTACGAAGGGATAATAAGAGTTGTGAGAATAAAGTACTTGTGGGTCCTACCAACTTTCACATTTTTTCGATCAAAACACCGTCGCTTCTTACCTTATGGGTGGTTTCATGTCGTCGCTTAGGCGGTAGATTATTCATGTTAGCGAAATAGTGGGTTCCCAAATTTTAGTTTAAAATAAAAGTCTGATCACTCCCAACCATAGTGATTTAAAATTTATCGATAAAGAGCTTTTATTTTTTTAAAGCTCGGGGAACTTTATTATTACACTCGATTCCCCATCCCCACCGGCCTACCAATCTATTAATACTAGATAATACCCCACACGTTGTTGCCGAAATGTTAGAAATAAATTTATTGAGTATCAAATTAGAATACACAAATATTCACATCGAGTAAAATGAGTATAAAAATGGTGTACATAAAATTTGTTCATGAGGTGACTTAACACAACTCTGAAAAACTGCTTGCCACGACGGATAAGAAAAAAATATAAGCCTATCTGCTAAATGCAACGTGATTGAGAATGTCTTGCAACCACGGTTTGAATCTCATGAGCGATATAAGTCGCTTAGATTTATTTTGTGGAGACGGCTCGGTCCTCACATATTCTATCTTAAATAAAATTGCTCGGGCTCCTTCCTTGGTTGTTTGTATATTTGCCATTGGGCATGTGAAGTCCAAGTTGATTTACTGAAATACTCAGCCTTCCAAGGAATAGGGCATGTAACCCAAGATTTATCTTTGACCAAAAATTTGTTGAAATATATAAATATTATTGGTCGAAAATTAGTATACAAAATAATCAAGATATTGTTGCTCAAGTTTTCAAAGCTCATCTTGAAATGTGCCGTGCGTTTTCTTCATAGAAACGGAGGGAGTATATGCTATAGAAGGTGGAACATTTAATCTTCTTCCATCCACGTGAACATGGTAATCTAAAATTGAAATCCATGCAAAAAAATAAACAAGAAATATTCATATTTGAACCGAAAATACAAAAATGAGTCAAATATTAAACAAATTTACTAAAATAATACTAATCATGGGACAAATATGTTTCTTAACAGAAACTTGGCAGAAGAGTGAAGCACTGGCGTATGTACCAAGAAAGAACCACTACTACCAGGTTCAAGCCATATAATCATCGTCAAAGTTCAGAGGGTGCATTTGTCCTCCCTTAGACTTCTGGGATATTAAGAACAAAATTTTGGAAGTATTTTTCTAAAAGATCAGGGTCTTCTTTTTTTGTTTAAAACTCTCATGTGCCATAGTGGAATTTTATTTAGTCTAGACTAATAAGAAATTTAAGTTGGTAATTTTTTTTTGGAAAAGGAGTTCAGAAAAAAATTGCACCTAGTTTTTGTGCGTGTAATAGCATCATCTCCTTACCAACATTGAGACAATTATTCACAACCGTTATCTTGAACAGAGGATAATAATCAAAAATAAATGTTGGCTGAATCGATCTGTCTCACACTCACCTCTTACTTTCTTCCTCATAAAGCAACTACAGCGAAGCGTCTATGAGAGACTGGAATACAAGCATGCCACACTAAACTACAGACCATGAGCTTCCTTCCTGAACAAAAAGTTTGCTTACCTTAGACAGGCTTGTCAAACAACTTCAGCAAATGTTTGTATAAGCATCAGGAGGTGAAGGATTTGAAGGATGCGACAAACTAACCAACAGAATATAAAGAACTGGTACTTGTTGGTGACCGACTCCTTGTGCAATCTAATCAGCCAAAAAAATTGTAGTCAAATGCAAAGTAGCTTCCCAAAGAATGAAACCACTGAAGAAATAAGTTAAATCTGCAAATAATCTCCTCTCGCGACCCTTCCTAGAATGAACCAAAGAGCAACCCTTGTGGCACTCCTGCATAGCGAAAAAATTGAGATCAGAAAGTCGATCTTGCATGGGAAGGACAGAAAGAGGGATTAAGACTTTATGCCACCCCCCCCCCCAGCGTGCTCTCCTTACAGACTGCTTGGGATCTCAACGGGCAAAGCAGCAAGTTCATGGACTCCGGCATGGATATTGGTTTCATTGGTGGCAGACTCGCATCTCAGACTCCTCGAAGCATAAATAATTTCCTGGTATACTGCCTGCCGCTGCTAGGGTTGATCTCCTCCATGACACCACGGTGAAGAGGACAAAGCTCTATGGCCATACGGAGATGGCGTGCAGGAGTAGACAACAGCGGCACATGGCAAACTGATCATGGATGGAGGAGGCCAGATAAGAATAGAAGTGAGGAGACGAAGATCCGTGGATGGAGGAGGCAGATTGGCATAGAGGATGACAGGTCGTGGATGCGCATTGGTGGTATATATCAAAACAATTAAGAGGCGATGGCCACTCGGCTGCCCTCGATATGCTCAGGCTTTTCGTTTCTGTGGAATCGTATCGAATAAAGACAGCGCTCGCACGTACACAAAAAAGGGCAACGCGCTGGCCCTAGATGTTGACATGGTTGTGGATGTCTGAATGACATGGACCAATTAGTGGTTTGCTGATGTGGCATAGCTGCATGTTGAGAAAAATATGGTAGTGGGGGTGATCTTCTTAGTTATATAGGATTACTTGGACTATGCATAAATTCAAATTTAGTCGAGTTGGTTGGGGCTTAAATCGTAACTTTGGGGCTCACTACCTGTCTTGGTGACAACAATTTTCATACGCCTCATCATGTGATGAATGGATATAATACAGAAATATATCAATGCCATAGTATTTTAGTGCCTACCAAAGAAATACTTAAGTTTTCCCTTTTCTCGGTTTCTTAAAAAAGGGTCTGACCTTTTGCTCAAATTATTAAAAAAACTTAGTTTTGGAGAATACTTCAGTTTAAGACCGTATTATTTGTTGGAACCAAACACTGAAAGGTATTTAAAAGTTTAGTTTATTTAGAAACCAAGATATTTTTTAAATAATTTAAAAATACTTTGATGCCAAACGGGGCCTTAATATCTAAACTAAGCTAATCTGGGCCATGGATGATCAATATTTAGATGCCAAATGGGGCCTTAATTTCTGAACTGAGGCAGTATGGGCCATGGATGATCACGATGTGACTGTCGACCTTTGATTCCAGGGAGTACGGCTTACCAATTTACTACTACTTGGACTATACATTAAATCTTAATCTAGTTGAGCGGAACAATCTCCCACTATCCCCGAAATATTTCGTGCCCCAATGTTTCAAACATCTTGGAATTACCCTTCGACTCCTAGTGAAGTCGGTTCGTTGGGGCTTCAATTGTAATTTACCAGTTCACTGTCTCTATAGTCCGCCCCGCGCCCCCTCCCCCACACACACACACAATTCTCGCACCAAATGCGCAAGCCCTATAGAAAACTCTAGATCTACCTTCACCACCTTAGATCTAATTCACAATCGTCGTTGTGCACTGCACTAAATCTTCTTCACTGATACGTCGTAAATGTATCTATAATTTTTGATGTTCCATGCTTGTTTAGTATCTACTTTCTTATCTTTTGTCTATATTTTGAGAAACTTTTATGCATTTTCTGGAACTAACCTATTAACAAGATGCCATAGTGCTAGTTGCCTGTTTTCTGCTGTTTTTGGTTTCAAAAAATCTAGAAAAGAAATATTCTCAGAATTGGACCGGACAAAAGCCAAAGTCAATATTTTACCGGAAGACTCACGGAGCCAGAAGATGAGACTGAGAGGGGCCACGAGGTGGCCACACCACCTGGTGGCGCGGGCCAGCCTATGTCGCGCTAGGGGGTGGTGTGGGCCCCTTGGGAGCCCACCGACCTTGCCTCTTCTGCTATAAAAGTACCCCGGGATGAAAACCCTAAACCAGATCAGATTTCCACGAAAAGTTCCACAGCGCCGCCGCCACCAAAAATGAGATTCGGGGGGACAGAAGTCTCTGTTCCGGCACCCAGCCGGGACGGGGAAGTGCCCCCGGATCCATCTCCATCGACTCCACCGCCATCTCCATCGTCGTTGCTGACTCGCATGATGAGGAGGAAGTAGTTCTCTCTCGATGATAATGGCTCTACCGGTAGCTATGTGTTCATCTCTCTCTATGTGTGATCTTATGATATCATGACATTTGTAATCTATAGATCTATTCTGCTACTCAAATGCTTTAATTAATCTCTGCTTATCCCCACGTGTGTGAAGTTCACAGTGTGCACACCGTGTGGCACTTTGGCTAAGGTTATAGAAATACTTATCATGAGTATAATTTGAGCTGGATGTCTCTATGAGATTGTGGTGTTTGTTGGAACCAACTAGCGCTCAAGGTGACAGTGAGGGGTTATCTAGATGGGGAATGCGAACTTTAAGGTTTGTTGTTGTAGCCCAACATCGTCCAACTGGAGAGTAGTTCAGGATAGCATAATGAAGATAAGATATTTATATGAGAGTGTCCACTAGTGAAAGTATGATCCCTAGGCCTTGTTTCTAAGCATTGAAACACCGTTTACAATCAGTCATGTTACATGTTTGCTTGCTACCACTCTTATTTCAGATTGCAATTACCATTTATAATCATCCATATTACTTGTATTTCACTATCTCTTCGCTAAACTAGTGCACCTATACACCTGACAAGTGTATTGGGCGTGTTGGGGACACAAGAGACTTCTTGTATCTTGATTGCAGGGTTGCTTGAGAGGGATACCTTTGACCACTTCCTCCCTGAGTTCGATAAACCTTGGGTGATCCACTTAAGGGAAACTTGCTACTATTCTACAAACCTCTGCACTTGGTGGCCCAACATTGTCTACAAGAATAGAAGCGTGTGTAGACATCAAGCTATTTTTTGGCGTCGTTGCCAGGGAGGTAAGGTAAAAGGTAATCACATCCTCTGGCTACTAAGCTATCTTCTAGTATTGTTCCTGGTGTGTGAGTGCTCGAAGTTATTTCCTTTAGATTCTGCAATTATATCTTTTTGTTTCTTGTTTTTATTTTCACTAGTTAGGCTTAATGGAAAACAACAAAAAATTATAGAGCTTTACAGTATTTATCTTGAGTTAGGACATGAAGTGTTTGAAGAGAAAATTAAAAAACCTATGGAACTTTATTTGCATGCTAATAGCAATGTTTATTAGTATGAATTCTTTGAACACCATTATTGCTAATGCTATGGAAAAGTCTAAGCTTGGGAAAGATGGTTTTGATGAGCATGATAATTTTAGTCCCCCAAGCACGGAGGAGAAAATTTACTTTGATGATACTATGCCTCCGATATATGATGATTACAATGATGAGTATGATATTTTCAGTCCACCTACTATTGAGGAGAAAATTAATTATGATTACAATATGCCTCCTATATTTGATGACTATGGTGATGAGAATAATAATGATAGCTATTTTGTCGAATTTGTTCCCACTACGATTAATAAGAATGACTATGCTTATAAGGAGAGTAATAATTATTTTATGCATGTGGCTCATGATAAGAATGTTTTATGTGATAGTTATATTGTTAATTTTATTCATGATGCTACTGAAAGTTATTATGAGAGAGGGAAACATGGTTTTATGTATCTCAACAATATTAAGTTTCCCCTCTTTATGTTGAAATTTTTGAAGTTGCACTTGTTTTGCTTTCCTATGCTTGTTGATTTGTGCTTTCATGACTTGTTTCTTTACAAGATTATTTTTTATAGGAAGTGGGTTAGACTTAAATTTGTTCCATATTTGCTTCTTGATGCTCTCTTTTACTTCAATTCATATTTCTTATGTGAGCATCATCAAAATTATCATGCCTAGCTCAAAGGCATTAAAGAAAAGCACTTATTGGGAGATAACCCAAATTTTAATCAATAAAATTTTATTTTGTTGAGTCTTGGAAGTTATTTCCTCTATAATAACCTCTCCTTATCCTTTTTGTGTGGTTTTTGTGCCAAGAATAACCTCTAATGAGGGAGAAATAAGACCTTGGAAAGTTGCTGTCCTGAAACAGATTTTTGTGCTTCACTGTAAAAATTCGTGAAAAATATCCGTACGTTGGTTTGAGCTGTAATTTTTTGTGCTTTGGCCCCAGGTTGTTATCTAACTTCCGTTAGTTTAAGACTTTGCGATTTGAGTAACAGAAGGTCTTTGAAAAAATCGGTTTTTACCTGCTGGTCTGTTTTGATAGATTTCTGGCATTACTTGCATTTGCCTCTTAATCTTTTTCTCTTTGAGTTCCCTTTGATCACTTGAGCTTTTAGAAGGAATTGCTACAGTATCTTGTGTTCTAATGGAAGTTTTACTTTTGATGAAACTAAACCATAGGACCAATTATCTTGAATACACTAATGTTGCTAATGAGGATTGTGTGAAGTTTTGTATGAAGGAAATTTTCAAGTGTAGGGGAAGAATAATGTGATAAGATGAAGTATGGACAAAAGCTCAAGCTTGGGGATGCCACCCATGTCATCCCAATAAATATTCAAGAAGTACAAGCGTCAAAGATTGGGGATGCCCAAGGCATCCCCTTCTTCATCAATAATCTCAGGTCTTCTTTCAAGACACTTTATGTTCATTACCTTAAGCACAATTGAGTTGTTCTTGGAGCATCTTCGGTTTTGCTCTTAGTTTTCTTTTGTTTGGTTTGCTTAAATAAGTTGGTTGGATCCTAACACACTTCTTTTGGAGAGAGACACACCCTTTATTCATTGCCTAGAATACTCTAGTTTTCACTCTTATTGTTCTGTGAGTGTTCTCCTTTGCTAGCACTGCGTTTAGCTTTAGTTTTCTTATTATTTTGGCTTAGAACTTTTTAGTTATTCTTTGTATATGGGTGAGACATGCTCTCTGGTCTTTATTTATTATTATCTTTGAGAGTTGTTTCAAATAAGTCGATTGGTGATGGAAAAGAGTAGGAAGTTGCATGCTTATAGTGGTACAAAAGGAAGCTTGTTTTGACTATGACTTGGACTGTATCATGTCATGTTTGATATTGCTTTGACTTTATGCTTAGTGATTATTGATGTAGTATGACTTGTTCCAAACAATTGAGATTGCTTAATGTGCCTTGAAATAATCATGCGTTGTTTTAGCATACAAAAGCATAATATTGTGGTATTCTCCTTTGATGTTTTATTTGGGTTGACTTGGCACATGCTTACACCATGTTAAGACTATGAACCAGTAACCACAGCCTCTATGATCATTTAGTTTTTGACTTGCAATATCACTTTATGCTTTAATTAATAATGTTTTATCGCTTTGCATGATTATGGCCATTATTGCTCTCTTAGTTGGTCGCTCCCGGTCTTTTGCTAGCCTCCACATGTACCAAGTATGAGTTCCACTCATGCATCCAACTCCAAATAAAACCAAGTTATTTCAAAGAGTCCACCATACCTACCTATTAGCATTATTGCTATTCCAAGTATATTCATGTTTTTATCTACCTTCCGAATTAAACTTGTTATGTGAAAATTAGTGATTAAAGCTCACACAAACTTGATGGCACACTTTACTTTCTTGCACTTAATAAACTTGAACCATTGTGCCCATCTATATTGCGTATATGCTTGCGCTTTTTAAGTTGTGAATTAGCAAAACCATGTTACCATGGGGAACACTTTTAACATTGCACTTTATTTAGTTGATATCATGTTGTTTTGCTTATGGATCCCGGTGGTGTGAAATGAAAGGGGAGCTTGTAAGGCTCATGGAGTTCGTATATGTGTTAGAGAAACGCCTGGGTGGCTAGTCTAAGCCATGCCTAATCATGGTGGAAACTTGCAGCATAACCATAGTGAGCAATCTATGAAGCATCCAAAAAAAGGGAAAACCCTATGCAAATAGCATACAAAAAGATTGCTGAGATGCTCATTGTCTGCTTTCCTTGTCATTTTGATATGGGAAAGCTTCTGTATCATCGGGAAAGGGGTACCCCGTTGGTGGTTCTCTATGATACACATGTACTTACAATGACAAGAACTTACTTGTGACTAAAGTTGAGTAGCATGAGGAACAGTACTCGTAAGCAATGGGCATGAGATTTTCAGCTTATAACTTGTCAAGCATATCCTCATATTTGTTCACTTTAACCTTAATCACCAAAGATGCTGAAAGAACATTTCATGGTTCCCTATGCTTTGTGTGTTAGATAACAATACCATGGAATTTGTAATGTGCACTAAGTGTTGCAGGAAAGTTTTGAGTGTTTGGGGGACCGGATTATCCGCCCCCATCATGGGCCGGATAATCCGGCCAGACCATCTTGGCCAGGGCTGGCTGCACGCGTGCTTCTATCTGGGGGCAGATTTTCCCCCGGACAGTCCGGCTCTAGGGCAGATTTTCTCCCTGGACCGGATAATCTGGCCCTCATGTTGGGCCGGATAATCCGGCCCAGGGGAATCGCCTAAGGGAGCGTCTGCGCGAGCTTCTGTCTGGGGGCGGAATTTCCCCCGGATATTCCGTGGCTAGGGCGGAATTTTTTCCCAGCCGGATAATCCGTCCCTCCCCTAGGGCCGGATAATCCGGTCCCCAGGAGAAGATGTCAAGGGCCAGCCTGCGGGAGCTTCTTGTTGGAGATATGCCCAAGAGGCAATAATAAAAGTGATTATTATTATATCTTTGTGTTTATGATGAATGTTTACATCCCATGCTATAATTGTATTATTAGGAAACGCTGATACATGTGTGTTTTGTAAACATATAAGAGTCCCTAGTAAGCCTCTTGTTGGACTAGCTTGTTGATTAATTGATGATCATGGTTTCCTGATCATGGACATTAGGATGTGATTAATAACAGGGTCATATCATTAGGAGAATGATGTGATGGACACACACCCATAGTAAGCGTAGCATAAGATCAAGTCATTAAGTTCGTATTGCTGTAAGCTTTCAATCACATAGTAACCTATTCCTTCGACCATGAGGTTATGTTAATCACCATCACCGGATGAATACTTTGATGACATCAAACGCCGCTTCGTAACTCGGTGGTTATAAAAGTGTCATTGGGTGTTCTGAAAGTATGTGTTGAAGCGCATGAACCAAGATTGGGATTTGTCCATCCATATGACGGATAGATATGCTCTGGGCCCTCTCGGTGGAATGTCATCTAGTTAGCTTGCAAGCATGTGACTAGGTCACAAGGGATGACATATCACGGAACGAGTAAAGAGTACTTACAGAAACGAGGTAGATAGGGAAGGAGATACCGACGATCAAACCTCGGATAAGTATAGTATCGCGAGACAAAGGGAATTAGTTTCATATGTAAATGGTTCAATCGATCGCGAAGTCATCGTTGAGTATGTGGGAGCCATTATGGATCTCCAGGTCACGCTGATGGTTATTGATATGAGATGTGTCTCTATCATGTCTACATATTCGCGAACCGTAGGGTGACACACTTAAGGTTCGAAGTTGTTTTAAGTAGATATGGAATGTGCGTTGGAGACTGAATGTTGTTCGAAGTCTCGGATTGGATTCGGGACATCACGAGGAGATCCGGAATGGTCCGGAGAATAAGATTCATATATAGGAGATCATTTTATGAGATAGGAAATGTTCCGGAGTGTTTGTATGAGGATTCTAGAAGGTTTCGGAATGTTCCGGAAGGTTCTAGAAGATATCTTGGAGTTTGCTTGAAAATCAAGATAGGGATCAAGGAGTCCTGTTGGGTCAAGATAAGGAGTCGTGGGGGAGGAGGATTCCTCCCCACCTCCCCAACCCGCCGGCCCCATAGGAGGGGAGTCCTACAAGGACTCCCCTTCCCTGGCGCGCCCTCCCCTCTTTAAATAGAGGGGCAGGGGCGCCCCTCCTCTCTAGCTCTAATAGTCCCCAATCTCTGCCGCCTCTCTCCTCCACCATCTTCTGCATAGGCATAGGCGAAGCCCTGCAGAATTCTCTACTCCACCACCAGCACCACGCCGTCGTGCTGCTGGGATTCCGTGGAGAAGATCTACTACCTCCGATGCTCGCTGGAACGGGGAGAGGAAGGTCTGCTTCGACTCCGCACGTGTGACCGACTGCGGAAGCGCTGCCGAATTGTGGCGCCGGAAGGATCGTCAACTTGACCAAGGGCGGAAGCGCTGCTGGAACGCAACGCCGGAAGGATCGTCAACTTGACCAAGGGCGGAAGCGCTGCTGGAACGCAACGCCGGAAGGATCGTCTACTTGACCGCGGGGCGGAAGCGCTGCTGGAACGCGATGCCGGAAGGATCGTCCAGACGATCTTGAGATCGGCAAGTGATCGACTACATCAACCACGAGATCTAATCTCGTTAACACTTTCGGATCTACGAGGGTTAGTTCCCATCTATCTCGTTGCTCATGTCTAATAGATTAGATCTTGGCTTTTATCTAGATTAGATCTAGGTTTTGTTCGTTCTTGCGGTAGAAAATTTTTGTTTTCCATGCTACGAACCCATCACTTCTGTTAGTAGGCAGATTTTTTGCTGGATAATCTGAGTCTGGGGTGGATTTTTCCCTAGGTCGGATAATCCGGCCCCCAAAGGCTCCAACAGCTCAGTTGCGGAAGGGGGTATAAAAGCCCCATCATCCCCCTCAGGCAGAACTCTTGATTCATTCGAAAAGTGCCAGACCCATTGCAAGAGCTCTCTCTCTCTTGATCTCCCACTTCAACCACCCGAAGGCTTCGATCTTTGGGGGAATTGAAGGAGGAGACAATATACATCATCATCATGAATCTAGCACATCAACTCCTCTCCATTCATTAGGAGAAATCCCTGATCTAGTATTCTTGTTAATATCTAGATCTTGTGTTTTGTTATTGATAACTTGTTCTTGTGGCAACTTGTTGTCATTACGGGAGCCTCCAATTTGGTTGTGCAGTTATGCCCCGCTAGTTGTGTAAAGGCGCCGGTTCCCACCTCGAAGGGTTCCTATAGTGGAAAGGTGGATCGGACCTTTGGTGGTGGGATCCATCGGAGAACAGGGTGAGGCCTATTGTGGCGTGGTGGTCTTCGTACCGCCCACCCCTCCAACGCAGATGTACTTCCCTTAACAAGGAAGGAACTGCGGTAAAACAAATCATGTGTCTCCACGTGCTTCACTACGGTTCACTCGTTCCTCTTTCCCACTCGCCTTTTACTCGCTAGTAGTTAGGTTTGCATATAGGGAAATTCTTCATAATAGTCTATCTAGAGAATTTACCTTTTGTGTCAAGCCTAAAATTGAAAAAGCATTAAAATTTGAAGTAGCACCTATTCACCCCCCCCCCTCTAGGTGCCCATACGATCCATTTCAATTGGTATCAGAGCCCCGGCTCTTTATTCGGGCTTAACCACCTAAGAGAAGTATGGGTACCAAGGAGAATGGGAATGAGGCTGTGGACAAGGTCACAATGGATGACCTCAAGACGTTGGAAACAACCTTGTTGAAATCCTTTGAGACTAAGATGGAGGAGATGCAACAAATGATTGCTTGCCTCACATCATCCGTAGCCCCATCTCCATCCTCCTCGGAGGCTGCCACTCCCTCATCCAAGGATAAGGCTAACACCAGATCAAAGGAAGATGAAGTGGTAGGTGAAAAACATAATGGTTCCACCTCCAAGAAGGGAAGTGGTAAGGAGGACTATAGTGAGGTTCGTCACTTATATTCCCCTAACCCACCTATCCCTCATCCTCATATAAACAATAGGGGTGATCCACCCAAGCTTACTGCATCTTCATTTAATCAATGGCAATTCTTAATGAAGTCTCATGTATGCAGCTCTTCAATTGAACTTTGGAGGATTATCGAAGAGGGTCTTCATATTGGAGATCACACAAACTTGACAAGAAGAGAAGTTGTGGATAGCCAATTGAATGCAAAACCCTCTCCACATGATACAGCCTGGAGTGGGTCCCAAGGACATGCCCCACATTGAGCAACTCAACATAGCTAAAGAAGCTTGGGATGATCTCACCGACCTCTTTATTGGAAATGAAAGCATGAGAAGGAATAGGTATGATGCCCTTAGTAATGAAGCTGAAGGATTCTACATGTTGGATGGTGAAAACCATGAAGACTCAAGGGCATCGCAACAACATTTAGAAAGCATGGAGCCACTCACATTGATGATGCTGGGATAAAAAGGAAATACGTGAATGCTCTAATGCCTTTTGAGCCAACGGACTTGAAGAGCTTGCAAGGTAGACACAACTACCATCAAATGACTTCCAATGAAGTCATGCAAGAAATGGCATCATTCAAGGTTGCAGCTAAGAACGCGGAAGATGCCCGTGCCCGAGCCATTGGAATGCAAAAAGGGGTCAATGTTGCTCTAAAGGCAAATGTTGTTGAGCAAGATGAGGATGAAAAAGGTTTCGAGGGTGTCTCCGTGGACTGCCCCGAGGAATTCAAGCGTGCTCATGGTGAGTACATGGCGTTCTACGCAAGGAACTTTTGGAAGGATCCAGCCAAGGCCAAGTCGGAACTCGAGCGCAAGAATGGGTCAAGTGGAAGAAGAGAAAATGGCCCAAAACTGAGAACATGCTACAATTGTGGAGATAGGCTAAACTTTGTGGCTGAGTGTCCATATCAAAATAGAGAAGACAATGGTGGCAGGCTCATCCTTAAATAAAAATCCAAGGCACCTAGGAAAAAAGCCATTTATCAAAAAGAATGGCCCTTATAAGAAGCAACCCAAGATTGTCTTGGTGGCACAAGAAGAATATTCCTCTGCAAGTGAAGATGAAGAGGATGAAGATAGTTCTCGTGAGGTGGCTGATATAGCCACCACATCGACTCCATCATCTCTCTTCGACTCACCAAACGAAAACGTCATCAACAACAACGTCACTTGTCTTATGGCAAGAGGGTCCGAGGTATCATCTTCTAGTTCTTCATTTCCTAAGACTAACATAAATATGGATATGGATGATCATACTAGTCTTAAGATGAAAGAAGAAGTTATTGCTTTGGACAAATTTTTCACTAACTTGCAAGGTGAGCACAAACTTCATTTTGATGCTCTTATGAGTCAACTTGCCCAAACCGAAGATCTCCTCGAAGAAAAGGGCAGAATTGAAAGAGAAGATTCCTTGGAGATAGCTTCCTTAAAGAATGCCTTGGAAGAAGAAGAGGAAGCTCGAGTATCCTCGGAAGAGAGACTTGAGTCAATTGAAGAGTCCCATGAAGAGGTTGTTTCTCAGCTCATGAAAGAACATGACAAAGCTCTTGCTAAGGTAAAGAAACAAAAAAAGGAAAAGATTGAATTTGGGGCTACTCATGCTAGACTCTTGGAGAAGTTTGAGAAACTTGACATTGCTCGAAAGGCTTTGGAGAGTGAACATTCTACTCTAAATGAGTCTCATGATTAGCTCCAAACTAAATTGGAGAAGCATAATATGCCCAGCACCTCCACACCTTCTTGTGGACAAGTTGAACTTACAAAGGGATCTCAACACAAAGGTAAAGAAGTTCTAGATGAGGTTCTTAGCAAGCAAAGAACAAACAATGGAAAAGAGGGTCTTGGTTATATTCCCAAGACAAAGAACAAGAAGAAGAAGAATAAAAAGAATAAGAAGAAGAAGAAGAATAGCAAGACTGCTAAACCAAAGACTAGCACCACCACTAGTGACAAGTCTAATTATGATGGTTTTGCAGGAGATAACAATCCTAACTATGAGCTATATCGTGATTATTATGGTGATGTTTATGCTAGTTATGTAGGGCCTTATGATTGTTACATTCCTTAGTATATTTGGGTCCCCAAGACCCTTGTCACTAACATGAGAGGACCCATTGAAAAATGGGTACCTAAAACCAAGAAGTAACTTTCTTGCAGGGCTATGCTTCCGGTGGGTCTAAATGGGTACTCGATAGCGGGAGCACAAGTCATATGACCGGAAACAAGGAGATCATCACGGAGATGCGGCCAAATCATGATATAACTGTCTCCTATGGTGACAAGTCAAAATCTGAGGTATTGGGTCTCGGCAAAGTTGTGGTTGCTCACGATATCTCTCTCGTGGACGTCATGCTTGTTGAGACCCTCGGTTACAATTTACTTTCAGTTCGCGCCCTTGGTAAGATGGGCTTTGCAGTTTTTATTGATGCTGATTTGGTGGTACTCTTGTGGAACAAGTCTCTAAAATTCGCTTTCGTGGGATATGTCAAAAATGACCTGTACGTGGTGGACTTTTCGTGGAAAACCACTACAGGCCCGATGTGGTTTTCGGAAAGGCTGACACGGGTTGGTTATGGCATCGCCGACTAGCCCATGTCAATATGAGAACTTTGCAAAGTCTCCACAAGGGTGGCCACATCCTTGGACTAAAAGAAAATGTTTCCTTTGCCAAAGATCGTGTTTGCAGGGCTTGTGTTGAAGGGAAAATGCATGACTCTCCTCATCGAAGGAAGACTATTATTTCGTCAAAACGGATCTTGGAGCTCCTTCTTGTGGACCTCTTTGGTCCTCCATCACATGCAAGCCTTGGTGGGTAGAAGTACTGCCTTGTGATCGTTGATGATTACTCAAGATACACTTGGGTCTATTTCTTCAAGTTAAAGAGCGAGACTCAACAAACATTCATCGACTTCGCCAACGAGGTTCAATGTCAACACAATGTCCCCATTTTGGCAATAAGAAGTGATAACATCTCCGAGTTCAAGAACTACACGTTAAATGAATTCCTAAGTGAAGAGGGGATAGGACATCAATACTCCAATGCGTACACCCCTCAACAAAATGGTATTGCCGAGAGGAAGAACCGGACCCTAATGGATATGGCGAGGTCTATGCTAGCTGAATTCAAGTCTCCATATAACTTCTGGGTTGAAGCAATCTCTACCACTTGTCATTCATCCAACTGGCTATACCTCCATAAAATCTTGGACAAGACTCCATATGAAATACTTACCGGTAACAAGCCAAACTTTTCATACTTTCGGGTATTTGGTTGTAAGTGTTTCTTTCTCATCAAAGGAGTTCATTTATCTAAATTTGAGTCTAAGGCTTTAGAAGGCATTTTTGTTGGTTATGGTGCCGAATCCCACACTTATAGAGTCTACAATAAGCTCTCTGGAACTGTTGTAGAATCTTGTAGTGTGGTGTTCGAGGAAATTGATGGCTCTGTGCAGGGCAAGTTGAAGTTTGTGATGCAGATGTTGAAATACCCCAAGATGCCATAAGAAGAATGGGCGTGGGATTTTTCCGCCCCATTGAGGAACCCCTTGTGGCAGATCGGGAAGGACAATGCTCTACTCATGTAGAGCCCTCATCTACACAAACTCAACATGCTCCAACCACGGGAGAAACTTCTATGCCAACTCCACCAAATGCTGAAGGTCAACATGCTCATGAATGCTCCAGGCTGGATTATCCGGTCGATACCGGATTATACGGCCATCACTTCATCTCAAAGAAACAGCTGCAAGTCCCAGGCCTGATTTTCCGGCTGACCCGGGATTATCTGGCCCCTCGCCAATTCAAGTAAGCTCCAGGCAACCTGGTGAAGATGTTTCAGGTTCTCCCAGACCGGATTATCCGGCCTCACCCTCGGACGGATTATCCGGCCCTGAAACTCCTGAAGTGCAGCAGCCTCCTGTTACGGTTGTTGGTCCTCATCAAGGGCAAGGTTCATCATCGCCTACTCCTGCCAATCAAGCTACAGATCAAGGCTAAACCAATGATTCCAACAAAGACTCAAATGATGAAGTTATTCCCCCAAGAGACAACAAGCTAATTGAACTTCGTCGCAAAGCTCGTGCCGATAGGAACCTTGAGTTAAGGGGTCGCACTCTTGACAAAGTTGTAGGTGATCTTCGACGACGGGTTTCCACAAGAAGGGAGTTGGCAAGTTTCAGTGAGCATCAAGCTCACATCTCAATGGTGGAACCCAAGAAAGTCTTTGAAGCTCTTGAAGATCCGGACTAGGTTGTTGCTATGCATGAAGAGTTGAATAACTTTGAACGCAACAAGGTTTGGAAATTAGTAGAGAAGCCTAAGGATTGCCGATGTTATCGGCACTAAATGGATATTTAAAAACAAGCAAGATGTGAATGGCATTGTTGTGAGGAACAAGGCGAGACTCGTGGAACAAGGATACTCCCAAGTTGAGGGCATTGACTTCGGCGAGACTTATGCCCCTGTGGCTCGTCTTAAGTCCATCTGTATCCTTCTTGCTTATGCTGCTCATAATAATTTTAAATTATAGCAAATGGACGTTAAGAGTGCTTTTCTTAATGGTCCTCTACATGAGTTGGTATATGTAAAGCAACCCCTGGGTTTTGAGGATCCTAACTTTCCGAACCATGTCTACAAACTCGATAAGGCCCTCTATGGCCTTAAACAAGCCCCACGTGTGTGGTATGAGCACCTTAAAGAGCTCTTGTTAGACCGTGGCTTCGAAGTTGGGCAAATCGATCCCACTCTTTCTACTAAGAAGGTTAAGGGGGAGCTCTTCGTATGCCAACTATATGTAGACGACATTATCTTTGGCTCTACTAATAAAGCTTTTAATGATGAATTTTCAAAGCTTATGACTGATAGGTTTGAGATGTCTATGATGGGGGAGTTACGGTTCATTATTGGATTCGAAATCAAGCAACTTAGAGAAGGAACCTTCATCAATCAAGCAAAATACATCCAAGACATGCTCAAGAGATTCAAGATGACGGATCTTAATGGCGTCACCACTCTAATGCAAACAAAATGTCACCTTGAACTCAATCCTCACGGTAAAGATGTGGACCAAAAGGTATACCGGTCCATGATCGGCTCTCTTCTTTACCTCTGTGCATCTAGACCCGATATTGTGTTGAGCGTGGGGGTGTGTGCAAGGTATCAAGAAGCTCCTAAAGAAAGCCACTTAGTGGCGGTCAAGAGGATCTTCCGATATTTGGTTCATTCCCCTAACTTTGGTCTATGGTATCCCAAGGGCTCCAATTTCTCTCGATGTGGTTATACTGATTCAGATTGGGCTGGTGATAAGGATGATCAGAAATCAACTTTTGCAGCGTGTCAGTTCTTGGGAAGATCTCTAGTCTGTTGGTCTTCTAAAAACTAGAATTGTATATCACTCTCCACCGCCGAAGCTGAATATGTTGCTGCTGCTAGTGCCTGCACTCAGTTATTATGGATGAGGCAAACGTTAAATGAATACGGTGTCAATTGTGACAAAGTGCCTCTTTTATGCAATAATGAAAGTGCAATCAAAATTGCGTATAATCCGGTATAGCACACAATGACAAAGCATATTGAGATTCGGAATCATTTTATTCGAGACCATGTTTCTCGAGGAGATATTGACCTATCTTTTGTGAGCACGAAGAACCAACTTTCTGATATTTTCACAAAGCCACTTGATGAAGCAAGGTTTTGTTACTTGAGGAATGAGCTAAATATCGCTGATTCAAGGAGCTTGTCTTGATTACCCATGCACTCACTCGTACATCTTAGTCTCATTTGGTCTAGATGTGGGCATAGACATAGGGGGAGTGTGGTCTTAATTGATTGGGCTAACCCCCCCCCCCCCCCCCCCCCGTAATGCTGAAAGCAAGTCAAATCATTCCTCTTAATATCATTTTGTGATATGTGAGCTTATTGATGAGTATTGGTCATGAACCCAAGATATGTCTTCGCAGTGTCATACCATACACTCCAACAAGGTGGCTTCGGCCACCGCACTCTTCCATGAGAAGAGTTGAGTTTATTTGGATCCCTTTGGTTGTTCTTGCTCATCTTTTGTTCTTATGGGAATCACACTTAATTTTGGCCTTTGGTTGATTTGACTCTTGCAATTTTGAGTGTGTAGTACCATCTCAGTTTGGCTCTCTGAATCCTAAGCCTTTCCCTGCCCCTAAACCATCTATTCTTGCACACAAGTTCCTTGTACACCTTATGGGGGTGTTGTTTAGGGACACGCGGGCCTGATTCTGTGTCTAACAGAAATTCAGAAGTTAGGCCAGATAATCCGGCCTAAGTATAGGCTGGATAATCCGGCCCTGGCGGATTCAGTCCTGAAGGGCTGGGGTCAGGGGGAAGGGCTCATAACGAGCAGCACTTCTTCCCCGACCCTCTCCCTCTCCTCAGCCGCCGCCTACCGTCCCCCACCCTCCCCGGAGCCTCTCCGGCCACTGGATTCTCTGGGCCTCCCCAGATCTTATTCTCTGCGCCTCCGGGTACCTTCTCCTCCGTGTTCTTCCTCCAATGAGTGAGGGTAACTCCCTCTCTCCCCATCTTTGGCTAGATGTGTTCCTTGTTGGGTGGAACATTGTCTAGAAGCATGTTGTTTCGCGTAGAAATTGTAGTCTTGCAGTATCTAGGCCTGATCTACTCTTTTGCATTCAATATAGGTGATTCTGAAAATTTCTGCCAGGGTCGGATTATCCTCCTCTGGCCAGGCCGAATAATCCGGCCTGACAAACTAAAAATTGTTTCAGTTTCGTATAGATTTGTGCATTGAGTAGGATTGGACTATGAACTATTTGCCTACTTTTTCTATGTTCTCTCTTGGACTTGTGTGTATGCTTATCCCCATGCTATCCACCTTGTTCTCTTCACAGGTGGTTCCAGTGCTCCCAAGACATACAAGCGCCGTCCTCGTCATCTCTATTTCAGGGTAGACAGTGAGGGTAATACTATGGATGAAGTTGAACTAAGAAGAAGAAAGAAAGAGGCTGACCACATGGCTGAGCAGGAAAAGAGGGAGAGAACCAGGAGGGTGTGTCCAAGAGGAAGGGCAAAGAGCCCAAGATTAACTACAAGTCGCTGGATTCCGTTACTTTTTCTTCTGTTCGTCGCCGTGATCTATTTGCTAAGTTGGCACGTGATACTGAGCTGGGTGATTCTCGTTTTTGGTGTGCTGAACAGAAAGGAATATATGAAGATGTGTATGCTCGGCTGAAATTTAGGCCTATGCACCCTCTGATTCTTGCTGAGGCCTTGGAAAAGCTCACCTTGTTAATGCCATGTATGTGGCTGAGCGGATGGGGTTGCACCATCTCATGGCTCTCCAATGCTCCTATGATTCTGAGGTTGTGAAGCAGTTCTTTTCCACCTTGGTTATTTGTGGTGATGAGCACCGCACTATGAAGTGGATGAATCGTCACAGGCCTATGAAAGCTGATTTCTGTGTGTTTGCTGAAGTTCTTGGCTATCCCTTTCGCCATAGGGACCGTGCTAGTGGTTACCGTATCATCACCCAACTCAAGCCCAATAAAGATGCAATCCTCTCTCCGTGCACGTTGGACAATGGTATTGTGGGCACCTTTGTTGGTCTTGCTCCAATCTATGCTGCCTTGGTGGGTCTCTTCCATGATTCTATCACCCCGAGTGGAGGCAACAATGACAGCATTCGTGGTCACCTGGTCCAGCTCCTAGCATTCTCTCATGAGGTTGCATCTTGCCAGGATGAGTCCGTAGTACCAGCTGGATGTGATGGACTTAATTTACCATGAATTGACTGATGTAATGTTCAACAGGCTGTCCATTCCTTATGCTCCCTACATTATGATGCTCATCAAGCACCTGCTTCCATCTGAAGAATTTAACATTGATGTTGTGCACAAGGCAAAGAAGATCTACACCAAGATTAGGAAGACCTCTCACCCCTCTTCTGCTCCTGAGGGTCTCATGAGGGATGCTCGTGCCAGTGCGCGTAGGCTCCCAGTGCCTCCTGTTGCTCGTGAGATCAAGCAGCTGAACTGGTTCAAGTGGAACATTCTGTGCATGGGAGTGGACACTCACAAGGGTCAGTATGAGGCTTATAAGCAGCGCCACGAGATGGCTCACACTCAGTAGCTCATTCTTCACCATGTGTCCGGTGCTTCGGGCGACCCCCCTGTTCCTACTACTCCCACACCATATGCTCGGTGGAACTCTTCTTCTGAGCTTAACTATGGAGAGCTGGAGCGTCACCTGTTCCCTTCCGCGGCCACTGCTGATGATGAGGACGATGACACCGAGGAGCTTGAGGATGAGGACGAGAATGGGGACGAGGACGAGGACGAGGACAAGGACAAGGACGAGGACTACGAGTGATACCTTGGGGCGTTAGCATCGCTCTTCTTCCTTTTTGGCGTCTCGATGCCAAAGGGGGAGAGGTAGTTCTATTAGGTCTCCGAGGATTTGCATGGGTCGGGCACAAGCATTTGCACTTTTTCTATTCGTCATTTTCTCGCTTGTGCCCATTTACTATTGAACTTTGATTTGTGGTTTGGTTTGTTTGAAACTTTGTGTCTGTGTGGCTCTGGTTTTATCTCGTGGATTACTCTTATGGATTCATCTATCATATCCTATAATGTTGGTTATCTATCTCGAGGAAGGCGTTTATAATGGTTATCACATTGGTAATATTGGCTATATCAAGGACACCTCTCTCTATCTCGGGGGTATGATTATGTTGTTTATATTTCAATGGAATAGACTCGTACCTATTTGTGTGCATCTGTATTCAAATGCAAATTTTTAGTATGCACACATTGAGGGGGAGTCTCTTTCATGTATTTATTGTTGGTGGTCTTGTGAACTTTCTTGCAAATCCTAGTATTGTCATCTAACACCAAAAAGGGGGAGATTGAAAGAACATTTCATGGTTCCCTATGTTTTGTGTGTTAGATAACAATACCATGTAATTTCTAATGTGCACTAAGTGTTGCAGGAAAGTTTTGAGTGTTTGGAGGACCGGATTATCCGCCCCCATCATGGGCCGGATAATTCGGCCGGACCATCTTGGCCAGGGCTGGCTGCGCATGCGCTTCTGTCTAGGGGCGGATTTTCCCCCGGACAGTCCGGCTCTGGGTGGATTTTCTCCCTGGACCGGATAATCCGGCCCTCATGTTGGGCCGGATTTAAGGTTTAAGTCCCCTGGTGTGGGCCCCTCGGGCGCCCACCGACCTTGCCTCTTCGCCTATAAAAGTACCCCGGGACGAAAACCCTAAACCAGATCAGATTTCCACGAAAAGTTCCGCAGCGCTGCCGCCACCGAAAAGGAGATTTGGGGGACAGAAGTCTCTGTTCCGGCACCCTGCCAGGACGGGGAAGTGCCCCCGGAGCCATCTCCATCGACTCCACCGCCATCTCCATTGTCGTTGCTGACTCCCATGATGAGGAGGGAGTAGTTCTCTCTTGAGGCTAAGGGCTCTACCCGTAGCTATGTGTTCATCTCTCTCTCTATGTGTGATCTTATGAGATCATGAGCTTTGTAATCTATAGATCTATTATGCTACTCAAGTGCTTTAATTAATCTCTGCTTATCCCCATGTGTGTGAAGTTGACAGTGTGCACACCGTGTGGCACTTTGGCTAAGGTTACAGAAATACTTATCATGAGTATAATTTGAGCTGGATGTCTCTATGAGATTGTGGTGTTTGTTGGAAATATCTAGCGCTCAAGGTGATAGTGAGGTGTTATCTAGATGGGGAATGCGAACTTTAAGGTGTGCTGTTATAGCCCTACATCGTCCAACTAGAGAGTAGTTCAGGGTAGCATAATGAAGATAAGATATTTATATGAGAGTGTCCACTAGTGAAAGTATGATCCCTAGGCCTTGTTTCTAAGCATTGAAACACTGTTTATAAGAAATTACCATTTATAATCATCAATATTACTTGTATTTCACTATCTCTTCGACGAACTAGTGCACCTATACACCTGACAAGTGTATTGGGTGTGCTGGGGACACAAGAGACTTCTTGTATCTTGATTGCAGGGTTGCTTGAGAGGGATACCTTTGACCACTTCCTCCCTGAGTTCGATAAACCTTGGGTGATCCACTTAAGGGAAACTTGCTTCTGTTCTACAAACCTCTGCACTTGGAGGCCCAACATTGTCTACAAGAATAGAAGCGTGCGTAGACATCATTCACCGACCCACTATCCTGGCACGCCGAACACATTCCACCACCAGGAATCTGCTTCTTCGCCGTTGTCATCTAGCGCTCGGAGGAACCTCTATTCTGCTTCACCTTTCCCACAAGCACCACAACCGCAGCACCCTCGGCAACCTCGACATCACCACCTAGGATTTGCAGGATGCCTAAACACTGTCCTGACCGAGGTAACCAGATCTCCTTGGATTTTGGTAAGATAAATATGTAGCACTTAACTATGTTTTGTATTGGTGCTACTTTTATCGTAAATTATAAGTGCTATACTTGTTACCGTATCTTCCTACATAAATTCTTTGTAGTCAGGTTTAACCATAAGGCATTGAACTGTGATTTTGTATATCATGGCAAAATATAAGTCAGCAAACGGTTAGCACATTTGCTTCCATTATCTGCTTTATTAAAGTGTCCATAAGTGATGTGGTTATAATTTCTCTCTGGCTTAACATAGGCTATGGCACTAAATGTTATTTCTTGCTTGATTTTGTTCTCTTATCTGTGCAATACACGGTTATATTTGGTATACTACTTCCACTAATATGTCTGATTTTATTTTCTTCTCCTTACCCCATGATTTCTAACAGTTTGTTGTTGTTACATAATGAACAAGTGTAGTTTACACTATAAATCATAGAATGAATGGACCCTATAATCTCGTAAGTATCTATTGCTTTTTTATCACTTCATGCTAACGTTTGTCAGATTGGAACATTTTTGTGTTTACTATTTGTTGCACTTCTATACACAGGCCCAACACTGAAGTATGGGGACCACCAATCCAATTACTTGATGCAGCGGACATTGTTGACGAACATACCTGTAACCAGATCAGCAACCCTGAGACTCTACATAGATATACTGTAAGCACCCTCACCTTTTTTAAGGTTTAAGTCCCCTGGTTTCATGCCATTTACTCTAGTTCGGTTGTTTTTTTGTCAGAGGCACTAGGATGATTATAACAAGTCCAGACATGCAACAGAATCCAATATAACAGAAACAGAAGGATATAAGCAACCGTGAACTTCAAATCTCATCTTGTATCTACCACGGGTATGGATATTTTAATACGAGGCATATGATAGTACACTTTGTCTTTGAGTAGACAATCAAAAAATTTAAACAAAATGTCTGTTTGATAGATTGTTTCACCATTTCTCTGAAATGATCTTGCTAGTCTATTAGAGGCACACGTCTATTTCTAATTTTACTGAGGCACTATAATAGTTTGTCGATGATTACAACAATAGCACCTACCTAAGTTTGTGATCCAACTTCACATTGAGTATGCTAGTTAATATCAGCCACACTATTTAAATGCTTATTTTGTTTTTTGGTAAATGCTTGTCTATCAGTTTAAGGAGCTTTAGTAAGGCATGCACTTCTTTTTTTACTGTATTTGCTAGATCTCCGTTGTCCTGTGCCTGCCTAGTTATGCTCCCAGTCGTCAGATTCTTTACATTCATAATTCGCGCATTCTACTTTGACCAGTCTGCATGAGGTCCTTGTGTTGAGTGCTTATATTGCTATATCAGACCAAATAATCTTTTGATTTTTTTTTTGAGAATGAACATAGTAGTTTTGTTCCTTTGTATGATGTTGTAACTTTATTTTATCTTAGTTTCAGCCTTCATCAAGTAGAGCAGTCATTTTACAGAGCAGAAGTGATAGTCGCACATGATCTAATCCCTCTATGAAGTCTACTATTCCAATTATTCCAAAAGAAAGAGATGTATGAGGCCCTGCTGCTACTAATTGCTTTCTTCCTTTTAGCAAAAGGACTGATTTGAAATTTTTTGGTTTTTGTTTACCTTGGTAATTATGTTATAAGATGTTTCTTTTTGTTTCAGATTGCAAATATAAATACGAAGGCAGAACAGAAAACAACTACCTCAAGTGTAGATCTCTTTGGACAGAGCAGCAGTGACAGTGTGTATTGCTCATGCAGGTACACGATGTCGACTGTTCCATACATTATAGAAGAAAGAATTTTTGGTGCTGCACTCCCAAATGCACTTGATGTAGTTGGATAGGAAGCCAACAGAACAGATGCAGTAGTCTCCATAGCAAAGAAGGATTTATCTGAGTTGAAGGACATGCAAGCTTTGACGGAGCATCTACTTAATAATATCCTCAACGGGTCTCGTGGTAAGCTCGTTGTTACATGTGAGGCGATGCGAGCTCCCTAAAAGAAACTTTTTAAAACGGAGATTATGTTGTTTATCATCTGTGTTGTACTCCGATGATGCTTTACGAGCTACGAAATTTTTTAGGACTATAATAATTTACTATTTTTCCAGTTATAAGTTTTTTTCCATAGTTCCAGAATTTATTTATCATTCTAGAGAATCTTGTGTTCTTTGTTTATCCACTTTTATGTCTTGGCAATGGATCTAAGTTAGATAGTCTTAAATAGTTGCAGGCCCACAAACGGTTGTACCAGTCCTTGATGTGCTGCCAATCAACAGTCACGGGCCTACTCTAACGCCATTAAATAGTGGGCTTTTGCTAGTACTTATTAAACATTAAAAGGCCAGAATAGTAAAGGACCAGATCCGTGAAAGACAAGAACAGTAATAGGCTAGAATAGTAAAAGACCATAATAGTAAAATGCCATAGCAATAAAAGGGTAGGACATTAAAGCACCAGGACAGTAATAGGACGGAACAGTAACAGACCAAAATAGTAAGAGGCCGGAACTATAACATGGTAGAACAGTAGCAGACCAGAACTGGAGCAGGCAAAAACAGTACCAGGCCATAAAATACGAGGCCAAAACAGTACTAGGCCATAAACTTAGCAGGTCGCTTATGGGCTGAATAGTAGAAGGCCCGAACAGTGAAAGGCCAGAACAGTAAAAGGTCGTAATAGTAAAAGGCCATAAGGCAAACCACGATGGGATGTGATAAAAGTGGCGGGCCGACTTCAGGTCTTAACAGTACCAGACCAACTTGGCACAAGCCAGTAATGGGCCGCACAGTATTAGACCCAAGTGGGCCTACTGTAGGCCGAAACTATGTCGGGCCTGAAAGTTCACGAGCCACAGCTGGCTGCACTAATAGGCCCATTCCAAATAGTGTAGGATGAAACAGTAACGGGCCGTTTTCTTATTAGGCTCTCGTAATGGACCGGCCCACTTACTAATTCGCAGGCCTTGGCTAGACCTGGTTTCTACCACGGCTTATGTGACTGTTAACGGCGGTAACTGGGCGTTAACGGTGTTTGACACGCGGCAATTTGCATGACGTCAGGAGTTAACGCAGTTGGCAAACAGATCTACGACGGAACAAGTTTTCGTGGCTGAAGGGTGCGATCCACGACGGTCGAAAATAATTATAGATTCATTTGTGATGGGGCTTTAACCACGAAGGCCATCTGTCGTAGAAGACTTTTAACCACGAAAATCGCCCGTTATAAAAGCCAACTTTTCTTGTAGTGTGTATTGATTTCTATGAGATTACAAAGGGTGACGAGCTCAACAATGTGGGCAGCGAGTCACCCCGATGGGGTGTATAAAAGTGTATATGAGTGGAGAGTACCCTAGGGTGACTTATATAGTGCTACCTCGCTAGGGTTTACATGGATCACATCGAATCAGTTAAGGTTTTGGTGATCTTAACCTAATTCGACTAGGCCTAGCTATGCTTCTATGCCTTCGGCATCCAGTCGACGTTCTCTTCAGTCGCAACGCTTTCGGCGCCGTACTAGCAAGTCCACTCGTCATGGGTATGGCCATTCGAATCCACCTCCTAGGAATACCCCGTTGTCATACTAGATGACCCGGTACGCCGCTGGCGCGAAGGTCAAAAGCGAGATAGTATCTTAGCCACAGGTGTTATCCACCATAATCTTAGATAATGTTAGTACGAAATAATATACATATTGTAATCATATTCATCATGTAGCGTCCCTATTGGTTGTGTGCTCGACTAAGACAAAGAACAACACAATTCTACCTGCATCGCTCTTTTCTTGGAGACACACTTGTGTTCGTCTAGAGCAATGCGTCATTGGGTCATGTTCGAGGTGGTTTATCTTGTTTTATTGTCCACGCATGTTACTATATTCAAAGTAAACAATAAGAACATAAGCAACCTAGCAAAATATTAATTATGCTTTCATAGCAAACATAAAGAAATGCACATAGTACATGAGATAGTACCATATATAAATATTCATTTTCGCAGCATGATCATCTTCGATAAGAAGCACATGTGAAAGTGTATAATTTTCTCTTATGAAGATACATCAAGATCATCACTACCTCAAATAACATGAAGTAGTGCTACAATTAAAGGGAGTGAGGGGTAATACATGTTAATTCTAATATCTTGGAACAAACGCAAGACCATGCTACCCAAAAGAGGAACAATGAATGCACCCATAGCTCAAACATGTGAGTTTGGACCCCAAAACTATGATAAATCTTTACTCCATTCTTGTTGTGATACTATATAAATCTCTTAAGTGACAAATTCCAACAACCTTAGCCACTTATAATCTCATGCATCCAGTTGGGCAGTCAATTAGATCCTTCATGTCAACCTACTAAGGAGACAAGTACACAGTATGTAAATATAAACTTTTCAAAATGACTTTCTAACAGAACAATAAAAGAATATCTTGTGCATAACACGGATATGGACAAGCTCATAGTTGTGCAATTTCTTCTATAATATAAGATGAAATTGACATACTAGAATCAAGGAACGAAAGTATCCCTTTCATAACCAAAAGGTAAGAGAATAAATTTTCCCTTCATTCTAATAATATAAGTGTCCCTGAACCCTGATAGTCCAAATCCTAGAAATATGCTTAAGGGGTACTTAAATTCATTCAATTAAGAAATGGCATGCATCACAGGGTAATTCAATAGATAGCATATATGTTTCACAGTGTTAACGTTTCTTCCTAATTAAAGTGAGATGCATAGACATTATTAACCATTATCAAGTGAAGTAGTAAACGACTAAATATTAGTATATCACAAATATACATCATAAAAAAATGTTTTCTTATACAAAATTCTAAAGCTGGAGAGTAGAAGGAAACACAATAGCTGGTAAAAGGTATTATCGTAAGGTGAGGACCTTTCACAACAAACAACACATATGCCTGTAGGAGCAGATTCATCCTCATAGTAATGGACATGGATGACACATAACAAGACAAGGGACACATTAGTCAGTAAAACAAAAACAGCAACAAGACCATCAGCTTCATCCTCATTGTAAAGGCAGGACAAACAAAATTTAAGAACTAACTGTAACTCCTCCAGCTTGTGCATTCTTCTTCCTCATCACCATACTTGTCCTTTCTAGTGCAACCCATATAACTTGTAGCACCAAGGATTTGAGGCATCCACTACAAGGACATGATATAAGGTAAAACAAACAGATGTATAGCAAAATCATTTGTTTGGTTATGGTTTTCATGGCTTCAGAGCTTACTCGGGCAACCCTGATAGTGTTCTGGGTGGCTCCTGGAAAATCAAAAACCATTTTCAGATATCAAAAAACTCAACAAGATGAGAACAAGAAATAGCACATTCTATATTAATAAAAAATTATCTTGAGCAATATATTCCACAATACCTTGTAGATCATCAGACCCGCCAAAAATCACATTATAAAGTATGAAACTATGCACAATTGTACACAAAAACAACATTTGAATATGTAGGGTTAATGATAGAGATATATATACTTACTTAGACACAATACATAACTTAGTGGGGTTTTGGAACCATGCGCTTGCCGGTCAGGACCATCATCGAGATATCCGCCATATGAAACACTCAAATCCTGCAAGACGACAAGCACCACCCACAAACACACGCCTCACTTTCAAACAAAAATTCAAAAAGAGGCATCTTACCTTCAAAATCTAGTTACAGGATCTCTCTAGAATCACCATCTCATCAACATGGCATGGATCTTATATCACTCAATATGATCTACCTCACCACTGCCAACAATAGCCACATCTATTAGAACCTAGCGTGATTGATTTATTACTGAAAATAAACAAGATTACAACACAATGAAGAGGATATGAGGACTATCTTTTAATATGTCCAAGTATTTCATATAAAAGATATAAAACTACTGGAAATAATAGTGGATATTGTAGGGCAACTTCACTATGCAGCACGACCAGATAAGGAATCTCATTGTATGAATTAAGTAATAAACTACAGATTAGAACAACATTGATTCATCCATTTGGTTTTCAAACCATATAAATAAATGGCACGGATATAAATAAATAGCATATTAATTCATCCATGGAGTCAAGCTTTACATAGCACATATATAAATAACTCACAAATCAGACACCTTTTTTTACACGAACCAGCTTACTAAATAGCTATCTTCAGTTGTTCTTATTCTGGCTCAATCCAATAAAATCAACTCAATTCAGAGTAAGTGAATCAGGGTATTTTTCTGCCATGGTGATGCACTGTTTATATCAAGAGAAAAATCCTGACAACTTAGAAATATTTAAGATAAACCAAACCATCATCACAATTATATTCAAGATGACGATTTAAGTTTATCATCTGTCCTACATACTGGAAAATTCTCCTTAATACTATAATACATAAAAGCATCATATGGAAGGGATAACTAATTGAAAAATCATGCTAGCCACCTGGAATCACTCTCACTACTACGCCAGGTGAAAGTAAAAGAATTACTTCCTGAGAAAGGTTAAATTGGTAAATTGTAGCTTCATAACCAAAAGGTAAGAGATTCAAGCCTAAAATTGTGATTATATGATACCAGTACAACTAAAGTTCAAACTAACAAATCCAAAACTTCACTGCCCAAGGGAAAATCAAGGAACATGCACCTAGAAAGCATCTAAACCTTTTTTATAGAAAAGACTGAGATACTTCACTTGAAGAAAATGGAGAAGAATGCAATTGTAGATTCTAAATCATCATCGGGCAAAAGAATATAACAAAACCTTCACATCACAAACAACACTATCCATCAGGCAATAACTGTAGACTCTAAAATATATGCAGGTTCCTTATATGTTTATCCAAAGAAACACATAAATATTGCAGGGAACAATATTTCACTATCCCATCTTTTTTCTTCTCAAATACATGATACACCAGGCCCATTTTTACTTGTTTTCCGTAGATATCATTCAATGCCTACTTTTAGTGACTATATGCTACTTAACTTAAATTTCCAAAATAGCCTTAAGATAAGAATTCTAGGGAACTCTCATGTAACTCCAGACTGTAGTACTTCTCAAAAACTTCAAGATGGAACAGAACTTCCATATTCCGTAATAGTTTTAGTTCCATTCATGCATGAGTATAAACACCTTTGAATTTTGAAGATAAACAGTGTACTACATAAATATATTTAAAAACAGTCACATGGCATATAAATTTTTTGAGGGAAAACAATAGTAAGCACCACATGTTACGGTATATAGAAATTAGCAACTTCTCCACACCTTAGTTCGAGTGAACATTCTTGGACAACTTGGGTCTATTTACAAGAACATTCATGGAATGCTAAGATCAATTTACACAATATAACTCTAACCATACATCTAACTTGGACATTTTTCTTATATGGAAAGTTGAATTCTCGTCGGTTGGTTTGAAGATCTATTTACACTGGTATATCGTAAATAGCACATGCATCAACATCGTTAACCAGTTCTAAGCATGGAAATCACTATCAAATAATAAGGCAAAAGATAACAAATGTACACAAAGGTAAATAGATCAAACTTCGATACGCTAGCCTATACAAATTAAACACAGCATCAGAGGCTAGAAAATTCTTACCTTTTCCTACATTTAGTTAGTACTTAACCTTTTCTCCAACTACCACGTGCATACCTTCACCAAAGAAATCGATACAGCCATATTAATGCTTTCAAATGCAGCGATAGAGTTATGCATTATTACTGCGAGAACAGAGAACTTGAACAAATTAGGATAAGTGAGAATATAAAAGCCGAGTGTACCCAACAAAGACATTTGCACCACTACATCCTCTCACAAGAGATATCCAAAGGCACATAAGCTATAATTCTTTGGAACAAGCCACTTCTACAATAGTCTATCTCCGTACAGAAATATCAACTTCCTTTACTACACTATAAGTGCAGTCTCTAGGTTTATAATCCACATCTCACTCACATAACAAAATATAGGCTAAGCTAAGAAAATAAAGCCTACAACCTTCCCGACAGTAAGAGGTAATAGTAGTAATAGCCGTCAGATTATGTGAAACAGATGGTTCATATTAACTTGGAAGGTATTAAATTTACTCAACTCATAAAGTGAAGCCAAGTAACCAAGTTTCTCTCATAGTGTGCTTGCATCTTAAAAAGAAGCATGCAAGTTTAAATCCTCCGATGTTTTGGTTGAATGATGCTCCGCAGTGTAGTGTAGAAGATATAGTAGCATGCTAGACATTCAAGGATCAGCTGAAAGCAATTTACAAACCATGCTTGTGTTACTGGACCAAGATTTTTGATGTCTTAAAAAACATGGCCACTTTTTTAGGGTGTTACTAAACCTATATAAACAAGAAAACATCTTGAAAAAATACAAATTGAATTCTCTCATTGAATGACAATCAGTTATAGAGACCATCTAAAGACCAGGAATAGTCAAATAATCAAGTTTCACAACTTGTCTAATGTTGTGTGAGTCCTTTCTTGATTAAAGCAAACTCTCTACAAATACTAACCATCTTTTTCATGACTATTTAATACTTGGAGACATGTAATAGCAGTAACTTGTAAAAGTCAGAATTTGGAAACTTCAATCAGAGCTATCTGCTAAGCATACAATCCTTGGCTTGTACATGCAAGGCCTAATACAATCGTAAAATATTCAGAAAAAGGGTAAATATAAAATCTCACAATCATACTCAAAGGTGAATTCAACATCAATGAGACCAGAGCATCCAAGTACTCCCCATGTTCAGCTAGACATCGGCTCGTTAATATATCCAAGAGTACCTACAAGCTACAATAACTGTCACGCTATGTCGATGAAAACGGAGGCCTCGTTGACACCCAAACCCTAGCTGCAAAATAAGAAGAGCATGGGAAGAGCAAAGCCACAAGGAAGACAGAAGGAGACGAACGTCAAGCACGAACATGAATCATACCTGGCTTGGGATGGTGGTCGCTACATCGCTCAGTGTGTTGGCTGCAGGCGTTGCTCGACAGCTAGGCCTTCTCCCACCACTTCTTGCCCTCCTCTAGGTCCTCCCGCATCCTCTCCTCCTAGCGAAGAAGAGCATGGACCCTTTTGCGCCCCTTCACCACATCCTCTCCCAACAACGCTGCCCTCCGCCAGATTCCTTGGTCCGCTCAACCACCTCTTCCCCCTCAGCAGCAGAGATGCCCCGCCGTCTAGGATGTTGACCCAGCTCCGCTGCCGAGCGCGAGCCATCAAAGCAAGGGAAGGTGAGGCGGGTGAGGGAGAGGTCGGCAATGAGGGAGGGCGAGGCTAGTGGGTGAGGGAGAGGCCTCGTTGTCTAGGACGTCGACCCAGCTCCGTCGCGGCGCTTGAGCCATCGTCGTGGCGCAGGAGCGAGGGAGGGCGAGGCCAGGGGATTTTTGGCGGTGGCGTGAGCGAGGAGAGTCGGGATTAGAGAACGGGTGGAGGCATCTAGGGCTTTTACCGAGTTGGAAACAATCCCACGAAAATTCTAGCGACGCGAACGAGAAAGTGGCACTCCCTCTACACCACGGACCCAACCAAGAAGGTCCATTCACTTCGGCTGTGAATTACTCAAGAAGGGGCTGAGGTGGGGTATTGGTGATGGAACTAGTGTCAGCATCATGAGAGACAACTGTATTCCAAAGTTTCAACAGGGCACAATCAAGCCTTTGACACCAATTCCGAGTACGACCAAGGTCCGTTACCTGATGAATGAGGAAGGTACGGAATGGAAGGTGGATATTGTGCGTGCCTTCTTCCATGAGGAACTCGCCGAGGCTATTTTACAAGTCCCTATCAGCCATCATGGAGGGGAGGACTTTGTCTCTTGGCCACATGACAAGTTCGGTCAGTATACCGTCAGGTCAGCATACAATCTAACTCGCACGGAGAAGTTCTATACCCATCAAAGCTCGGTCGGGAAGGGCGCAAGCTCGGACAGATCGAGTGATGAATCGAGCTGGAAGGCAGTTTGGGCGGTGAAGGCCCCTGGCAAGATGAGGGTTGTGTTGTGGCGAATGATCCATGATTGCCTTCCAACCGGTCACCAATTGGTTCGAAGACACATCTCATCGGAGGGCCAGTGCCTATTTTGTGGCCATGAAGAAAGAGTGGAGCACCTGTTTCTCCACTATCCCTATCAACACCCGGATTTTTAATCCTAGATGCCCGTTATGCCATACCTCGCAATCCTAGGATTACCATTTTTGCGAGACATAACGGATTGGATATCACAGTACATCATCCATTACAAACCATACATAAGGTCTTACACAAATACGGATCCCATGATCCAGTCTTAATACAACAAACAGCGGAAATAAAAGATAAGTGTAGCGGTGGGGTCCATCTTCAAGGGCACAGGCAATGCTGACGAAGGCAGATAGTCCTAGTTATCATAGCCGTCCTGCTGGCCATCATCTTGATAGTCTCCTTCATAGTCTGGCCATGAGAATAGCTAGGGACAAAAGCCATGAGTACTCTTTAAGTACTCGCAAACTACCACTAACAAGTAATATAGTTCTAGGTTAAAGTGCTAAATCTAAGTTTAATTATAAAGTTAAGTTTGAAACCTAAGCTGAGTTCTGAAGCAAAGAAAGATAAAGTAAATTTCTATAATCACTTAAGTTGGGAAGCTATTGTCATAAACACAACTCTGTTGTGGTCAAGTCAAGATTCATCATTCATTTCATAAGTTGTTTGGAAAAACATCTGACAACGAAACAGTATGGCCATTCCAACTGTCCATAACCGCGGACGCGGCTATTCGAATAGTTTGACACTCTGCAGAGCTGGTACACTTTCACCACAAGATTCGATACATCTGTCAGGGATAACCCTGAATCATCATACTTAGTATGCAGATAATCAAACATAACCTTTCCTTTACACACCCCAGTATAAGTACCTCTCCTATGAGCATGGCCTCCCAACCATGACCATCAGTCATCTTGGGCACTGCATAGGTGGAAAACATTGAGAGGTAGCCTCAGCTCAAACCTCTCCCACGAGGGAACTAATACCAATGCATATAAATTTCCAGCTAAGCCTTACCCAATTCAGGTAGTGTGGTTGTACGGTAAATTTGGAATGGTATCGCATCCGAATCTAACCATCAGTTTTATTAAAAGGGTTAAGGCTCATGCCTCAATACTACACCATCATAAACCATTTGTGTTTCTCAACAAATGTCAAACATCTCAATAGAATGACTCATCATTCCAAGGTTTTCATAATTCATTTTCACAAAGTGTTCCCATCTAAAGTGACTCAAGTTTTTGATCTACTCTAAACTACTAAGTTAAGAGTGTTCACTAAGGTGGAAAAGATGGGTTCAATCTCATGCCATAGAATGACATCTAAAGGGGTTCTAAATAGGTCAAGTTTTATACTCTTTATGCTACCTTTAAAACAAGTAAAGAGCTTTGGGTAAAGTAAAGGAAGTAAAGCTTGAAGATAAAACTTGGGGTAACTAATAGTCAAAGGGGTATGACTCAAGTATGCCTATAGCATCTTGGATCAAGTTAACTAGCTTAAATTCTAGCTTGCTACAATATCTTGCCTTGGTTGGTGCAGTGGTTGAAGTTTTCTTCTTCTTCTTGGTTGAACTCCTCCTCCTCGTAGACTTGGTCGGTACTATCGTCTATAAAATACATACGGAGTACACAATCACCAAACAATACTTAACTAGTCTAATTAGCATTCTAAAACACTCACTGGATGATCTATTATCATCACAAGCATCACAAGTTTAATTTAATAGTTTCACTCCTTTTAATTTATAAAAGTAATTTCTACTCATTGAATATTAACTAAGATTTAATATTCACCACTTAAAATATGGGATCATGTGGACACATGTCATCACCACATATTCTAACATGTGGGAATGTAATTTAAGGGTTGGATCATAATTACTTTGGTTTAAGTTTAATATTTAATGATTTAAAGTGACTAGAAATGCCTATATAGCATTAATTTGGTACTAATCCAAAGTCACTGCATGTCAACCTTAATATTATTACATACTTAGATAGGTATGATGAAATGTGATTTTTGAGAGTTGGAATCAACTCAAAATCTATCTTGGTTGATTTTATAAAAAATGTTGCAAGGTGCAATTGCTTCTGTTTTATTATTTTTACTAGGAGAGATCTATAACTCTAAATGAATTAAATCCAACGGGCTTGGATAGATCTTTTCAATACCTTTCAGACAAAATTGATTTCAGCAATTTGGATTTGTAAATCTCTCTGAATTGAATTTCAAACTCACAGACAGAACTAAGTTTAAACTAAAAAGAAAAATCCTAATTCAAACTAACTGGGTCGCGCGGGAAACTCTAACGGGCCGGCCCAGTGTCACTCCGCAGCGCGGAGCTCAGCTGACAGGGGGGTCCACAAGTCAGTGGCTCATAACGCGCGAAGCGGTACGGGGCAATGTGGGACGTTGGATTAGAGTGGGGATCAACGGCTGTGGATCGTCGTCGACGATGTACCTGTCGCCGGCGAGCTCTAACCCTAGCGGCTCGGTGGGGGTGCATAGGGGGCGTACCAGGGCTCCAGCGACGACGGCGAGGCGGGCAAACGGTCTGGTGGTCGACGGCGAGCTCAAGGACGGTTGAGGCATCTCCGGGGGTGGTCACAATCAGCGGCGCCCTTCTCCACCAGAGGCGGCCTGCTCCGGTGCAATTCCGGCGAGCTGCTACTCCCCGTGCTCCGGCTAGAGGTGTGGGACGATCAGTGAGGTGAGGGGAGTGGAGTGGTGTGCTGCAAATGGTTGGGGGTGCCCTCCTTTTATAGGCTCGACGGCGAGGCCAAGAGGGATGGGCAGGCGACGGTGGCGACATGGCTACGGGCGGCTAGCGGCATGGCTGAGGGTGGCGATCGACGCACGGTCTCCTGGCGGTGCTGTAGGAACTTAATGCGGGCTTAGGGGCGGTGGTATGCGATCGGGGGCAGATGGCGCTCTGAGCGGCAGAGGAGGCGGTGTCCACAGCGAGCGGTGGCTGTGAGGCGTTGGGCGGCGAACGGGCATGTCCAGTGTGCTCCCTGGGTTGTGGCGAAACGGTGGGCGTGGGCTGCGGTCGAGCGGCGGCTTGTGCATGCGTGTCGGGCGCGGCGCTCTGGCGCGTGCTCGGCATGGCACGGTGGCACAGGGCGCGTTGTTTTCTTGGTGGTCCACTGCTTGTCCTGGCTCGGGGAGGGGACAGTGGGTGGCGGTGAGGTGTTGGCTACCTCCTAGACATGGCGAGAGAGAGGGGGTGGTCTGCTGGAGTGAGGGCATGGTCGGCCGACGAGTTGGTGCTCGGCATGGCATGGCAATGCCACTAGGGGTGTAGGGGATGGGTTCTAAGGGCCTGGTTTGATCAAGAGGGGACAAAGAGATTAATTGGAGATCAAATGGGGCAAAACCCTGTTGCAAACAGTGAGCTAGGATTTAGTGCTTGATTCTGTCTGCTAAGTGTTTGATGAAATGGCCGCATGAAATTTCTTTTTGAATTTTGAAAAGATTTTTGGTGGGTGTGCTAGGCATAAGCTTGAGACTCTGTGGTTGCTTGGGTTTTCAAAATTGAGCTTGTTTGAGTGGTTTTTGAAATAGTGGGATCTTTCCATATGAAATAGATTCAATTTTAAACTGTTATTTAAAATTAGCATTTGAATGTTTTTAGCAGATCACAAAGTGGGTCTTGGTACCTCATTATGTGTACCAGCAAGGGGTGTAAAGATCCACAATTGTTTCTGTTAAGTTTTGAGTACTAGGAATAGCCAAAGTAGGCATGATAGTTAATTTGGCCAAAATGACCATTCATTTCAATTATTCATTTTGAGTTTTTTTTTCTTTGGGAAAAGTTTGGAAATGATTTAGATGATGTTTATTTCATCTAATAAATATTTTACAATCAATGAATCACAGAACCATGGTAATTTAAATCAACTCCTAATTTAAATGCACATACACATGAATGCTTTCATATTTTTAATTGGAAAAGTTTTTGTTAACCATAATTTTGATGATTTCGATCTTGATAAGCTTGGATTAAAGTTTTGGGATGTTACAATCCCTTTGCTAGAAGAGTGTGGAAGCAGATAAAGGAAGTCTTCCCAGTCAACCTGGCCAGGAAGGACATGAAAAATGCCCGCCAATGGGTGTTCGATTTTCTGAAGCGAGAGTCAGAGGTACATGCTACGGTTCTTGATGTTACCTTCTGGCATATTTGGGAGGCGCGTAATAATGTGAAGAATAATGGAGGGCATGTTGAGATCACCTCTGTGGCGAATAAGGCATTGGCATTGGCAGATGATCCTCACACACCTCTACAATCAGTCTGTGTTGAAGAAATCAGCTGCATTGAGCCCCAACGCTTGGTGGTCTCCACCTCGTGAAGGTATCATTTGTATCAACGTCGATGCGGCCCTGTTTCCTTCTGACAGTCAGATGGGATGTGGGATCGTTATGCGCAACCATGCTGCTATTTTCCTTCTCTCGATCAGTGAGGGGATGGACTGCTGCCTGTCGCCGGAGATAGCTGAGGCGATTGCCATGCGGCGTGGCCTGGTGGTGGCTAAGGACCATGGAGTTTTGAAGGCTATGGTGGTGTCAGATTGCCTTTGACTCATCAACCGAATCTCCTCATCTCAGGTTGATAGATCTATCATTGGTGTTGTGGCAGCTGACATCAAATTTCTAGCGGCAGACTTCATGTCGTGTTCGTTTAAATTCAATCGTCGTGAACTGAATGTGGTAGCTCATAAGTTAGCTCGAAATGCCGATGCTTGCATTTGTAATATTTCAGTAGGTGTTATCCTGAAACTGATCCGTGGTGAACTATGTAATGATGTTGGTTGATCAATAAAATTCCACATTCCCAAAAAAACCACATATAGACCCAGACGTCATGGATTGATTTACCTAGCTGAGATGTAGAAGAGAACGGAAACAGATCTAACGGTGCTAAGTGGACACAGGGTTAGAAATTCACTGTGCGGGAACGACCGAGTGCCCTGTATGCGTGTGCCACCGGGGAGCCGCTGAGAGGCCGGGTAGCCTTGCGGCGGTTAGTTACTCCCTCCGATTTATATTAATGACCTCAACTTTGTCTAGATTCGTACGCATCTAAGTATTTAGAGATGCATTCGTATTTGGATAAAGTTGATATCATTAATATGGACCGGAGGGAGTAGTAAGGGCATGTACAATACTATAAAAGACGGGTCTTTTCTTAGCCTTCCATGTAATCTAGATAAGGTAATAAAAATAAGTTGTACAATATGTCATCTCTTATTGTCATCTCTAAAATTAATTTGAATTGATTAATTATACTCTCTCCGATCCAAATTAATTGACTCAAGTCTGTCTAGATTTGGATGTAGCTAGCACTAAAACATGTCTAGATACATCCGAATCTAGACAAATCTAAATCAATTAATTTGAATGGGAGGGAGTAGTACTAAGAAATTGTGCTGATTAGGGAAGGCACAAGTTACAATGGAGAAAAATAGTATTGTCTAATTTTTAAGAGATCATTTCTTAGATAAGAAAAGACAAATTTCTTTTTTTCTCTCTCCTTCAACTACCGACGTGGCAAAGGTAAGGGAAGGGTGACGTCACTCGCACCGTATACAGGTCTAATATCCCATCCGTGTTGAAAACCAGCTGTTTAACAGGAACGACTATCACTAGCAGACACGATCATAGCCGTCCATTATTACCTCACCGTGTGTCCATGCTGTACGATCACCCATCTGCTCCACAAAAGGACTGTTCTTCAAAACCTTAACCCAACCTTAATCCTCTACATTCCTCCCCTTCCGCCGCCGCGCCGCCGACGCCGTCCGCACGAACGAGCATGCCCAACGCTTTCCACTGCCTCCGCCCCTCCCTCAAGCGCAAGCGCAAACCCAAGCGCCGCGGCAGCAAGATCCCCAAGAAGATCCGCGAATCGACGAACCTCGCAGCCGACGATGCCGCCGGAAGCGGAGACGCCTCCTTCGACCTGAAGAGCTCCGCCTCTGCTTCCACCGCTTCTGGTGGCGGTACAGGAATTGGAGTAGGAGGTAGCCTCGTCCAGCCGCTCGGGAACCTCCTCCTCGCTGCCGCCCGGCGCGCCAACCTCCGGGACTCTGGTCTCGGCGCGCTTCGCCCGCTCCCTGATGACCTCATCCTCGACATCCTCGGCCTTCTGCCCGCCCGAGACCTCGCCGCGCTCTCCGTGGCCTCCAAGGCGTTCTATGTCATCTCCTCCCACGACACGCTCTGGCGGGCCATCGTCCTCGCCGAGCTCGGCGGGGACTTCGCGTTTGCCGGCTCATGGCGCACCACCTACATCGCTGCCGTGTCCGTCCGCGCTCATTGCCCCCCGCACGCCCTTGAGACCAACGGCTTCTACTCGGGCTACCTCTTCCAGAGCTGGCTATGCGCCAACATGGAGATGCGGACCGAATGGCTGGAGCGGGACACCATTGACCGCCGCCGCGGCTTATCTGTGGAGAAATTCATCATGGAATACGAGGAGCCGAATTGGCCAGTGCTGCTTGAGGGATGTCTTGATACCTGGCCGGCGTTGCAAAAATGGACGAGGGAATATTTGCTGGAAGTCTCAGCTGGCAAGGAGTTTGCAGTCGGTCCAGTGAGCATGCCACTGGATAGGTACTTCCTGTATGCTGACAATGTGCAGGAGGAGAGGCCATTGTACCTATTTGATGCGAAGTTTGCTGAGAAGGTTCCAGAGATGGGGAGTGACTATGAGGTGCCCGTGTACTTCCAGGAGGACCTATTCAAGGTACTCGGGGAGGAGAGGCCGGATCACCGGTGGATTATCATTGGTCCAGTGGGATCAGGGTCGTCGTTCCATGTAGATCCTAACTCGACATCGGCGTGGAATGCTGTGATCAAGGGGGCTAAAAAGTGGGTGATGTTCCCACCGGAGGTGCCGCCACCAGGTGTCCACCCAAGTGCGGATGGGGCAGAGGTCACTAGCCCTGTGTCTATCATGGAGTGGTTCATGAACTTCTACAGAGCATGTAGGACATGGAAGAAGAGGCCAATTGAGTGTGTATGTCGGGCTGGGGACATTGTATTTGTGCCTAATGGATGGTGGCACTTGGTTATCAATCTCGAAGAGTCCATTGCCATCACTCAGAACTATGTGAGCAGGTTAGATTTCAAATTCTACACATTTCTTTTTTCTTCTTCTGTTTTTTTCACTTCATATCTGTTGCATATTAGGCTATATACTTATGAAGCAACCATCAGAAGTGCAATTACACAAGCTTTTGTCCTCATCAGGGAGTACTATTTTATACATTTTGTACAAACACATCCGCAAAAATGTGATCTCCATGCCGCTTATACAAATTAAGTGTACCAGTGGCGGCGCTATGATTGGCAGCAGGTGATGCCAAAAGGCCAAAACGAGTGACAGCTTGGGCAAGTGGGGTCATTATCATAGGTGGAATCATGGTGCTCATCATATTTCCATGATGTCGTTTGACATAATGATCAGAAAATAGCTTCGGCACTGAAGTGTACACAGCCAGAGTCACAAGAATTCTAATCTCAACACAAATTCAACTCAAAAGCAACGTCCTAGGTTCTAAGCTTCTCTGCACATATTTGTTTCTTAAAAAAGTACTCTGTTTGTTGACTGAAAACCTGGGTACTGGTCGGGTACGCTTCAGTTTAGTTATATGCATATGACTTCAGCATTGTCAGATATAGGCGATGTTACCATTGTGTCAGAATTATGATCAAGTTAAGAGATCTATTGATCCTCCAAAAGGGTTTTCTCTTTGGTTGAAGAACCTTGTTTCCTAGTTTATTCATGAAACCGTCCTTCACAATCACATAATTTTGATCGAGATTTGAGCTTTAAACCAAGGAAGTAGCCAGTCCTGGCTGTTTCTAGGGCAGTTACATGATTAAATTAATAAAATGAAAATTCTTTAACTATATGATTTCAGCAGTGAAGTTATTTTTGCATGGTAGTGTGCCATTTGCATGAAAAATATTTCACTTAATTAAACTCTTTCTCTTTCTTTCCTTGTGAAATGTGCAGGAGGAACCTGTTGAATGTTCTTGACTTTCTCAAGAGGCCCAATGCAAGGGAACTTGTGTCAGGAACCAAAGACAGGGTGAACCTGCACGACAAGTTCTGGAACGCTATCGACGCAGCTTACCCTGGGACGATTAGTCAGCTTGAAGTTGAAGCTCAGCAGAAGGCTGCTGATCGGAAGAAGAAAATCGCTTTCTGGGATTCTGCTGTCGATGCCAACACTGGAGGATTCAAGTTCTCTTTCTGATTCTCTCAGCAGCTAGGTCTGTGAAGTGTTGACTTGAAATTTTATCTCCTTCTGTTTAGTACATAGCAATCACATTCGATTTGCTCTAAGAACTTGGGGTCAATGGGCCTTTGAGCTTGCAGTGAAGCAGATTTTTTAGCTTGTTAAGGCTATGATGACCCGTCATGTTTAGCATCCTAAATTTCCGAAGAGTTTACTTTTGGGAACATTGCTCCCCATTGTTGTTGTAATGTACCACCATGTAATGTAATTTACATCATATACGTTGATCCTTTGATCTTCAAAAATTGAGTTGCAAATTGTTTGCATTTTGGCTACTTGACATGGACAATATTATAGCCTATAAGATGCTTGAGTACACTTCTGTACTTGATATATGTTTAATGCATTAGAGATGATGTCACATGGGTACCTGATATCTCCGCGAACATCAATGCTATAGTAGCATGTTGGCCGGAAATCCCAACCGCGAGAAAACATATTTTGAAATGTCAAAAAATTCAAAAAATAAATATCTACATGTACATTCGAATATTTAATGTTCATTCACAAAGTTTTCAGGATGAAAGAACATTCTATCTATCCTGTGCAAAAAAGAATTCTACCTGTCCCGTGTAAAAAAAACAAAAAATGTCACGTGAATAGGACAGGTAGAATGTTCTTTCATCCTGAAAACTTGTGAACGGACATAAAATATTCGAATGTACATGTAAAGATTTTTTTTCGAATTTTTTGACATTTTGAAATATGTTTTCTTGCAATGGGTGCAAATGCGCCCTTAAAACAGATTTGCACAGGCATCTCTTTGGTCTCAACAAAATGTCATTGTTCACATGAAAAGAAAAAAAAATGCTACGAGTAGAACATATGAGCTGCTTTATCTTTAGAAAATTACAGCGTGACACAGATCAGGCTTAGTTTGTTACAGTGACATATATAACTCTGCCTGGAGTAGAATCACTTTGTGGCACGGGGACAAATGATCAGAATATCAGATCCCTGATTCTCTCAAGTCACAGACTTAAATTGGTATAATTTTCCGATATTCTTGATCACTTGAAGGTTTCAGCCTTTCAGGAAACCATCGCTTGAAAATCCAACTTTTTGCATATACATCAGGCAGCAACAAAAAATTGCTACACAAAGGCTGCTGCTGGGTCATTGCACGGACGGGTCAACACAGCTGGCCGCGCGGTAACCCCAACATCTTCGAGGCAGTGGCCGTCTTCTTCCGTGGGAAAAATAAGACCTGCTCTAGGTCTTTGTCTGACATTATTTCATGCAAGTGTTCTAAACCATCTGAGGACCCCGAGAAGACCCGTGTCTAGAATAGGAGACCTTTGTTCAAGATCTGCGAGAAGAGGAATCGGCCAAAAATACCACATTGTTCCACAGTGTCTAACGTTCATTGAGCTAGAATAGAAGATGTATCTACTTAGCAACTAATTTATACATGCTAGAGACCCTTCTTCTGATAAAAATAATAAGACTGCTAAGAGACAGTGAAAAGTGAAAACTCGGTTTTGTGCTTACCTATGTCTGCTGCAACTCGATGAGCACACATGACCCCTGAAAATGCCACAGCAATCACACCTTGCCCAGGAAAACAGCTGTCACCAACACAGTAAAGGCCATCTATTGACTGTAAATCAGATACTGTAGCTTCAGTTCTACTAATCTTATATATCACGATGATATCACTTGGTACATTAAGTTAACCAAAAATATTGATCTTGAAATCTGTATTAATTATTAACTTACAGTAGTATTGAAAGGCATTCCCAGCAATCCCTTGGGTTTACCGCGTGGCATGGGACCATATGTACCATCATTCCGGGCAAGAAATCTTCGGTGAGTTTTTGGCGATCCTACCTGGCAGGCAAAACCAAATATTAATTGTATGTTGTATTACAAGACATGCTAGTACTGCAGATCAAAACATGCCCACTAAAGTTCACAGCATAGCATCAAAGGAATGTGTAATTAGCTCATGAAAGCACCCCTGATATATCATTTTACCTGGTTGGTGATGCATGGTGGTCTATCATGCACAATACAATCTCTTGCACAAGATGCACAAAGAAATTGTTGAGCACTCAAAATCTAACTGTGCTTTGGTTCTAAGACAAAATTCTGATACCTGACTATCTGTTACTACCTTGTTTAACTTGAACTGCTAGGACATCTTATATTTAGGAACAGAGGCAACACTTGATACGACCCATTTTGTTCAATTAATGCCCAAAACATTGCCCTATTAGTGTATGTATCAAACACTCTTCACTAGAGGTCATTATAGTGATTGCAGTTCAGACTAACCTAGAAATAATACCTTGTACTGGCTGAGTTGGCTAGTGCTGAGAATATAGTCAAGAAAAAGTGATAACTACACGAGATGAGATGTTCTGCTCAGCTTCCAATAATAATCATATTAAGTACTGCATCATCAATAGGCTAATCATGTTTAGAGATGGAAGTTTGGAACCTTTAGGGTACCCTCTATTTTAGTCTAGTTCAAACAAATGAACTATTTTTCTCAAAAAGTGATGATTTGTGAAAATCTAGTTCATTTTTTGTGTGTTAAAGAGGGTAGAGGGTACCCTAAAGGTTACCCATTTCCACGCTTGATCATGTTCGTGCTACTAATTACTACAGACTTACTCATGCTCCCTTGTCAATCTGAGGAATGCTAGCCAGCACTTTCAAGTTCAAACATAAAGTAGTCAAAATTAAGTAGTTGAAAAATATTTAAAGAATCCCAATATGGAAGGACTGAATATACCTCCTTGAGGACTATCGAGTCTTTAAGACCAGGAAATAACTTCTTTTCAAGCCTTCTTATGATCTCATTTGCCACAAGCTCCTTTTTCTGCTCATAATCCTTCCTAGGTAGACCCTGGCAAAGATGAAAGAAAAGCAGTAATATGAGCATCGGTCAATACTTACTTTCATAGAAAATGTGGTTTGCCATATTTTTCGACAGAATTTACAATTCAGCTGGAGCACTGACATACCTCCCAATCTTCTATGCCCGCAGTTGTAAATACATGAAGTATGTGATGTCCTTCGGGAGCCAAGGATGGATCAAGAACTGTAGGGATACTTAAAAATATGCTTCCATGAGGCTTCTCCAAGTTAGACCAGTCATCCTGCCAGTTGCACTCACAAATAAACTCATTACAGACCAAACTATTCATATCAAATTCACAATTAAATTTATAGTGCCTCTAACTCTCAACGATGGCATACCCAATAGTGCAAAACCTAGTGTTTACCTCCAGTACAAAATGGTGGCAATCAGTACCAGCAGGTAAAACAGACGCTTTGACACCCAGATGAATAGATAGGAAAGATGGCGCCTTCACATAGTTCTTCTGGAAGTTTTTCTCCTCTTCTGGAAGCTCTTCAATCTTCACAAGTTTGCCTATAAGTTCACGTATTTGTTAACTCCTGAAGGACGAAACTGAGTCCATACTTAAGCAGGTCTCACAAAACTGTTCACATTGATGGAATAAGAATAGCAAGTTACCAACCCAAGGGTTACACTTTTGGATGTTTGTAACACGAAAAATAAAAGTACGGCAAAATTAAAGTGGATGAAGAACATTGTAACAAGTAAAAATGAAAGAGATACTTTTTCTAGCTTGAAAGTTCCATTGAAAAATCTATATGCAGAATTACCAAATGTGTCCCATCTCGTGGCATTTGATATCACTGTTTTAGCAAAGAACTCCTTCCCATTTGATAACCTCACTCCAACCTGTAGTAATAAAATGTTCAGCTGAGAAAACAAAACGAAACTGCATATATTGAAAGACAGTAATATGGACTCACAGCTTTGCCGTTTTCAAGAATAACATTGGTCACATTCGCCCTGTAACGTATTTCACTGCCCTTTTCAACAAGGCCATTTGCCAAGGACACAGCAATACCACCAACCCCGCCAACTGGATAATTAATTCCTCCAAAGTGCCTATCGCACAAGACCTGTCATGTTGACTATGAGATAACTGAAGGATGAATGAATTTGAAACAAAGGTCTGGCTGATTAAAATCAACTTACCATGCTCGCATTGATCATGGGTGTTTGCAAGGCATTGACTGTGCTCACAATAAAACACTACAAACGCCATATGTTAGTTCAATTCTTCAATTAAGTAAAAGCTGAATGAAAATGTATGTGAGCGGAGAAAATTTTAACAAGTGAGTAAACTCACAAAAATCTCACACCTCAGCATCTATGAAGGATAGCAACTGCTGATCTTTTATGAACTTGCGAGCAATATCCCCAGCATTCTGTGGCAGATAATATGCTGCATCACAGGAAAATATATATGATTTTATTGTATCAAACAATCTGATTAAACATTACATAAGATGGCAAGCTTATTCTCTCACAGCAAATTACTTTTCTATTACTCTTAAAATTACAATTATTTCAACTTAAGTTAACAAATTGTTCTAAATAATTTCTCTGTGGAAAAAATAAGAATAAAACTTCTCATTGAAGAATATAAGGACGCATTTTCCATACCGAGAGTCAAGCATTCCAGAGGCTTCTTAAAAAACTGCCCGAAAAGGTAAAGAGGTTCCTCCAGGGACTTCAGTTCCAAAGAATTTAATGAATTGAAGATCTGTTCATATGAGACATAGCTGTAAGTTGTGAGGTTTGCATAACACAATAGTAACACAAAGGTGTCAGATACAGGTAGAGGATATAAAGACAGTACCTTCCAACATATGCCATAGAATTTCAGGATTCCTTCTTTTTCATGAGGAAATTTACTCATCAACTCTTTGATGAAGTCATTGTACTCCCTATGCACAAGAACGGAGAGATCACTAGGTAGATGGAAATGAACCGTAGAAGGGTCTGGTATGACTTCCATCTTACATCCAACTGCTTCTAGTGCTCGCGTAATCAAATTTAGGTTTCCCTATATATAACAGCACATGTCATACTTCTTACCAAATATCTTTAAAAAAATGCAATGGTGAATGGTCTGACAAAATTTGATAACGATATCAATATTTACTACTTCCTCCGATCCAAATTAATGTTCTCACATTTGTCTAGATTCGGATGTATCTAGTCATGTTTTAGTGCTAGATACATACGAATCTAGTCTGAGAATATTAATTTGGATCGGAGGGAGTAACAAGTAACATGTGAAAAGCATAATTGACACCCGCTAGTCCAACGCCATAAGCCAATGTGCGAGCATGTTCATGAGAGGCACATACGAGTACAGCACTGACCAACACTGTATTATAGCCCACAGCATGGAGCTCACACCCTGAACGTCCAGACATTTGCACTTGGTCATACTCATTGCCGATAAGCTGCTTGATCTAAAAAAAATGTCGATAGCTGCACAATGGTCTTCAGGCTCTCGATGCCCTCACAACTCCCCCTGTCAGTTCACACTCACATCCTTACCACACGAAAACAGTAGTACTCCTACTACAAATTTGCAGTACAACGCACTTCCAGTTCACCTCACTAGGCACAATAAATCAAACGCGCAAGCAGATGAAATCAACAAATTCACTGGTCGGAACCAAACTGTTACCGCGCAGCCGCCCACTTGCACTCATAATATTTTTTGTTAAAAATGCAGCAAATCAAAAGCCCCAGACCACAGTTCAGCAGAAGTGGAACGCCGGCGCTCAGCCGGTTCTCTGTCTCGCTCACCTTGTCGGAGAATCCGAACATGACGGAGGAGCCGACGTCGAAGGTGAAGCCGTCGCGGCGGTAGTACCCGGAGCTGCCCCCAGGTATGATGTACTTCTCGAGCACCAGCACCCGCGCCCCTTTCGCCGCCAGCTGCGTCGCCGCCACCAGCCCCCCTATCCCCGACCCTACCACTATCGCGTCGTATCGCACCCCTTCATCGCTTCCTTCCCCCACCAGCGTCTTCTCCGTCACCACCGCCGCCGCTTGCTTCTCCGACACCACCGCCAGTCGCCCCCTTCTGCCTCCGCGGGGTTCACCCCCTAGAGAACGGAGGCGATAGGGTTGCGGTGCGGAGGCGGCAGAAGCGGGGAGGAGCGGGGCGTGGAGGCTCCTCGCGGCGAAGGGCGAGAGGAGGAGCGGCATGGAGGCGAGGCGTTGGAGCGGATGCGGCTGGCTCGTCGTTTTGTGTGGTCTCAGCTCGAGGTATTTATAGGGGAGGGGGACTCTCCTCGCCGGCTTGGGTAGGGGAATCTGGCGGGGAGGGAGGAGGGTTTGATTCCCCGGCGGGAGGAGACGAAGAAGGCGAGGGACAATTGACGATACCCCCAGTTGGTGATTATGTTGATCATAACCCCTTTACACTGTCTCTGACATGTGGGCCCAAAGTGACCTGGGGGTTATCATCAAATTCCCCGGAAGGCGAGGAGGAGGGAGTGGCGGTTAGCGGAGGGAAGGGGTGAGGGGCCACGTGCGCTCGCTGACCGTGGGCCAGTGGTGACTGGGATCACTAGACTGGTGGTCATTGGTCAACCGTGGCTTCTCGAGAGTCAACCACAACTCGAGCCAACTACGGATTACTATTTTCGCGATTCAGTGAAATGCTAAGATCATCACAAAGAGACACCCTAAAACGCCCCGACTGAAAAATTCCAGCGAGTTTTTAGCATTTGGCCTATTTTTAAACCCAAATCCAGTAAATACGATCCGATAAGTAAAAAATTTACGGTCCACCAAAAAAGCTCCACTGCATCCCTATATCTGTTCAAAGGGTTGTATATATGTTAGGAACTGACCGGATTTCTCGGTTGACGCCCCGTCGTCCATACAGTCACCTACAACCGTCAATTTCTCGCATCTCCGGTCGTTTGAAGATTCGAGCACGCCGCGTGAAGATGTAGCCCGTACACTGCGCTGATACGAGCTTCTTACCGACGCGCTGCGTGGAGAGCAGACGGCCGTCAACATGCCAGTAGCTGCAACATAGAGCGGACGAGTGTGCGCGGCAAGCTAGCTCGATCAGAAGCTAGGCGACGACAGACGCGAGCGTTCCTAGAAGAACACCAAGATTCAAGGGAAAAGTAAAGAGTGGTTTCCTGGGTGTATTTACGGTGATTGTTCTATTCGTGTGTATTTCGTACCATAAAATCGGTTTACGGTGACTTGTATACATGTTTCTAAGGTTTGGACGCAGGGATGCTCTAAGGGTGTGTTTGGGGAGAATGTCATTTTGCGGCCTGAAAGTTGGGGCGCCTAGGCAACGCGGTACCCAAGTTCCCTGAAATTAATCGGGATGACTATAGTTGGTGTGCCAAATACTCAGAGGGTCTTTTTCGGCACGAATTCAACTTTACGTTTCAATACAAAAAATCAGGCTAATGGACGTCAAGTTGGGTCCTGTCAGTTCTCGTCGTTATGTCACCCCCGTCGCTTAGGTGTCAATTAGGCTTGCAGCGTTGGCGTCTGCATCATTACGCGTCTTCTTCTTTTCCGGAGCAGCAATCTGTGGGACGTCGCAGCCAGGGCGCAGAGCTGGGACGTGGACGAACCTGCTCGGCCCAGCTCTCCTCCCTGTAGACTTGTAGCGTTGACGTCTGCATCCATTACGCGTCTTCTTCTTCCCCGGAACGACAATCTGTGCTCGCGGTTATAGCGCAGAGCTGGGACGTGACGAACCTGCTCGGCCCGCTCTCCTCCCCATCCCGAGTTGGAGCCCGCCCTCACCATGCACGTACCCATGGCACGGTGCGGGGACGAGAATTGGTTCCGATAAGATCTGTCACCGTGTCGACCATGCTCGGTTCTGTTTTCTTCCTCTAGAATCCGAGCTCACGGTCGCCGTGGTTTGCACCCGCACCAATTCTGCCACCTCTGCCGAGGTATCTGTGGTAGCTCAAGTTCTGCCATGTTGGACCTATAAGAGAATTCGGAGCTGGGCGGCGGCAACCCATTGTTGAACCTGCAAGAAATTTGCTGAAGACTATGTGCCGCTCTAAGGTCTTCGGCTGATGCCAACGTCCACCACCGATGTGAGATCATTTAGTTACTTCAATAAAAAAAATCGACCAATTTAACTTGTTGATGTATTCCTTGAAAATTATAATATAATCGAGCACTAGAAATATTTTGTAGTGTGCATGAGCATGGTCAGTAATATAATTGAACACTAGAAATTTTAAGGCACTCCATATAAAGGAGTAGATTAATATAAAAGGTTCACCAGAGACACCACAGACATATTGTCTTATATGCCACACACAGGTAATAATTAACTAAAACAAAATAAAACCAGGGCGGCAGCAGGAGGCCGAGACATGGAAACGCCTAGCAGGGCAGGGGCATATCAGCAGGAGGCAGCGACAGTCTAGTCAATGGGATACATGCCAGTCCTGACATAATCTCAGAGGAATTTGCCGAAGGCTGCGTGCTGCATCAAGGTAATCGGCCTATGGCTTCTGCCTCCGCCTCTGCCAACGTCTTCCGCGTGCTGGATCATACTGTCGAGATCCACGTTGATTGCTCTGCCACAGTATGGGCAAAACAGTCTCCCCCTATGGTGGAAATGGATTAGCCCACACCGTAACCGCCTCAGCACGTAGCGGCTCTTGTTATCCCTGGATACCTTGCTATCGTCCACTTTATCATCATCCTCCTGTTGATTTTTAAGAACATAACTTAGAACTCATACATATGATTAAATTATATTACAACTCAAGAATTGACAACATATATATGTAAGACAATATATACGTGGATATCAAAGATAAAGCATCTCAGCAATAGTTTGATCCGTTCATATATCATTTCATCTCAACATAATTGCATCCGGGTATATGTAGAATAAAGATTGCGACCTCATAAGTTTATTCAGAGACGGCGTGAGTGAACCAAGTAACAATTGCACAACCTACATTGTTCTTGCACATCTCCCTAGGTTTACTAACTCGTCCCTGAAAAAAACTGACACCAATGTGTCTGCCTCTCTTTTGGGACAAATTTGAATCATTGGCCACAATAAAAAATTGAAATGTAATCGTAAAAAACAATATTCAGGAATATACATAGTCAGGTACAAAAACAGGCCTAAATATTGTAATTATAAAAAAACAAAACAATTGATCTTCAGATACATGTTAAAAATACTTATGATCAAAATCATTCATATATATGCATCATACCAGTCATTAAAAGACCAGAAACAATTTAAGAATTATATATGTAGTTCCAAATGAGAATAAATCTAGGGCCTCATAATTTGTTTCAGAGATGGAGTTGGTGAACCAAACTACCAACAACACAACCTATATTGTTTGTGTGCATTGCTGCCTCAGGTTCACCAACCCATCCCTAAAACACGACACCATCCTATGTGTCTTCCCTTGAACTCTTTTGGGGCAAATTTCAATCATCGGCCTCGGTAGTCATGTTGTTAGTAGTGGAATTGTGTCGAGAAAGATTCAATAGTTTGATATTTAAGTCGTAGTGTACTTCTTCTAGTGGTATCATGTGAACGTCGACTACATGACACTTCACCTATATGGGCCTAGGGGAATGCATTGTGTATTTGGATACTAATCATAGGGGTTGCCGGAGTGACAGAAACCTAAACCCCGTTAGGAAACTATTGCACAAGGGATGTAAGGGTCTTAGAGTTTAAAGTTGTGGTTAGGTTCTACCTTAATTACTTTCTTGTACTTACAGATGTTTGCAAGGGGTATAATCACAAGTATGTATTAGTCCTAGGAAAGTCGGTACATTAGCACAGGTTCACCCACACAACACATAGCAAGCGAAAGAAGATTAATCAACTATATGAAGCGAAAGCACTTGACAGTCTTCCCATGTGTCCTCGAGAACGTTTGGTCATCTTAAGTAATACAACGGCTTGTCCTTTGCTGCATAAAGGATTGGGCCACTTGCTGCATTTATTCCTACTGTCTTTTATTTACTCGCACTTTGTTTACTTGCTTTATCAAAAACCCCTAAAAATCCGTTTGCTAAGTATTTGCAGAGAATTCCTGATCCATACCACTAGCCAGCACCTTCTGCTCCTCGTTGGGTTCGACACTCTTACTTATCGAAAATACTGCGATACACCCCCTATACTTGTGGGTCATCAAGACTATTTTCTGGCGCCGTTGCCGGGGAGTGAAGCGCTATTGGAGAGTGGAACTGGTAAAGGAAACTTCTACTATGCTTATTGTTTACTTCTATTAGTTGCTTTATTTTTGTTATGGATAATTCACTGAGTTTCTTATTTGGTAATGCTACTACCACTGCTAAGGTAGTAGATAAACCACCACCTTCTGGGAATGATGTTTTTAAAATACCTACAAGAATTATTGATTGTGTTATGGATAACTACTATGTTGGGGATGGAACTATCCATCCCGGTAATCATTTACTCTTTATACACGAATTATGTGGGTTGTTCAAGTGTGCAGGTATTACTACAGATCAAGTTAAGAAGAAGTTATTCTCATTTATAAGCTGCTGAAGAATGGTCAAGCTGAGGAATGGTATAAGCTGCTGAAGAATGGTTAAGCTGGAAGGAAGAGCCGAGGAATGGTATAAGCTGCTGAAGAATGGTCAAGCTCTAGAATGGGAGGAAATAGTGCCTCTCTTTTATTCGAAGTTTTATCCTCCTAGTGAGATTCATAACGATCGGAATCAAATATACAACTTTTGGCCCCTTGATGGAGAGAGTACAGCTCAAGCTTGGGGGAGATTGAAGTTACTAATGCTCAAATGTTCCATTTATGAGCTCCCCAACAATATTATTATCAATAACTTTTATGCAAGGATTTCTCTTCATGATAAGGATTTATTGGACGCTTCTTGTGCTGGATCATTCACTCGCATGGGAGATGAAGCTAAATGGGATCTTCTGGAACATATTAAAGATAATGCTGAAGCTTGGGAGAATGACAAAGGTAGAAAATCAGGTATAAATTATGATTATGAATGCATTGAATCTTTTATGGGAACTGATGACTTTCAAAATATCAAAAATGCTTATGGTCTAGACCCTCAAGCTATTGCTTCTTATTTTAAGGCTTTTGCTTCCTACATTGAAGTGCCTAAAAAGAAGTGGAATAAGTATCATGAACCTTATAAAGACATTGCTAAGAGTGTTCCTGCAAGAAATATTCAAGTTTATACTACTAATCATGTCTTACCTAAACCTTACATTGAGAAAATCCCTTTTCCATGTAAGATGAAGGAACACTCTATGATAGCTAGTATGGTTAATGAAAGTACGAATGAAGCTGTTGAATCTGATAAACAAATGGTTAATGAACTTATAATAGCAAATGTGAAAGACTTTGTTATTAAATATGTAGAAGAGGGACGCACTATCCTTTGTAAGGATACCTCTAATATTGTTTCACAAAGTAGTGTTATGAGAGCTAGTATTCCTGTGTTTTCTGTTAGAATAAGTGATCATTGTTAAGTTTATGCATGATACTGAATGTTACTATGAGAGAGGCAAAAGTGTTCTTATGCATCTCAATAATATCAAGTTTCCTCGTTTTATGCTGAAAGTTTTTATGTTGCACTTCTTTTGCCTTCTTATGCAAGTAGCCTTTGGTTTCAACAACTTGTTTGTTTACAAAAATCCCTTGCATAGGAAGTGGGTTATACTTAAATGTGTGTATTTTTCCTTCTTAATGCTCTCTTTCACTTCAATTCATATTCCTATGTGAGCTTCTCCAAAATTATGATGCCCATCTTAATGGCTATAAAGAAAGAGCTTTTTGGGAGAAACCCAATTTGTTTTTTCTTTCAGTTTGTTTTTGTTTCTTTGAGTCGTGGAAGTTATTACTTTGGTAATAACCGCTCCTTATCCGTTTTGTTTGGTTTTTGTGTCAAGATCAACCTCTAATGAGAGAGAAGTAATATTTGGGGAAGTTGCTGTCCCGAAACAGATTTTTGTGCTTCACCGTAAAAAAATGTGAGAGATCTCTGTATGTCGGATTAGGCTGTAATTTTTTGTGCTTCTGCCCCAGGTTGTTATTTAACTTTCGTTAGTTTTTTACTTTTTGATTTGAGCAACAGAAGATGTTCTAAAAAATTGATCTTTACCAGCTGGTCTGTTTTGATAGATTTTGCCACTATTGCATTTGCTTCTTTAATCGATTTCCTTTTTAAATTTTTTGGGTTTTCGGAAGGAGTTGCTATAGTAGCTTATGTTTTTATGGTTTTCAGTTGAAGTTGCACTCAAAAGGTTTTATCTCTTCACTTATACTAATGTTGCTAATGAGAACTACGTGAAGTTTTGTGTGAAAGAAATTTCTAGGAAGTGGAGATAATGGTGTAATAAGGAAGAGAAGGGTTTTATGACTCAAGTAATAAGTGTATGAAGATGAAGATATCGATGATATTCAAGTGGTGACTCCAAAAAAATCTACTAAATACCAAATTCAGAGACCTGTAGAGTCCGTTTTCAAATAGGTAACAGTTCTGGTAAGAAAAGTTCCGCGAAAACCCTATCCAACTATATTTTTGCAGTTTTTATTCAATAAGGGAAGTTATGAAGCGAAAAAGGGACGGAAACGAAACCAGGGTGGCTCACACCACCCTGTGGCGTGGGCCCACCCCAGGCCGCGCCACCAGGTGGTGAGTCCACCCCGGACTCCGCCTCCGACCTGTTTTTTCTCCCAGTTCCTTCCTTTCATCATGAAACTTCGTAATATATAACACCCCTGATCTCCCGAGGCTCGTATATCGTGTTTTCGTCTCGATCTGTTTCTGCCAGGACATACTCTTTGAAGGTTTAGAAGCACAATGGTGTCTGCCAAGGATAAAGGGAAGGAGGCTAAGGAGGAGGATCTCCAAGACCCCGGGAAGGAGGAGGAGATCAAGAGTGAAGATGAAGAGGAGCAAGGCCAACATTTGCACACTAGCACTACCATTGCAAGCATTGGAGTGGTGACAAAACCTGCCAGGGTTAGAAGGACTGCACGGATGCAGACTGGGGGGGAAGCTCCTCGTCATTGCTTGGCTCCACAGTCACTTCCTCCACGCACCAAGAACCCTTTCCATACCATTATCCATGAGCATCAATACCAGAATATTCCCAAGGGGAAATTACCCACCAATTGGGATTTGCCTCATTCTAGCCATGCAGGAAAAGAAGACTTCAAGGAGGAAGAGTGGGGAAAGAATAGCAAGAGCTAGAATTCTCAACCCGACATGATCATGAGCCGCATTGAGCAAAACTCACAGCTGATTCATAATCTCACCTTCGAGATTGAGGACTTGGGAAAATTGATCAAGAAGATCATCGAGAGGATACCACCACCACCGAAGTAGTAATTCTTCATCAGGTTTGGCATCCCCTTGGTTTGTTCCAAGCTTGGGGGAGTGCCGCGGTATCACATCAGTATCTTCTATCTTTTTACCTTTTTAGTAGAGTCATATCATGAATAGAGAAGTTATTATGTAGGATGGTTTTCATTATGGAAGTGTCCCCTCTCTCGTTAGATATGTATCCCTTGGTGTGAGTTGACGTTACGGAATATTAATGAGAAGTTCTATCATTTACTATTTTGCATAGCTTATATTAGTTTTCAATTCGTGGTTATATGATTGATCTTGTTGTTAGTATTGGTGTCACTTTGGGATCATTGAGTTAATTTAGTTGGTTTTGGCAAACCTGGCTCGGTCAATAGCAACACTTTTTGAGAGTTGAATGAAAAAGATAAAAGTACTCTAAAGAAAAACAATTTCATCATCTTTCTTTCTTGATTTGCTCATAAGTCTAGTATTCTCTAGTTAAGATCTTTTGTGCTTCCAAGGAAGATTGCATGTTTGTCTTTATCACTTGTATGTTGGTTTGTTTCCTTCTACTCTTGTACTTGCTACCCAGCCTTGCTAGCCAAAAACCCGTACTGAGAGGGAATTCTTCTCGTGCATCCACCTCCCTTAAACCAAAACTTTGCCATTTGTGTCCACCATACCTACCTATTAGCATTATTGCTATTCCAAGTAAATTCTTGTTTTATCTACCTCCCAAATTAAACTTGTTATGTGAAAATTAGTGATTAAAGCTCTCACAAACTTGATGGCACACTTTACTTTCTTGCACTTAATAAACTTGAACCATTGTGCTCACCTATGTTTCGTATATGCTTGCGCTTTGTAAGTTGTGAATTAGCAGAACCATGCTGTCATGGGGAGCGCTTTCAACATTGCACGGGTACCCTGTACCAAGTTGATATCATGTTCTTTTGTCTATGGATGTCGTCGGTGTGAAATGAAAGTGGAGCTTGTAAGTCCATGGAGTTATGCATGTGTGTTAGAGAAACACCTGGGCCGCTGGTCTAATCCATGTTGACATGGTGGAAACCTGAAGCGTAACCATAACGAGCATCTATGAAGCATTCTTCTTATAAAAAAAGAGAGTCCGATATTGAAAAAAAAGAGAAAAAGAAAAAAAAAGATTATGAAAAGAGGAAAGAGAGAAAAAAGCACCATATTCCCATGGTAAATAAGAAGATTGATGCGATGTTTGTTGTCTGCTTGCCTTGTCATTTTGATATGGGGATTCTTCCGTATCATCGGGCAAGGGGTACCCCGTTGGCGGTTCTCTGTGATACACATATGCTTACGATGATAAGAACTTACTGGTGACTAAACTTGAGTAGCATGAGGAGCGGCCCTCATATTCAAGGGACATGAGATTCTCAATTTACAATTTGACAATGCATATCCTCATATTTTATCACTTTAACCTTAATCACCTAAAGATGCGTATGATAGGGGCAATGAGAGCTGAAAGCTAGTAAGTATCATAATTTTTGGGAGCTCTTTATGAGACTTGCAATCCCTGCTTCCCTCTACGAAGGGCCTTTCTTTTACTTTTTAGTTGAGTTAGTAAACCTACTCCCTTCTATCTTAGCAAGTATTTTGAGTTGTTGTGTTTCATTCATTCATATGATGATTTATTCAATCATGTCTCTCATGTTCCTTGTTTTGCACATTGCTCTTATCTTGATGTTTACTACTTTGAAAGCTATCATTGAAAACCAGTTATTTGTGAACTCCAGCAAATTATCAACTATTCTTCGACCAAGAGCTAAGTTTGCCATTACCAATGATGATTTACTTTATGTATCTCTATTGTGTTTCCTTTACTCATTGCAAGTTGAGTTATATGATAGTGAGTTGTCTTCTATTATGATCTATGTCTTGATGAATGTGATGCTTCTTGTCCGTATTCTTTTATGGACTCTTCACTCCATAAACCTGAGGCCATTTTTATTGAGCTCAGTTTCGCTTGGGGAAAAGCGAAGTCTAAGCTTGGGGGGAGTTGATACGTCCATTTTGCATCACTATTATATGTCATAATTCACTATTATTCATTAATTCATTTTGTATTGAGAGGTGATACTTATGTTATTTCATCTGTTCTTGCAAGGTTGATGACTTTTGGAGCATGGACTGCTGCAGTCAGGATTCTGATGGAAAAGGTGCTGTTTGGAGGCAAAATTCGCGAAGATTAGAAAATCCGGGAAAATATACGGAAAATCCTATTTTTCTAGAAGACGAAGGAAGCCAGAAGGGGGGCTGGAGATGGGCCACAGGGGGCCCACACCACCCCCTGGCGCAGGCCAGCCTAGGCCGGGCCACCAGGTGGTGTGGCCACCCTGGTCTACCCCTGACACTCCCCTCTGGCATATATTATCCTCCCGAAACCCTAATACTCGGGGAGCAACCACATAAAGATTCTGCCGCCTCTGCGGGGCGGAAAACATCGAGAGAGAAAGATCTCTCTGACAGACAGATTTCTACCGGGGGAATTCCTTCCTGGAGAGGGGAGATCGTCGCCATCAACACCACCATCAAGCTGGACTTCATCGGGATCATCATCATCAGCACCACCATCATCACTATCAACACCGTCATCACCGTCTCCATATTGCTATAACAATTGAGTTGAATCTTGCATAGTTCATAGGGGAAACTTTCTCGGTGTTGATTACTCTTTGTAGTTGATGCTATTGAGTGAACCATTGAATTATTGTTTATGTTCAGACCGTTATACACCATTATTCCATCTCTGATCATGATCCATATGATGTCTTCTGAGTAGTTCGTTTTGTTCTTGAGGACATGGGAGAAGTCATGTTGTTAGTAGTGGAATTGTGTTGAGAAAGATTCAATAGTTTGATATTTAAGTTGTGGTGTACTTCTTCTAGTGGTGTCATGTGAACGTCGACTACATGACACTTCACCTATATGGGCCTAGGGGAATGCATTGTGTATTTGGCTACTAATCGTAGGGGTTGCCGGAGTGACAGAAACCTGAACCCCTGTTAGGAAACCATTGCACAAGGGACGTAAGGGTCTTAGAGTTTAAAGTTGTGGTTAGGTTTCTACCTTAATTACTTTCTTGTACTTACGGATGTTTGCATGGGGTATAATCACAAGTATGTATTAGTCCTAGGAAGGTCGGTACATTAGCACAGGTTCACCCACACAACACTTACCAAGCTAAAGAAGATTAATCAACTATATGAAGCGAAAGCACTTGACAGTCTTCCCATGTGTCCTCGAGAACGTTTGGTCATCTTAAGTAATACAACCGACTTGTCCTTTGTTGCATAAAGGATTGGGCCACTTGCTGCATTTATTCCTACTGTCTTTTATTTACTCGCACTTTGTTTACTTGCTTTATCAAAAACCCCTAAAAATCCGCACCTAGAGCTCCCCAACAACTCAAGTCGGAGCTACCGCTCCATACGAAGCCGCTACAGCTTGTGTCCGGTACTACTGGACCCGAGGACTGGTACTACCGGTCAAGACTGGGCCTGTGCACCTCAAAAGCTAGACCATAGCCCATGTACCCCCTTATTATGTTGCAACCCTAGAATTATTCCCCAAACTACCCCTATGTAAGTGGCTGGACTATAAATAGAGCCCCACCCCTCATGTATCCCAAGGCATATATGATAGACTAAAGACACCCCCTTTGTGGAATCTCTAGTTTTGCCTCATCCCCTTGCCTAAGGGGACCGACTATTGTCACAACCTCGTTGGAGTTTGCATCGCGCCTCCCTTGTTGTACAAGGCCTATGTTTGGGAGTGCGTGAGCGCAGTTGTTAAGACCCTCTCCAAGGTGTTCTTCCCTCTCTGCTTGGGATCGAGGGGGCACGTTGAACGATCTTTCTTTGCGAGGATTCTATCGGACTGGTGGTCACCAGTGGGAGCAATCGGCCTTGTATCGTGAGTTTTGCGTGTGTTCATCGTGATCTTCGCGAGGTGTGTGTCCGCTTTCGCTACCTTCTCCCTTTCCCCCTCACTTTCCCATTGATTTGACCACGAGATCCATGAAGACCGGGCCACCCTTGAGGTCACCCCTTTTCATATGGTATCAGCAGCTTTTGGTTGCCACACATTTCTCACCAATTTGGTCTTTTCCCCATAAATTCGAAAATTCCACCAAAAATAGCCCCATTTCATGTTTTGGATAGATCTATGATTTGAGTGAATTTTGGTAGATTTTTATCCATAGATTACTTGCTAAACTTGTCAATCTACCTTCCCATGCGTTTCCATGGCCTAATTCCATCATTTAGCCCTTCGATTTGGTGTTTTCCTTGAAGATTTTCCGCCCAAATCGTTCCAAAATTGCGGAAACACGTCAAAACTGGGTGTTTCTGCGACCACCGGTACTACTGGGATCAAAACCGGATACTACCACATCTCCCCGGTACCTAAATGGTACTATTAGGTCTCTGTAAATCCGATACTACCGCTCAAAAACATGTACTACCGCCCGGTACAGACATAATTGGCAGAATCCTAGATTTCTGTTTTCTCACCGTTTTGAGCATAACTTTTGCATCCGAACTCAGATTTTGGTGTTCTTTAGCTTGTTTTGAAGAAGACAAAGAGATCTATATCATAATCCAAGTGGTTTATGGTATCTACTCCATAAAATTCCATGATCAAGGCATAATCCAACAATAAAGGGTGAAGATAGGCGATGAAAGGTATAAACATTCCGCGACTTCTACCCACTTTCTTTCCTTTGTAAGCTACACTATCTTTGCGACCAACATACACCTATTGAGACTAGTTCCACCTATGATTTCTTGGTCTATGCACATTTGATACCTTGTAGAATACCGAGCAAAAGTTGTGAGCGTGCTATCTCATATAGTTATCTTGTATAGTTGTTGGAACAAGGAAGAGGCAAGTGAAAAAGAAAATAAAAAGAAAAGAAAAATAATAGAAAAAAGAAAAGAAGAGAAAGAAAGAAACAAGTGCCTCACAGATAGGAAGCGCAAGCTCGATGAACATCAAATAAGTGGTACTTATTGTGCATATCTTGTAGCCCACCAATTTATTGCAATCGAACTAGCGTCTCTCCTTGCACTTGTGCGACACAAGATTATAGTCTTCTCTAGGAAATCATTTGGTTCTTAGCTCACTTTCTCCATCGCACGAGTCCCATTTATCCCACCGTGTGTGTTTTCTTGTATATAATTCATATCTTGTGGATTGACTTGTTTTGCTTTGTGATCATCGTGGTTCTTTACTTGCCATTACAATATCTTGATTTTGGATTTGTTCTTGGACATGCCACCTTCCATACCTATCAACCATAAGCTTTGTGTGTGTGTTTTAGTGCTTGGTTGGTTTTGGTGTTCCGTGTGAACTTCACTTTACTTGGTTTTGATTGCTCTCAAGTGTGGCCACTTGCACGATACTATATTCTAAGGTAAATTTATGTTTGACGTTGCATCCCTAACCCCTACCACTTCCATATACACCATTTGGTCTTGTGAATCATGTCTAGGGGGCTACGGAACCGAGGATGATTTCTATGAAGAATCCATGATGAGCCATCATGACTACGAGTCCACAAGTATAGAGGACATGACGAAGCACTACACCGACAATGGCTCCGCATGCTTTGAGGCCCCAGAGAACTACACCTATGACGGCTCCACATGCATGGAAGACATAGAGAACATCATCAATTATGGCTCATCAAGCATGGAGGAATTGGAGCTCTACATCGAGAATGGCTCCTCATGCATGGAGCACTACACCGGCAATGGGTGGTATGGAGTAATACCACAACAATGACTCCCCAAGCATGGACGACTTCGATGCGACATCAACGATGCCTCTCCAAGCATTGAGGACATGGAGAACTTCACCAACTTTGAGGGATCTTCCATGAGCCATGAAGAATTCGTCCACCGCTTGGAGATGGAAGTCTACTATGCCAAGCAAGAGGAGGCACATCATCAAGAAAGCATGACCTTCAAGGCCAAGCGTGCCACACCAAAGGGCACCACCTGCTTCAATAATCCACCTCCAAGGTGTCAAGCGCCACCATCTCCATGGTGTCAAGCACCACCATCTCCAAGGCGCCAAGAACCACCATCTCCAAGGTGCCAAGCACCACCATCTCCAAGGCGTCAAGCGCATCTAACTCCAAGGCATCAAGTGCCACCTACAACAAGAAAAGTGGCACCCAAACATCATCTTCCACACAAGGTGCCACGAAGCAAGAATCTTCACCGACAAACATCCTCTTGAGACAATCGCCAACATCAAGAGGATACAAGACGTCATTCAAGGCATCTTCACCATGAATACGGAGAATACATGTTGAGCACCATCCATAATGCTCAATCAAGCTCAAGAAGGCACGTCCATCACAAGAAGAGTGCCAAGGAAAAGGATCATCGTTGCGAGCATCATGTGGGTGACCAAGTGCTTCACCAACATAAACCTTCGGCAATGCACGTCAATGACCTTTGTCGACACCATCATCATGATGCACCTTCAACTACTAGTGCCACAACCAAAATGGCACCAATAGCAAGCCTTCTCCCACACCATCAAGCTTCAACACCAAAACTTCAAGTTCAAGATGAAGAATCCAACTACAAGATCTTCAATGCAATTTCTTATCCAAGTACTCCAAGAATGTCATTCAAGCAAGAGATGGACCTCTACTTCGCCAAGTTGGACGAGGCCGTAAAAAATATGACCGCCAAAGATATAGAAGAAAACAAGTTGCATTACCAACAATTGGATGCAATGGCGAAGATGGCGTCAAGGACCAATACATCCTATATGAGTGCGACCACCACAATGGAACCCAAAGTACAAGACGACGACAAGGTCGACAATGGTGAGCATGGGACTTTCCCTTCACCAAAATAGGCACATGGAGTTGAGCATACCGAGCCTATCCCTATATACTTGAGTGATGATGTTGTACCAATCCCATGTGAGTATGAGAGCCACTTAGCCCACTTGAGTGAGAGCAAGAGTGAGATGAGTGACTCCACCATACGTGTGATTGAGTGCTTCCATTTGGAGGGCATGAGTGATACACCAAGTGAGTTTAGAGTGGTAGTTGCTAGGTCATGCGAGACCACTTTGATTTCTAACAACTTACCCTCTACCTCTAGTGTGTTATCTCATGATGTGCTAGGTTCCATGGATGAAGAAGCACCAAACTTGGAGATGATGATGCCTCCAATAGAGATGTACATGGTGGATGAAGATGATGCCATCCCCATAGATGATGAAGAAGTCGCCCACATGGAGGCCAACACTACCACAACACCCACATCATATGAGAGGTATGAAAAAGGTAAAAATAAGGGTGTTCCTAATGCCATGATCCCACTAGTGGACATGATGACTTGTGATGATTGGCATGCTATGGATGATGTTTGTGATACCACATATGATTCACTGATTTTTCCATGTGATACTTTGCCTTTGCATAATGTTGAGCATCTGAAATTATTTGATTGTGATGATGTTACTATAGACATGCAATGCTCTAACCATTATGTTGATGATATCATTGTTTGCACTTTGTTGAACAATTTCTCTTTCCAATGTTTTGATTGCAATGATGTTAACAACGCTATCCCTAGGACCATGCTTTGTCATGGATGTTTTACAATTTCTCCCGTTTCTTGAAATAATATGAGTAATCGCCTTTTCACTTGTTTTGCTTGCAACAATAATTATCATATCTTTTCTATTGAGATGGCCCCCATAGCTTTCTCAAATTTTGGAGATTTTGGTAAATGCCATGATAAGCATGTTCCCCACTTGCATACTCACCATGCATCTATTTCACACTTAATTGACACTAATGGTGATATGCACAAGAAGAGATACATCATGATGGATGATGTGTTTCTCTACCATGCACACACGTTCTTCCTTTTGTGTTTGATGTGTGTAGGTACCCGCACTATAATGTCTACCTTGGTTGAGCACGAGTTGACAAAAAGAGCCCTAGATATCATCCCCCAAGTGAGTTCAAGATCGAACCTAGCTCTGATACCTTTTGCATGCTTCACATCTTTTTATGTTGAAAAATTGCTCTTTCCTATGGTTTGCTTGCAAGCATGTTGATGGTATTCTTTCACCTTGTGACAATCATGTTTCATTGCTATTGGATATTGATGCTTTGTGTGTTGCAACAAAAATGTTAAACAATTTCTCTTTCCGATGTTTTGTGTGCAACCACAATGCCGTTTTGAGCATGTATTGTCACGAGAGCTTCCAAGTACCTCGTATAGTTGTTGCAACAAACATAAATACCACTTGCTCTTTCATTTGGTTTGTTTGCAAACACGTTGGTTTTGCCTCTTCTTGTGATACTCATATGCCCGTGATTTTTGCTTTTGATGATTTGTTTGTGGCATCCAACATATTGAACAATTTCTCTTTCCAATGGTTGTTTTGCACACATAGTGATGTTGTTTTGGACATCTTTCCTCATGTGTTTTTGCCGAATTCTCCTATCCTTGCATCAAAGATGTTGATCAAAATTTTAGTCAATCGCTTTGAGTGCCATACTAAGACGTTATATGGAGTGTTTGAGTTCCCACATTTGGATGATGTTCAAACGATTTCCATGCACTTTGACCTTGCATATGCATCCCGTTTGCTATACTTGAGTTATGCTAAGTGTTGTGAACGAGAATGGACATGCCACAAATGAAATGCTACTCTATCACACACAAACATATGTTGCTTGGTCTTTGTTGTGTGAAGGTACAATTGCATATGCGTCAATCTCTATGTACCATGTGTTGACAATACGAAATGTAGAGAGTTACCTATGGATGCCCTTCATAGAGCTATCTCTACACCATAAGGTGACTTCCTTCTACTTGAGTACTCATGCTATAATCCTCAAGAATTGGCTACTCTTTGAGTGTTGCTTTGCTTTTGTTGTGAGCTTTGTAGGCTACATGGAAAGTGAAGGAATATTGAAGAGTTTCCACATCAAGCTTCTCGAGGACGACTACATGGCGAACCCCCGGATCAAGAATGTCTCTCGACCACCTCTACATGACGAGCGTATAGAGTCAAGGATGACTCTTTTCGAAGGGGGGGGGGGGGGCTGATGCAGCCCGTCCTACGGACACTACTACATCTACACCGCCAAGTCCCAAAGGTTGTCCCCAAAGCTCGTCCCCAAGTCCCATCAGCGGTACCACCACGCCTCAGTACTACTGCTCGCATCAGGGGCACTACTAGTCTCGACCTAGCGAGCCCCGGCTACTCCTCTAATGCCACCAGTACTACCGGACCACACCACCGGTACTACCACACCTGGAGCTCCCCAATAGCTGGAGCCGGAGATACCACTCCATCCGAAAATGCTACCTCTTGTGTCCAGTACTACGGGTTAGGACTGGGCCAAAAGATACCCCCTTTGTGGAATCTCTAGTTTTTCCTCATCCCCTTACCCAAGGGGACCGACTATCGTCACCACCTCGTTGGAGTTTGCATCGCGCCGCCCTCATTGTACAAGGCCTACGTTTGTGAGTGCGTGAGCATAGTTGTCAAGACCCTCTCCAAGGTGTTCTTCCCTCTCTGCTTGGGATTGAGGGAGCACGTTGACCGATCTTTCCTTGCGAGGATTCTATCGGACCGGTGGCCACTGGCGGGAGCAATCGACCTTGTATCAAGTGAGTTTTGCATGTGTTCATCGTGTTCTTCGCGAGGTGTGCATCCGCTTCCGCTACCTTCTCCCTCTCCCCCTCGCTTTCCTATCGATTTAACCACGAGATCCGTGAAGATCGGGCCACCCTTGAGGTCACCCCTTATCAATATTTAAGTATATAAATTATTCATATTGTCACCCATTACATGCTACATCTAGCTACAATTATGCCAATTACGTATGATTACTAGTTCTCATTCATTTTCACATGGAGTTTGCACAATTAGTAGTTTAGTAGCATTTAATTAACTTTTTCTTGTCTTTGACTTGTGTGTAGGTGTTATGAATAATCATGGATAAAAGGAGCCAAGAGAATTCAATATGGAGGAGTTGTAGGCACCAGACTTAGCCATTTGAGGGTGGCTTGTTAGTTTGCGACCCGGAAGTTGATGTGCGAGTGCATAGCAGGGCCCAAGTTGCTTGTAATCTCTCATAGGGGTCGAATTAGCTTCGCCAATTGCCCAGAGGGGCCAAATGGGGGGGGTGAATACAAATCTAACAGGAAAATGGTTGTTTGAACCAGACGAAAAACGGTTGAACTCAAATACCGCCATTAGTTCAACTCTTCTTGGCCCGCCCTTTCAGTATTCCACGTTATCCTTGGCAATCATGGACTATTTTACCCCTTCATGGACCAGATCTACTTCTCGGCTTTGCTCTTCTCTCCTGTTTCCCTCCCCATAACCTTTGCTCAGCTCCGACTGCTCATCTCAGATCTCAGATCCCACTTGCTCTCCTTGCGTCCCTGCCATGTCTAGTCAACCTCCCACGCCCCTAATCGAAGCTCGTAGCCGTCGCCATCACATCGTCCGCCATATCAGAGCTTAGCCTCCCCCTCCTAGTCTCTCGCCTCTGGCTAGTCCTTCTCACATGGCGGAGCGTGTCGCATTGGACGATCCTGTCCAGCGACCGGCCTCGGGCGGTTGCATGCTGTCGGGCACCCTAGGCATGGTAGCCCTGGTAGAGCAGTTCAACGACCATGCTCGCATGGCCACCGTGCTGGGCATCCGTCCCATCGTGTCACCGGCAGACTTCTTGTCATCTTTCATCTCTCGTTTTGGGATCAGACGAAATGTGGTCAATATTGAGGTATTCCCACCGCCATTTGTTTTTTTCTAGTTCAGGCATAGCTCTGACACCGAGCATTTTATACATTCTTCCGGTTCTTTCGATCGTTGCAGGGTGAAAATGAGCTTCATGCGTTGGCATCGCGCCTCTGGGTGGGACGATCACTTGGGGAAGCTTTGTTTCTTCTCCAAACTCGGTTTTGACAGCCTCCCATTGGATGCTTGGGATATGGAGGACCTCAAGCAGGTCGTCAGTAGCCTTGGCGACGAGCTAGTGGAGATTGTGCCATCGAGTGACAGATGGATCATCGAGGTAAAGGCGTGGCTGAAAGATCTAGACGCCGTTTCTAAGATGTATGAGGTGGAGATTCCAAGAAGGGCCCGACAACAACTTAGATGGAAGCACCTAGTCATCATCCACCTGGAGGATGTTCTCGAATCAGTACATGTAATTCAGGACCCCGACAAGGCGGCCAGAAAGCATCTTCGTCGCCTATAGTGTTGGCCTGGAAGGATGAATGGCACAGGACCACCACCGTTCAACGATGACGCACATAGTTTTGGTGGGGGAACTGGGTGTGGACAAGCTGGTGGTTCTGATTTCCCCCAAGTGAAGACAAAGCTCTAGTGAATTGGTGTAGTATGTTTGTCTACTGGCTAATGAATTTGTAGTATGGATAGTGGAGTAGGTAGTTAGTCTAGACTAAAAATATGTAATAGTTTGAATTGATGTAGTATGTGTGGATAATGAATTTGAAGTATGTTTGTCTAATGCATCTGTATTGAACACCAGGCTTTATAATTTCTATGAATACCCAAGGACAACCTCCTGAAAAGAGGGTGGACAGGCAATGAGCAATGTCAATTCTATGGTTGGCGGGAAAATGTAGTTCATCTCCTCTTCAAGTACACGGTAGCTGAATTATTTTGCCAAGTGATGAGCGATCCAGAAGACAATAAATGATTCTTGTTTCAAATGATGATTTCCTGATGATCCTTACAACATCGTCTACTGGTTTTGTAACACAATGAACTGCAGGAACATTTTGCAGACAACACAAGACAAACGAAAAATGGGGTTTTATAGGTCTGTATCCTTAGTTCAAAACCCGTAATTGGGACTGTGCCACTAAGACTCTGTTTGTTGGGAGGGTCATGTTCAACACAGCCATGCCTGTGAGACAGTGTTCAGATTGATCTAGTTCCAGTAAAATAAAAACTGTTGTGTCTGAATTGCTTGACTATAATATTTACTGAGATTTGTTTAAAATGGTCCGTGTTTTTGTATGGAATGTGCATGAATAAAGCACGCAAAATCATTACGTAAATGTTGTCTGAATTTTCTCTATCTGGGATAAATATGGCAGTTAACTGGATTTAACCATGAGTAGTAATTGAATAAATAGATAACTGATAGTATACATCAGTAGTACTTCCATACAAAAGGGTGTGATAGCTGCACAAAAGTGGGTTAAACTTCCTACTAGTTTCATAACAATGCGTCAGCATTCCATCTACAGAAGTCATTCTTCAGTCTGAACTTAACTATTCTTCACTGAAGAAACTATAGATATCCACCAGAAAAGTTTGCTGGCCAAATGCCTTGAGAGCTGTAAGTTCAGTGATCATTTAACCCCAATTGATCTTTTTTCCTTCCTGCCAAACTTCAAGATATCTACATCGTTCGTGCACGTACGCTCTTCATGAACTAGGCCCGGTTCAGTATGACCATCTGCGCCGCCACAACGATTTTTTTGAACCTGGAATACAACATCTCATGGCAGGGATCGTAGGTTCGTGTGAATCGGAACCTGAGTTTCGGTGCTCAGGTGTTGCCCGCTGTTGACTCCAGTTGTCAAACAATCCAACAGGCTGAGTGTAGGCGGATGGTCGTCGACGCCGTCTAGCCTCCGACGATGCTTCGTATGGATTGTCTCTACCACAGATGGTGTGTTCCTAGCCCCCACCATGGTAAGGTCGCCCGCACCAAAGCATGGACGCGAGAGTTCCTAGACCTTGGTGCTGCCTTGTTTGAGGGTTTGTACCCTCAGCGGCATGCTCCCATGAATGATTTGAGATGTATCTTGTTCCCCCTACGTAGAGCATGCCATAATGCCACCATGCTCTTTCTCAACAGCGCTCGCTTGCCCCTGCTCGCCGCCGGTGCCGCTGGTACAGTCGTCGCTGATATAGCATATTCTGTGAAATCATCCGCCTGGCATGGAAATGGGAGACGAGCCTTGAAGTAAAGCTTCATGGACTGCCTTAGAGGGGCCACATACCCAAGTTCGGCGGTTGCCACGGCGGTGGCGGCTGCTGCTTCAGCGGGGCCATATTACCCTCGGTGGTGCTTCGGGGCGGAGCTACGTGATGCACTCGACGATCAACGTAGAGCTCGTTGGTAACCCCAAGAGGAAGGTATGATGAGCACAACAGAAAGTTTTCCCTCAATTATGAAACCAAGGTTTAATCGAACCAGTAGGAGCAAGGAATCACCCCAAAGGTGTTACTAGCTGAGCTTTGGCAGGGCGCACTATCGGTGCTAGTAGCAACGTGGAGACCTGCACAACACAACCACAGAACTTTGTCCCCAACTTGCGATGAGGTTGTCAATCTCACCGTGTTTTGCGGAAAACAAAGGATTAAACGTATCGAATGGAAAGAAGTAAAAGTTTCCAGAAAGTAAACACAAAGTAGTAAACAGTTGTAGATTGTATGTAAAGTAAAAGGACCGGGATCCATAGTTCACTAGAGGTGGCTCTCCTTAGATAGATAACATGTTGGGTGAACAAATTATAGCGGGGAAATTGACAAACACCAAGAAAGCAATATATGCATATACTAATCATCTTGACTCCTTTGAGACTTGATTGGGCATTACAATATAATACATAGACCGCCATCCAACTGCATCTATGACTAATAATCCACCTTCAGGTTATCATCCAAACCCCATCTAGTATTAAGTTGCAAGCAACAGATTATTGCTTTACGAACTGCGTGTAAAGTAAACAATACAATTGTTCTATAAACAAAGGATCGTTGTTTTCTCCCTAGTAGCAACAACACATCTAGTACCTTAGAGATTTCTGTCACTTCCCTAGATTACCAGAGGCATGAACCCACTATCGAGCATAAATACTAACTCTTGGAGTTGCTAGCATCTACTTGGCCAAGATAGCTACTAACAACAGAAAGCATGCAAGATCTCAAATAACAAAGACATGATAGAATCAATAATCAATCTGAAATAGCATCTCAAGATCCATCGGATCCCCACAAACACAACATGTATGAATTACAAATAGATGATCTTGATCATGAACGGAGCTCACAACATCTAAACATGAAAGCACAAAGGAGGAGAAACCAGCCATCTAGCTACTACATGGATCCGTAGTCCAAGGATGAACTACTCACGCATCACACCGGAGGCTTGCATGATGATGTAGAAGGCCTCTAGGGTCAATTCCCCTCTTCGACAGGGTGCCGGGAAGAGCTTCAGATCCCCCCGATCTAGGGACAGAGACGACGGCGGCTCCAGACTCTTTCGTGGATTTTTGATCGGGTACATAGGGTTTTCGTCCCGAGGGCAACTTATAGGCGGAAGGAGAGGCCGAGGGGGTGCTGGGGTCGGCCAGACCACCCCCTGGTGCGTGCCAAGCCTGGCCGCGCGGCCAGGTGGTGTGGCCGGCCCCTGGCCCCTCTCCGTCTCGTATTCTGGCACTTGATCCCTTCCGGAAAAATAGGCACTTTGGCTTTTGTCCCGTCCAATTCCGAGAATATTCATTTTCTGACTTTCCTGGAACCAAAAACAGCAGAAAACAGGCAGCTGGCACTGTGGCTCTTGTTAATAGGTTAGTCCAAGAAATCATATGAAAAGTACTCCAAAGTTGGAACAAAACACAAGAAAGTGGATAAAACTAAGCATGGAACATCAAAAATTATAGATATATTTGCAATGTATCAACATCCCCAAGCTTAACTCCTGCTTGTCCTCGAGTAGGTAAGTGATAGAAAGAAATAATTTTTGAGGTGACATGCACCATCAAAGACTTGATCAAAGTATTTGCAAAACATTCAAAGCTGGGATCATAGTACTTCAATCATAACATGAAAGACAAAGTTCTAGCAATAAGCAAAGAGACTATGATGCAACATGAAAAGGTACAAACAAAAGATTCATGAATAACATGCTTTGCTAGACGTTTGTTTGTTTCACATAAAGAAAACATAGCATGAAAGTATTCAGCTTGTCCCTCAATAGAGTTGCAAAGTGCATAGGACACCTTCAAAGTTCATAAGAGTGACTAGATACAATAGTTTAAAACAAGCAATAACAAGTTATGCATCAATCAACTAGTCTTGGGACAATGCACATAGAACTAAGAAGGGCCACTATGCTCTCAAAGTAGTGCATAAAAATAGAAGGTGGAGACTCCATATAATGGTGGAAGAAAGGCCTTTTGTAAAAGGAAGTAGGGATTCAAGTCTCATAAAGAGCTTCTGAAAATTATGGTACTTATAGCTTTCAGCTCTCATTGCCCCTATCATAAGCATCTTTAAGGTGATTAAGGTTAAAGTGACAGAACTAAGAGGATATGCTTGACAAGTTATAAACCGAAATCTCATGCCCCTTACTTACGAAGACCGATCCTCACGCTACTCAACTTTAGTCACGAGTAAGCTCTTGTCATTGTAAGTATATGTGTATCATTAAGAACCGCCAACGGGGTACCCCTTGCACATGATACGGGAGCTTTCCCATAATCAAAATGACAAGGCAAGCAGACAATGACCATCTCAGCGATCTTTTTATTTGCTATTTGCATATGTTTTTATTGAGGATGCTTCATAGAGTGCTCATTATGGTGATGCTGCAAGTTTCCACCATGATTAGGCATGGCTTAGGCTAGTGGCCCAGGCGTTTCTCTAACACACATACAAACTCCATGATCTTACAAGTTCCACTTTTATTTCACACCGCCGGGATCCGTAAGCAAAAGATCATAATATCAACGGGGTACAAAGTACAAGTGCAATGTTGAAAGCGTTCCCCATGAAACATGGTTCTGCTAATTTCAACTTATAAAGCGCAAGCATATACGCAACAAAGAAGGACCCAATGGTTCAAGTTTATTAGAGGAAATAAAGTAAAGTGTGCCATCAAGTTCGTGAGAGCTTTAATCACTAGTTTTCTCATAACAAGTGGAAGGTAAACAAAAGCATGAATATACTTGGAATAGCATAAGATAGTAGGTAGGTATGGTGGACTCTTTGGAAAAACTTGGTTTAGCGATTTGGATGCATGAGTGTAACTCATACTTTGTTGTGGAGGCTAGCAAAAGACTGGGAGCGACAAACTAAGAGAGCAATAATGGCCATAATCATGCAGAGCGACAAAACATCATTGATCAAAGCATAGAGTGATACTAAAAGTTGAAAACTAAAGGATCATAAAGGCTATGGTGACTTTGGATAGTCATAACATGGTGTGAGCATGCGCCAAGTCAACACAAATAAAGCATCAAAGGAGAATACCACTATGCTATGCTTTAATATGCTAAAACAACGCATGATTCATCCAAGGCACATTAAGAAATCTCAATTGTTTATAACAAGTCATGCTAAAACAAAGAATACTAAGCATAAAGCCAAAACAATATCAAGCATGGCATGACAAAGCATAGGCCACAGTCAAAAACAAGCTCTTTTTACCACAAAAGTATGAACTTTTTCTACTCTTTTCCAAACCAAACCAAACCAAACTATTTGCAAACCAAAGTGTGAAAGAGGGGGTCCAACCAATTTATTCAGAAAACTAAGCAAACAAAGCAAAGAAAACCAAAACGAAAACAAAAAAGAAGACGCTCCAAGAAAAACACAACTGTGCATGAAACAATAAAAGTAAAGCGTTTGGAAGAAACCTGGATTTTTATTGATGAAGAAGGGGATGCCTTGGGCATCCCCAAGCTTTGACGCTTGTACTTCTTGGATATTTCTTGGAGTGACACGTGTGGCATCCCCAAGCTTGAGCTTTAGTCCATCCTTCATCTCATTACTCATTCCTTCCATACACCTGAAATTTTTTCCTTCATACAAAACTTCACACAATCTCATTAGCAACATTAGTGACTTAAGATAAATAAGTCTCAAGGTTCAGTTCTAACACCAAATAAACTTCCACTAGAACACTAGCTACTGTAGAACTTACCTCAGAAAGCTCCATTCCCCAAAGGAACTCAAGAAGGAACTAACAAGAAGCAAATGCAGAAAATGGCAGAAATCTGTCAAAAACGACCAACAGGTAAAGACGAATTTTTTCGAAGACCTTCTGTTGCTCAAATCAAAAAGTGTTGAACTAACGAAAGTTAGATAACAAACTGGGTCAGAAGCACAAAATATTACAGCTCAATCAGACGTACAGAGCTCTCTCAGGAATTTTTACGGTGAAGCACAGAAATCTGTTTCGGGAAAAACTTTCCCAATCATTACTTCACTCTCATTAGAGGTTAATCTTGGCACAAAAAGCAAATAAAAAGGATAAGGATAGGTTATTACAGAGGTAATAACTTCCAAGACTCAACTAAAACTCTTGGGTTATCTCCCAACAAGTACTTTTCTTTAACGCCTTTAAGTTAGGCATAAGAACCAAAGAAAGAATAAAGTGTTCTCAAATGAAGAAGCATTAAGACCAAATTTTGTTTTCATAGGAGAAGCAAAAGAAATCTTTTCTCTTTTTTTAGGGAAGTGTTCTATACCTTTCTTGAGTGGGAGTTGATATTTAATGGTGCCTTCATTCATATCAATTATGGCACCAACAGTTCTAAGAAAAGGTCTTCCCAAAGTAATAGGACAAGAAGCATTGTATTCAACATCCAAAACATAGAAATAAACGGGGACATAGGAATCATTAACCATAATAAGAACATCATTAAGACTCCCCGTGAGTTTCTTTTTAGCATTAGTATCAAGTGGGACATTCAAATAACAATCTTCAAGAGGAGGCAAATCAAGCATATCATAAATCCTTCTAGGCATAATAGAAACACTACTATCAAGATCACACAAAGCTTTGAAATCAAAGTCATTCACTTTCATATTAATGATGGGTTCCCAACCATCTTCTTGTTTTATAGGAATAGAATCTTTATGTTTCATCTTTTCTTCTTTAATATTTATGAGAGCATCAGCAATGTGTTTTGTAAAAGCCATGTTCATAGCACTAGCATTAGGACTTTTAGCAAGCTTTTGTAGGAACTTAATAACTTCAGAGATGTTACAACCATCAAGATAAAAATCAACTTTATTATCTAAAGTAGTACAACTATTATTAGCCTCAACACTAGTGGTGGTAATAGTAGAAACACTAATGTTTCTAGCAATTTCATCTTCTCTTTCCCACTTAGCATGTAATTCAGCTAATAGTCTAACATTTTCATCAATTCTTACTTGTATAGCATTAGTAGCTGTAAAGGGATTCTCATTAGTTTCAGGTTTAGCAGCCATTTTATTCAAAGAAGATTGAGCTTCAGCCAAAGATGCTATATTTCTTTCAGCATTAGAGAGTTTTTCCTCAATAGTTTTATTGAAAGCAGTTTGTTTACTAATAAACTCTTTGAGCATAACTTCAAGTTCAGAGGGAGCACTCTTATTATTGTTGTAAGAATTTCCATAAGCATTACCATTGTTGGGAGGATATGGCTTATAATTGTTATTACCAAAATTGTTCCTATAAGCATTATTACTATAAGCATTGTTGCCAAGATTATTATTTCTTATGAAGTTCACATCAACTTGCTCTTCTTGAGCAACCAAAGAGGCTAAAGGAACATTATTTGGATCAATATGGGCTTTCCCATTAACAAGCATAGACATAATAATATCAATCTTATCACTCAAGGAGGAGGTTTCTTCAACAGAATTTACCTTCTTACCTTGTGGAGCTCTCTCAGTATGCCATTCAGAATAATTAACCATCATATTATCCAAAAAAATTGTTGAGCACCCAAAGTGATGGTCATAAAGGTACCTCCAGCAGCAGAATCCAATAGGTTCCTTGAAGAATAGTTCAATCCTGCATAAAAAGTTTGGATGATCATCCAAGCAGTCAGTCCATGAGTGGGACAATTCTTAACCAAAGATTTCATTCTTTCCCAAGCTTGACAACATGCTCATTATCAAGTTGTTTAAACTTCATTATTTCACTTCTCATGGATATAATCTTAGCAGGAGGATAGTATTTTCCAATAAAAGCATCTTTGCACTTAGTCCAAGAATCAATACTATTCCTAGTTAAGGAATTCAACCATTCTTTAGCTTTTCCTCTCAAAGAGAAAGGAAACAATTTCAGTTTAATAATATCACCATCTATATCCCTATGGTTTTGCATCTCACAAAGTTCAACAAAGTTATTTAGATGGGAAGCAACATCTTCATTACCAATACCAGAAAATTGCTCTCTCATAACAAGATTGAGCAAAGTAGGTTTTATCTCAAAGAAAGTATTTTCAGCCACAGGTGGAGTAATAGGTGTGCTCATAAAATCATTGTTGTTGGTGCTAGTGAAGTCACACAACTTAGTGTTTTCAAGAGTAGTCATTTTTTTGGGTTTTCAAATAAGAAAGCAAAACAAGTAAAACTATTTTTTTTGTGTTTTTGAAGAACAAAACAAGCAAACAAAGCAAAAAAGAAAACTAAGCAAAACAAAAACAACAAAGTAAAGAGATTGGTTATGAGGGACTCCCCTTGTGAAGATGTCCTTGACTCCCCGGCAACGGTGCCAGAAAAGATCTTGATGCACTCGACGATCGACGTAGAGCTCGTTGGTAACCCCAAGAGGAAGGTACGATGAGCACAACAGAAAGTTTTCTCTCAATTATGAAACCAAGGGTTAATCGAACCAGTAGGAGCAAGGAAACACCCCAAAGGTGTTACTAGCTGAGCTTTGGCAGGGCGCACTACCGGTGCTAGTAGCAACGTGGAGACCTGCACAACACATCCACAGAACTTTGTCCCCAACTTGCGATGAGGTTGTCAATCTCACCGTGTTTTGCGGAAAACAAAGGATTAAACGTATCGAATGGAAAGAAGTAAAAGTTTGTAGAAAGTAAACACAAAGCAGTAAACAGTTGTAGATTGTATGTAAAGAAAGGGATCGGGATCCATAGTTCACTAGAGGTGGCTCTCCTTAGATAGATAACATCCTGGGTGAACAAATTACAGCAGGGCAATTGACAAACACCGAGCAAGCAATATATGCATATACTAATCATCTTGACTCCTTTGAGTCTTGATTGGGCATTACAACATAATACATAGACCGCCACCCAACTACATCTATGACTAATAATCCACCTTCAGGTTATCATCCGACCCCCCTCCAGTATTAAGTTGCAAGCAACAAATTATTGCTTTACGAACTGCGTGTAAAGTAAACAATACAATTGTTCTATGAACAAAGGATCGTTGTTTTCTCTCTAGTAGCAACATCACATCTAGTACCTTAGAGATTTATGTCACTTCCCCAGATTACTAGAGGCATGAACCCACTATCGAGCATAAATACTAACTCTTGGAGTTGCTAGCATCTACTTGGCCAAGATAGCTACTAACAACGGAAAGCATGCAAGATCTCAAATAACAAAGACATGATAGAATCAATAATCAATCTGAAATAACATCTCAATATCCATCAGATACCCGCAAACACAATATGTATGAATTACAAATAGATGATCTTGATCATGAACGGAGCTCACAAGATCTAAACATGAAAGCACAAAGGAGGAGAAACCAGCCATCTAGCTACTACATGGATCCGTAGTCCAAGGATGAACTACTCACGCATCACACCGGAGGCTTGCATGATGATGTAGAAGGCCTCTAGGGTCAATTCCCCTCTTCGACAGGGTGCCGGGAAGAGCTTCAGATCCCCCCGATCTAGGGACAGAGACGACGGCGGCTCCAGACTCTTTCGTGGATTTTTGATCGGGTACATAGGGTTTTCGTCCCGAGGGCAACTTATAGGCGGAAGGAGAGGCCGAGGGGGTGCTGGGGTCGGCCAGACCACCCCCTGGTGCGTGCCAAGCCTGGCCGCGCGGCCAGGTGGTGTGGCCGGCCCCTGGCCCCTCTCCGTCTCGTATTCTGGCACTTGATCCCTTCCGGAAAAATAGGCACTTTGGCTTTTGTCCCGTCCAATTCCGAGAATATTCATTTTCTGACTTTCCTGGAACCAAAAACAGCAGAAAACAGGCAGCTGGCACTGTGGCTCTTGTTAATAGGTTAGTCCAAGAAATCATATGAAAAGTACTCCAAAGTTGGAACAAAACACAAGAAAGTGGATAAAACTAAGCATGGAACATCAAAAATTATAGATATATTTGCAATGTATCACTTTGTTAGGGGAAGTGGGGTTAGTCGGGGAAGGGGAGTGATAGTAGGTGTGGAATCCGGGCACGCGTGAAAATAATCCTCTCCTATTTCTCGAGAGGGTAATAATTCGACACTCGTTGCACTAACCACTCAATCTTTATTTCCCTTCTCAGCATAAGTGTGCAAATATATTAAAAAGATCGGTCGTGGCTACCTACCAAATCGGGCAATGTACTAGGATAGGTAGGATACTAAACAAAGCGGGTTCCATTTTAAATATATTTACGACTGTGGCCTTATGTTTGCCCGATATTATTCATGTGCCACTACGAACCGTCGAATTGTAGCAACACCATCAGAAACATGGGAAGATGGCATGCCATGTTTTCTGACTAGCGGGCCCGCCACCTGCACCGTCGACGGCGCACATCCCAGCTTAGAGGACTAGTGCCCCCTCCATTATTGTGCAATTTTCCATATTTTGTTGCTCCTAGCTCCGCTCTGTTCCTCTATGTTGGGAATATGCCCTGGAGGCAATCATGTATGATGCAATTCCCAATGTATTCAGAAAGTAATAAAGTAGTCCTTTGATGAACATTAGATATATATCGTTGAATGCATGATTTAGTTGTGGAACTATATATTCATGTTTGTTCATACTAGTTGTCCTTGGTTATTGAGGTTCTGCTGGACACACAACTTAGACCAATGTGCAAGTCGGCTGATGACATGGTTCCACTTTTCATGGGCATGGTGATGCTATTCTGACTTACGCGGACTCGGCTAAAGAGATTAGCGAGTTGGGCTGACCCACAGTTGAGATGCCACGAGCATGTTGTCATTTGTAGTCTCAAGCAATGGAATCCTTCGATCTCAGGTGATCACATGATCCGAGTTGTGGATCATCGACTTAGATTCTATCAAACGTTGTTCCGTAAATGGGTAGTTATAAAGGTAGAGTTTGGGTTGGTTGTGAAGCAAGATGCGTGACTTGGATTACCAAGATGGGATTTGCCCCTCCATAATGGAGAGATACTCTCTGGGCCCTCTCGTGTGATACGATTCGGACGCAAGGCCATGCGCGGCTTGGTTAAGTGTTAACTAAGGAGTCGAACTAAGTGTTAGTCTAGTGAATCGTATATCATGGAACGAGAAGAGAGTCGAGCTATTAAAGGTATGGCAACTTCTCTCCTATAGCTTGATAAGGTCTATCGTGAGGAAAATTGACTCGGATGAAAGTCACATTGAGAAAGGTTTGTCTACTAACTTTACGACGCTTAGGAGTTGGCATGTATTGCTAGAGGCCGCTACCAGCTATTGACTTGGAGTACTGACTCGTGTCGTGTCCAGGTGTACGTGAACCTACAGGGTCACACACTTAAGGGAAAGGAGCCCATATGGATTCGGTCCATGTGGAGATTAGGGCACAACGTTAATGGGCCTCAAGCATTGAGCCTAGATAGGAGTGTATATAAGTGGAGTGACAAGGGATATTCCCTGGCCTAGCTGTCACTTTCTCCACTCCCATTTCGGGCTAGACATGATCTACCAGTGCTCTACCTGGAGCTCCTCCCTATACGTGTGCATACTGGTAGAGGCGTTGTACGTACGGTGTTGGAGACAAGGAGGATCGTGGGGATCTGGACATGCTGTATGTGGGATCGTTCAGCATGGCATCAACCGACGCACTTCATCCATAATCCACACCCGCGCGTCTAGTGGTAAATCTTGTGGCTTATCACCTGAGCTAGATCTTGGGAGCACCGTGTAGCGGAAAAGTTTTTGTTTATCTCTACGTGGCCCAACACTCTGGTCCTCCCACCACCACTTCATTTCGTCGTGCACCACTCTCATCCTTCCCTTGGGCCATCATCCTCTCGTCCTCCCATCCCTGCCTTGTCTCCTTACCGCTGCCCATCACCTAGGCGTGTCTGGAAATGAAAACCGAGAGTCAGGCATTGGGTGAGGCGCTCAACGAGGCTGGTAATCCGGATCCCGCTCAGAGATGGATCCTCCATGACCGGAGAACACGGAGATGGGTCATGCGCAACTGGAGAGCACGGAGTATCCTTCAAGTCTAGAGAGCATAGAGGAGAACGAAACAGGGGAAGAGGAAGCGGGGTGCAAAGCTTTGAGGTCTGGAGCCCGGTAAAAGTGTCATACTTCCTCCTTGAAGGGTAAGAACTGTAATTTCTTCTCTGTGTTCCCCAATTAGCGTTTCTAGTCACGTGGTGATGGCAAGGATATGTGTTGGTAACCTTAGGATGGCTGTCCAACTTGTCCTTGAGCATGATGCTTTGTCAAGCGAGCATGAAGACATTGAAATGGGTGGCAGTGTTGATGATTTTGTGCTCGAAGATGTTGACGATGATGAGAAAGCATATCCAGACATGGCTGCTGACAATGATAGGATGGAGATTAGGGAATATTTGGTTGGTTCGAACTTTGAGCCTGACTATGGGACTGATGAGGAATAGGAATGTGAAGTTTTGGAAATGGGATGCAAATACAATGACGGACACGAGGACAGGCCAGTGATACACTTTGACAGGACAATCCTACAATTGATGAGGGGACTGTCTTTGAGACCATGGAGGACTACAGATATGTAGTTGCTACCTATGCAATAAGAGTTGGGTTCGAATTTATCATTGAAAAGAGTGACCAAAAGAGATTTCGGGTGCATTGTAGGGAAAGTAATGTGTGTAAATGGAGATTGCATGCATCTCCAATGCAGGGTGGACACCCATTTCAGGTTGCAATAGCTACATTTAGTTTCAGTCTTTCTCATATTTATTCTACTGATATGTCCTCTAATTTATTTGGATTCTTATCGAATGCAGATCAAGGTAAACACGAAGAAACACAACTAAGCTAATACTATTGGAGATATTCCCAAGAGGCAATAATAAAAGTGGTTATTATTATATCTTTGTGTTTATGATGAATGTTTACATCGCATGCTATAATTGTATTATTAGGAAACACTAATACATGTGTGTTTTGTAAACATAAAAGAGTCCCTAGTAAGCCTCTTGTTGAACTAGCTTGTTGATTAATTGATGATCATGGTTTCCTGATCATGGACATTGGATGTGATTAATAACAAGATTATATCATTAGGAGAATGATGTGATGGACACACACCCGTACTAAGCGTAGCATAAGATCAAGTCATTAAGTTCGTATTGCTATAATCTTTTAAATGCATAGTAACCTAATCCTTCGACCATGAGGTTGTGTTAATCACCATCACCGGATGGGTACTTTGATGACATCAAACACCGCTTCGTAACTGGGTGGTTATAAAGGTATCATTGGGTATTCTGAAAGTATGTGTTGAAGCGCATGGACCAAGATTGGGATTTGTCCATCCATATGACGGATAGATATGCTCTGGGCCCTCTCGGTGGAATGTCATCTAGTTAGCTTGCAAGCATGTGACTGGGTCACAAGAGATGACATAACATGGAACGAGTAAAGAGTACTTATCAGTAACGAGGTAGAACTAGGTATGGAGATACCGACGATCAAACCTCAGATAAGTATAGTATCACGAGACAAAGGGAATTGGTTCCGTATATAAATGGTTCTATCGATCACGAAGTCATCGTTGAGTATGTGGGAGCCATTATGGATCTCTAGGTCCCGCTGATGGTTATTGATAGGATATGTGTCTCTGTCATGTCTACATATTCACGAACCGTAGGGTGACACACTTAAGGTTCGAAGTTGTTTTAAGTAGATATGGAATGTACGTTGGAGACCGAATGTTGTTCGGAGTCTCGGATTGGATTCGGGACATCACGAGGAGATCCGGAATTGTCCAGAGAATAAGATTCATATATTGGGGATCATTTTCTGAGTTAGGAAATGTTCCGGAGTATTTGTATGAGGATTATAGAAGGTTTCGGAATGTTCGGGAAGAATTCTCGGAGTTTGCTTGAAAACCAAGAAAGGGATCAAGGAGTCCTTGTGGGGCAAGACAAGGAGTCGTGGGGGAGGAGGACTCCTTCCCCCCTCCCCAATCCGCCGACCAAGGAGGGAGGGGAGTCCTACTAGGACTCCCCCTCCCCATGGTGCCTCCCCCCTTTAAATAGAGGGTTGGGGGCGCCAACCCCTGGCCCTCCTCCACTACTCCAATCCTTGCCGCCTCTCTCCTCCTCCTTTCTTCTGCTCAGGCATAGGCGAAGCCCTGCAGAATTCTCTACTCCACCACCACCACCACGCCGTTGTGCTGCTGAGATTCCTTGGAGAAGATCTACTACCTCTGCTGCTCGCTGGAACGAGGAGAGGAAGGTCTGCTTTGACTCCGCACGTGTGACCGACTGCGGAAGCGCTGCCGGAACGCGGCGCCGGAAGGATCGTCCACTCAATCTTGAGATCGGCAAGTGATCGACTACATCAACCACGAGATCCAATCTCGTAACGCTTTCGGATCTACAAGGGTTAGTACAGATCTATCTCGTTGCACATGTCTAATAGATTAGATCTTGGCTTTTATCTAGATTAGATCTGGGTTTTGTTCGTTCTTGTGGTAGAAATTTTTTGTTTTCCATGCTACGAACCCATCAAATACTTCTTTAAGTGATAAAATTAGACCAGCGACAACCAACTGGATTGCTACTACTGTACTGGACTAGGTGATGCGGGATCATAACACTAGACCTGTTGAACTCAGAACAAAGATTAGCAAAATGTTTAACATTCTGATTCCTTAGTACAAAGTCTTTGATGGGAATGAGATGGCTCTAGACTTTATTCAAGGCAAGTGCAATGATAGTTTTAACATGCTGTATAGTTTCAAAGCTAAGGTAGAGAAAACATAACTTGGTAGTGTTGTTGGCATTGATTACGAGATTGTGAAAGGAAGAGAAAATATCTCAAGGGTGTCAGGTAAGAAATGCTTCAAGATGTTTTGTCTACCTGAAGGCATGCTGGAAGGGTTTCCTAGATGGTTGCATGCCATACTTGGTAATAGACGCAACTTATTTAATATGGTAGTTTAGGGGACATGTTGCTTCTGCTTGTGTTGTGGACACACATAATTGGCTTCTTCCCGTAGGTTATGCTATTCTTGAGGGTGAATCAGATGAAAGCTGGACATGGTTCATGCAGAGACTACGGGCAGTATTTGGTCACCCTGAAGGCTTTGTGATACACACTGGTACATGCAAGGGGCTTGAGAATGCTGTTGATGCTGTGTTTCCTAGGGTTAAGCATAGGGGATGCATGCAACACCTCGCTACTAACTTCACGAATAAGTTCAAAGGAAAGACCTTTGAAGAGAACTTGTGGTGATCATTATACACATACACCCCAAGTGTGTGTGCTACTTACATGTAGAACATCTATATAGTGCCAAAGGTGAAAAAAATACCTTGAAGAACATCACACCAAGATATGGGCCAGAAGCAAGTTTGGTGAGTTAAGCAAAGTGCGTTATGTTTCCAATAATTTGGCCAAGAGTTTCAATGCTAAGATTTTGAGCATGAAGACACTTGAAATTGTTATTTTGTTGGATGCAATAAGACAGTGGATAATGGTGAAGATATGTTTAAGGCTAAGAATTTGTGCAAGAATTTTTTAGGCCATAAAATAGTTCCAAAGGTGGTTATGCTACTACATGCAAGAACCATGGCAATGAGAATGATAAATATGAGGATGGTCAGAAGTTCTAGTACATTGGCTGAGGTTTATGCAGAATACAAGCATGGAACTAAACGGAGGTATATTGTAGACATTGGAAACAAGACTTGTTCATGTAGGAAGTGGCAGATTACTGGTTTGCCATGTCACCATGCACCGTACTTCAACTTAAAGCTGAGAGGTAGCAGAGCTAAAATAGAGAACTATGTTCATAACTATTTCTCTGTGGACAAGTTTGCTACAACTTATGCAGAAAACATACCACCTATGGCTGATGAAAATGATTAGGAGATTGCCGATCCAGGGTTCAAACTTCAACCACCAGTTCTTAGGAGGCCACTGGGGAGGCGTAGAAAGCTAAGGATCAAAGCCTCCACTGATAAAGGTTCAAGGCTAGGAGCAAGGAAAAGGAAATTCAAACGATGTGGAGGATTTAGCCATATCAAGAGGTTATGAAAAAACCCAATTCCACATGATCTTGTCCATGTAGACGCCCGGGAGGCAGAAAATGAGCTTCTCAACCAGAACTGGAGGAAGAGCAGTAGGCAGAAAATAGGGCTTCTCAGTCAAAACTGGAGGAAGAGCGGCGAGAAGACGAAGAACTTGAGGAAGTGCAGCAGTTGGAGGAAAAGGGTGATGAGCATTCAGAGGAAAACCTCGTAAGCAGCAAATTTATAAAGAAGTGGAGGTGCAAGGATAGGGGTTGGAAAGAAACAAAAGGGTAAGCGGAACGAGAAGGAAAAGGAAAATAATGGAGGTGTATTATAATATGAAGAAGTTACAGGGGGTGATTGAGGATGTTCTTAAGGATCTTTCGCTAATTGCAGGAGAAATAATAAATCCCTGCCAATTTCATCTCTGTACGATTCTCCAGATGAAAGGTAAGCTTAAAAATTGTCTTATTTGCCATTTTGATCATTTTTGTTTCCATCCTCATCAATTAATGTTTAATGCAGTGTAGGCTCGCAGACTAATAAGAGGAGCAAAAAGAAGCGGGCACAATAACGTCGTTTCTTGAATTATCATTGAAACTGAACTAGTCGTGTTGTCTTTATTCAAATTTGGCACGTGCAACGTGTCTATGATGGGGTCATGTGGACCAGATTACAACTATTTAAATATTGTTACATTAATTGTTTACCTGTACATGGACGCAGCCACTATATCCCATCTCCCTTGGATTCCCATCTGGAACAACACGCTCGTCCCCTTCTCCTTTGGCGCACTCCAAAATTATGGTTATGCCATCAAGTGTTGAGAGCAGAGTCAACGTATTGTTCCATCAGATGTGCCAGGAACATGCAAATTTTGTTTTTTAGAATTGGACAACTTTCTAGTTTCAAAGAAAACACACCTAAAATATGGCCAATATATGCCCTGCAATATTCTATGGATTGAATTCCTCATAAAATTCATTTGAAATATTTTCAATCCAAAGAGGTCATTAAGCTACGTACATAGATTAAATTTAGACTCAAGTGACCCTAATCGACTATGACGCTCCCGCTATCTTCATCATCGACAATGTCGTCTGGGTCAGCGTCTGCCTCCTCCATGTTAAAATCAATGTCGAAATTCCCCGCCGTGTTCCTCCTCCTCATGATTTCTTCACGACACGCTGCCTCGATAACTATGGAGGTCGTATGCCTAGGCACTACCCAGAAGCAATGCCGGTGGGTTGTGCAGGTCCGGGTAGATCTTCTGCCGGTGGGCTCCACATAGTGAAATCAACGCCATTCTCTCCTTCTTGAACCGCTTTGGCCATTAGATGCTCGTGCACGAGTATCGGTCCATTGCCCTCTTCCGCTCCGGTAGCTAGCGGTGGTGCTCCTCGATCTACCTCCCCAATGAGTTGTCGCGCAAGAGCGGCGCGACAGGCACCCCGTCATAGATGATCTCTAAGTCGTCCTGAAGCCTTGCGAGTGGAGTGCGAGTATCTAGTAGTGGGCGAACATTTGAGCCTCGTACAAGACGAGTTTGGGCCTCTCCATGATGAGGAAGGAACAAAATCTGAGCTTCAACCCCATTGTTACGGCCTTACGGGGATAAGGGCAAGGAGGTAGGCCCACTCGTGGTTGCCATTGCCAATCAGGTTGCAAAACAGACTACTCACGGATCGCCCTTATGAAGGACATCCTTATCGTCCATGCTTCCTGATCCAACGGCGCCTAACAATCGAGATGCAAAACTAACCTACAACCACTCGGGGCTTCTAGAAGACCCGGTCCGATGGCTACCATTGGATGCTAGGGTTAAGATCCAACGACTGTCATTGACTCTAGGGACTCCATGTGTTGGGGATATGCTAAATGGGTACCACCATAGCACATCTCTAATCCGGTTAACCCGGGTGGCCCACAGTTGGTAGCATGGCCTATCGCCTGCTGGGCGTCCCAGATAGACGGATCTAGAAGGGAGGCCCGTGCCAGATAAAGGAAGGCTACGTAGGAGTCACCGACATACTCAGAGCCTTGGAGTGCAAGACATGAAGCCTAGTTTGTATAAGTGTAGGACTATTTATCTTATCCGGCAAGGTCCTTTCCTGTAACCCTAGCTTCTGGTGCCTTTATAAGCCGGACCTGTGGGATCCTTTAGGTCACGATTCATAATACCCTCGCACAGCGAACCGATCTCTATAACTCGGCGTATTGCCATTATAGTGATTTATAGTAGGAGTAGAGTTCGACCATCATTGTGGGACTTGAACCTGGGTAAGCTGTGTTACCTCGTACCCGCCAACTCATCGCCTTACCCCACGTCTCTAGACACGCTCTGTGAGGACCCCCTCCATGGCGTACTCGTCGACAAGACCACGACAATTGGTTCCCACCGTGGGGTAAGAGGTGCTTCGAGCTCTACACCGAGCGAGGTCCATGCTCTTCACGGAAATCGGCGACACCGTAGCCATTGGGCGCGTCCTCTTCTCCGGCAACGTCCCGATTGTCCCTACAGCCGAATTTTGGGTCCCAGCGAAGACGAAACCTACCCGCTGCTCTGTCGTCCCAGTTGGATATATCCACATCTTCATCAGTGAAACTGACTCGGGTCCTAGCTTGCAGGAAGTCAGAAACTCATAAAGACCCACACGGACTGCCTACTGGCAGGACACGTTTGTGGAAGAATCTGGGTCGTACCACTCTCTAGCGTATGGCGGCTCAGATCAGGAAAAATCAAGCCCCACCCAAACCACCCATGTGCAGGATATAATGGTGGAAGGACCCCACATATCCGCTTGGCTTGCCCGAGCGTTAGAGATGTGGAGGTCACATTTTGTCGGTGTTGTCACCATCTTCGATCTGGCCAGATGTGTTTAGAGGGATGGAGAATCTCCTCGTGAATACCTTGCCAGATTGATGAGGGTGAGGGGAACCTTGGAGGGTGACTGCACTGATGAACTTGTCTACCACTTCGTTGAAGGGATCACTGATGGCTCAAAATATATCGAGCTCGTTGGGAACCCCAAGAGGAATGTATGATGAGCACAACAACAAGTTTTCCCTCAGTTATGAAACCAAGGTTATCCAACTAGTAGGAGCAAGGAAACAACTCCAAGGTGTTGTTTCCAACTTGGAATCCTGCACAACACAACCACAGAACTTTGCCCCAACTTACAGTGAGGTTGTCAATCTCACCGGTTTTGCTGAAAACAAAGGATTAAACGTATTGTGTGGAAGATTGTAATTGCTTGCAGAAAGTAAACAGTAAACAGTAAATAGTAGATGGTTTATCAAATGGTAAAAGAATGGACCAGGGTCCATAGTTCACTAGAGGTGATTCTCCTTAAGATAAATAACATGTTGGGTGAACAAATTACAGCGAGGCAATTGACAGAATCGAGAAAGCATACCATGCATATACTAATCATATTGACTCCTATGAGATTTGATTGGGCATTACAACATTATACATCGAATGTAATCCAACTGCATCTATGACTAATAATCCACCTTCAGGTTATCATCCGAACCCCCTCCAGTATTAAATTACAAGCAACAGATAATTGCATTAAGAAAAGTGTGTAAAGTAAACAATACGATTGTCCCATGGACAAAGGATTTTTGTTTTCTCCCTAGTAGCAACAACACATCTAGTACCTTAGAGATTTCTGTCACTTCCCCAGATTACTAGATGCATGAACCCACTATCGAGCATAAATACTCGCTCTTGGAGTTGCTAGCATCTACTTGGCCAAGATAGCTACTAACAACAGAAAGCATGCAAGATCACAAACAACATAGAAATGATAGAATCAATAATCAATCTGAAATAGCATCTCAATATACATCGGATCCCCACAAACACAACATGTAAGATTACAAATAGATGATCTTGATCATGAACAGAGCTCACAAGATCTAAACATGATATCACAAAGGAGAAGAACCAACCATCTAGCTACTACATGGACCCGTAGTCCAGGGATGAACTACTCACATATCACATCGGAGGCATGCATGGTGATGAAGAAGGCCTCCAGGGTGATCTCTCCCCTCTGGTAGGGTGCCGGGAAGAGCTTCAGATCCCTCCCGATCTAGGGATGGCGATGGTGGCACCTATAACTCTTTCGTGGAATTTTGATCGGGTACTTAGGGTTTTCGTCCCGAGAGGCTTTTATAGGCGGAAGGGCAAGGTCGGTGGAGCACCAGGGGCCCACACCCCCTGCTGGTGCGCCCCCCAAGCCGTGCTGCCACCAGGTGTGGCCGCCCTGGTGCGCCACTTTGTCTCCCCTTTAGACTCCGTGTTGCTTCAGGTAAAATATTGACTTAGGATTTTGTATGGTCCAATTCCGAGAATATTTCCTTACTAGCTTTCTTAAAACCAAAAACAGTAAAAAATAGGCAACTAGCACTGTGGCATATTGTTAATAGGTTAGTTCCAGAAAATCTATAAAAATACCTCAAAGTATGAACAAACCGCAAGAAAGTAGATACTAAACAAGCATGGAACATCAAAAATTATGGATACGTTTACGACGTATCAACATCCCCAAGCTTAACTCCTGCTCGTCCTCGCGTAGGTAAGTGATAAAAAAGAATAATTTTTAAGGTGACATGCACCATCACAATCTTGATCAAGGTATTTGTAAAACATTAATAGCTAGGATCATAGTACTCTAACGTAGACATGAAAGATATAGTTCTAACAATAAGACATAGCAACTATGTGGTAACATGAAAAGGTACAAACAAAAGATTCATGAATAACAATGCTTTGAAAGACGTTTGTTTGTTTCACATATAGAAAACATAATGAGAATGGCATTAAGCTTGTCCCTCATGGTGTAGCAAAACATAAATGCATGGGACACCTTCGAAGTTCATAAGGGTGACTAGATACAAATAGTTTAAGAACAAGCAATATCAAAGTCATGAATCAATCAACAAGTTTTGGGACAATGCACATTAAACTAAGAATGACCACTATGCTCTCTCAATAGGTGCCTAAAGATAGAAGATGGAGACTCAACATAAAAGTAAAAGAAAGGCCCTTCATAGAAGGAAGCAGAGATTCAAGTCTCATAAAGAGCTTCCAAAAATTATGGTACTTATTAACTTTCAGCTCTCATTACCCCTATCATAAGCATCTTTAGGTGATTAAGATTAAAGTGAACAAATATGAGGATATGCCTAACAAGTTATAAGCTGAAAATATCATGCCCCTTGCTTACGAGTACCGAACCTCATGCTACTCAACTTTAATCACAAGTAAGTTCTTGTCATTGTAAGTATATGTGTATCATAGAGAAACGCCAACGGGGTACCCCTTGCCCCATGATACAGGAGCTTTCCCATATCAAAATGACAAGGCAACATACATTGAGCATCTCAGCGATCCTTTTTTATTTGCTATTTGCATAGGCTTTGCCTTTTTTTCTTTTTTTATTGAGGATGCTTCACAGATTGCTCACTATGGTTATGCTACATGTTTCCACCATGGTTAGGCATGGCTTAGGCTAGCCGCCCAGGCGTTTCTCTAACACATATACAAACTCCATGAGCTTTACAAGCTCCCCTTTCATTTCACAATGCCAGGATCCATAAGAAAAAGAACATGATATCAACTAAATAAAGTGCAATGTGGAAAGCGTTCCCCATGATACATGGTTCTACTAATTCACAACTTACAATATGCAAGCATATACACAACATAGATGGGCACAATGGTTCAAGTTTATTGTGAGGCCCCGGATTAATCCTCTGAGAATCCCTGTTATGCATACAACCACGATCCCATGATCAGTTAGTCGTGGCACATAATCGACCAGTATCATTACAACATCCGAGAATATACCGAATTACAATACTTACATAAATGCCGTTATGGCTACATCAATAATCAGAAGCGGAGTTCATCATGCGCAGAGCCCGAGCCATGCCTTAACCTACAGGCAACTGACTGGGAGAACGTCCTAGCTCGCATAGTCACCAACGCCATCTTCTTCTTAAAATCTGGCCAAGTTAATAGCCAGGGACAATGCCAGTGAGTACTTTGAATGTACTCGCAAACCACCTTAAGAGACTAGTAATAACAAGGGGATATGCAATAAGGCTGTACTAGTAGGAGGGCTCCAAGAGGGGTTCTTTTCTAAATAGTTTCTCTTGTAGATATAGAATCTACATATCTTTGTTGAAAAACTTTTGTAAATCATTTTGGAAACCGTTTTGAAAAGTTTTGAAAAACATTAGTACTGGTCACCCATTTGTTTCCTTCTCCCGGTCGTTCCATGACCAAACTCCTTCCATACCTATCTGACCATCCCATGGTCAAAGCAGGTATCCTGTTCGACCATCCCATGGTCAAAAGATTCCCAAAGCCATTTTCTTTTCTGAAATCCTTTTTGAAAACAAAACCAGCACCGCTCTACAGAAGTTTGTCCAACCTGTCCTTAACCGCGGACACGGATATTCGAATAGATTTACACTCTGCAGAGGTTGTACACTTACCCACATCATCCGGATACTCTACCCTGTTCTTCACCGATCATGGGTTGAGTAACCGATCAAGACTCTCGGGATGCCCACTCTAGTATAAGTGCCTACCCTATGAGTGTTAATCCCCTCAAAACCGGGATGTCGGGCGAGGACCAAGCGGAGCGCCTTTTCCACTTCTCGAGTGTGCGCTTTCAATGAGGGGCTCATAGTAACGTGTGGAGGCCTGCCGACCCTTCGTTCCTTCTCCAGGTCCCACCTTTATTGGAGAAGGCCCACCCTCTAGGGATCCTCGATCCCCTGTAGTAGTTACGAGGCAGCTTATAACGGAATAGACAACCTTCAAATCCAGCCCTGTCCCATACGAGAGTAGTGTGGTTGCACAGGGTTAAGTTGTTACAGCTAGACTGCAAAGAACCATGTGCATTTTCGTAAACCTTTTTGCTCCGGTTTTCCTCCAGCATTTTGTAAAACAAAACCTTTTTCTTTCTCATCTACTCTTGGGAGGTCCCACCTCACCAAGGTTTTATCATAAAACATTTTTATCATCAAAACATTTGGTAAACTTTTTCCGGGGTCTTCCCATCCTCAGCTTTGCTTCGGCTAAATCGGGTCTCCAAAGGGGTATGGTGTAATACACCATCTATTCCACTACGGGCAAATAGGTATCATCAAGAGGGTTGTACTTAGTAGTACCATTGAGTAAGGGTTTGGAGGAGCCAAACCACTACCATATATATATACATCAATATATAGCAAAACAATGCAGTTTTTAATAAGCAGTAGATAAAACATGCATAAGTAAAATAGTAGGGCAAGGCTTATGAGCAAGAAGGTGGCTTGCCTGAGATCAGGAATATGGCATAATTGTCCCTGGACTTGTTCTTAGAAAACCATAATAACCTATAGAAACCATCTCCTTCCGCTCTCCGATATAACCGCAACTATCGTCGACAGGGAACACATGCAAACAAACAAGAGGGCACAATCAAAACAAGGCATACAATCACCACTACCATTCAGCAAGCAAAAAATTGAATAAACTCCAATTATGGTTCTGTAGTTTTAGAGAGGATTGGATTTAGGAGGTTGAAATGGTCTTGGAGAAGGGAATGAATACCCCTTAGGATTTATAGTCTAGAAACTACCTAAGAGAAGTTTTGGATCAAGGACATATTCTGTATGGTACCATTGTATAATAATGATACCTACAAGTAGATGTTGATAAAATTAAACCAACGAAAGTGGTTTCACTATTTTATCACTTTTCTTCAATTGATTATGAAAATCCTAGTGAGAAAAGCTCTAGTTTTAGGAAATAATTCACCAGAAAGGTTCTGGATGTCCAAAAATTATTTCCTTGGGTGGTTAGGTAGGCCTTGATGTACTTGTTCACTGAGAGCTGAAATCACTCCAAAATAATTACCAGAATGCCCTCAGGAAATTCCCAAAGGCAGTTCTATAGATAACTTGTCTTTTTCACCAGATTTAATCTACAGAGGATTTTGATATGAGGTAAAGGAAAATGGATAGGTATGGAAAATACCTCCCAGTACCAACTGGAATCACTCTTTTTGGAGTTGCAAAACTACTGTAGTGATTTTTCTAGTGATAAAACTACATATAGAGATAATTAATTCACCAAAATTGAACAGGGACTCAATAAAAGTTGATCTCCTGGAGTTTGGTAGACCTTAGTGTACCACATCACAGGGAGTTAGATTTAGGTCAAAACAAGTTATAATCTAACCTAGGGAATTTTCTAAAGGTAGATTATGGTTGTTTTTTGTTATATTTTCTAGAGCCAAATTATGGTCCACCTTGGCATGGGACAAAGGACATGGGATAGGTACCTGGGATACCTACGAGAGGCATTTTGTTTTTACTCCATTTGGAGGTGTAAAACTCACAGAAAGATTTTATTAGTAGAAATATCTATTTGAGTGTGTGATTTATCATAATTAATTTAAAACTTATCTTGGTCTACTTGTGGCACTGCATGATGGGAAAAACATGTAGTTACCCTTATATATTTTTATCTGGGCAAAATATGGATTTTTCCATTTTTAAAACGAATTAATCCCAACTGCAACAAATAGACCTGGAGAAAAAAGAAAAGAATAAGTGGGAGACAGAGGTGGGCCGCTTTCTAGGCGAGCTGGGCCGCGAAGGGGGGGGGGTCGGCCACCGGGCGAGGGGCTGCGCGGGGTGCAGTTTTGAAACTGCCAAACGGGGCCCACTTGCCAGAGAGGGAGAGGCGCTAAAGCGATACGGGGAGATCCCGACCGTTCGCTCGAGACGGAATCGATGGTGGGGCATCATCGTCTTCCCCAGACACAACAACGGCGAGGGTAAACCCTAGCTTGCGGCTGGATGGGAGCAGGGCGCTCACCTGAGGGGCGTAGCGGCGACGGGGAGGTGCCGAGGCGGCGGAGGATTCCGAGGCGAGCCCAGGGAGGGGCGGCAGTGGCGGGTTCAGCAATCGGAGGTGACTGGCATGACGACGCCCGCGGTGGTGCTCTAGGGAGCTCGCCGGAGAGGCCTCGGGGAGGCGTGCATGTCGGTGGAGAGGTTGCAGGGAGGACGCAGAGGTCCTGGGAGACGCAAGGAGGGGTGCGGCAGGGCTGCATATGCCCGGGGAGGGCAGGCTCGCCAGGAGGGAGCTCTCTCGGGCATACCGGGCGACGGCGGCTTCCAGTGTTCCTGCAGCAGAGAGGAAGACATAGTTAGAATCAGGAGGTTGAGGGGATATCGATGGAGTAGCATGCAGGGGGAGGGGGGTAGCAGCGAGGGCACCCGAGTGGTTCCCTGAAAATGGCCGGGAGACCTTCTCCTCCTTGTTCCGGCCAGGTCTGAGGAGAGGATAGGGAGAGGTGCTGGGAGGTGTTGAGTGGGAGGGAGAGGGGAAAATGAGAGTGGAGGGATGAGCGGGGGTGGCCTCTAGCCTTAAAAACCGAGAGAGAGGAGGGTGCATCATGGACATGGTCCATTAGGGGAAAAGAGGAAGGTGTGAACCCTAGGGGAGGGTTTTCTGGGGGCGGTGGAGGGGTGGTTCTGGTCGGGTGCAGAGGAGGGGTGAGGTGAGATGGCTGCTGCAAGAAGAAAAGGGAAAGTGTGACCAATGGGTGTATCTCTCCTTCTTCCAAGAACTAAAGGACAAGGGGAAGGGGCTGCTACAGTAGCTTAGCTATAGTGCAGCTCGACCAGAGGGGTGTGCTCGGGTAGTGGAGGCTTGCTGTGGAAGGCTTGAGGGGTTCTGACTTGATATTGATTAACATCTTGGAAATAGGCAAGATTGGGAATGTAGATTATCATGATGGAAGTCTCAAATCTTGGCTTAGGCAAGATGAACAAAATGTGCTGGTAGATAGAGGGGGCCAAGATAGATATCCAGGGATTATTTGGGATTTTTCTAAGGATTTAAAGTCCACTTAAATCCATTTATTCAAAAAGGGCAGAAGTAGTTTCTAGAAGCTCATGTGATATTTTTACATTAGACAAAGTTGGTTTTTGGGGTGAGCTGGTCCTAGATACCATATTACACACTGGGGAATTTTATTGGAATTTATTGAGGTGGGAAGGTATTTTTAAAGAATTATTTCTTGTTTCAGCCACTTAAGAAAATGGGCAAAAAGAAATAATAAAGCTCTTCAAAAATATTTATTTTTGAAGTGGGAAGATAGGGTATGATATATGGGCCTCAAGAGTGCTTAGAGTTGGGGAAGTGTTTTGGTAAAAACCAAACTTTCCCTTATGGAACAGGTTTTGAAGAATTTGTCTATTAAAGAAGTTAAATGGATTTGGGGCCATAATAATTATGGAAAATATTTGATAAATCTTGATGATCAAGGTAGATGATGTATACAAGGTGTAGAAAGCATTTCCAACCTTGAGATTGGCGAATCCAAGTTGATTTTGGTGAAATTCCCTAGATTAAGGATCTAGTGTGATGTTAATTTCATACCATCCAAACATGGTTGTATATTGGAGTTCAGATCTCCCCTTGAGGAAGGGGGTATATGGTTGGTTAGACCATGTGATTTAGATCAACATGGTACAGATGTTTGAGCTTGATCTTGTTTGAGCTCACCAAGACAGGCTTTCAAACTTTGAATAAAATAAGCCTGCCAAAGCAGATTATCTACTAGCCTCCAAAACCTTGTGGGTTTAAGAAGCACAAAGATCCACTTGGAACAAGTGAAGTATGCAATGATAGACCTATATGAGTAGAACAGAACCATGAAAAGAGTTGGTCCATAGAAGGTTGGATGGTGGTGTGAACTTCTATCAAAGTAGGCACGTTGGCTAGATTTGCAGGAAAAGTTATTTTCTTGCCTGCAAAACCATCAATAATAAGTGGGTTGGAAGGTGACCTAACCAAGGGGAAGAGTGGGCCTTGGTAGTCCTTAGGATGGTTAACAAAATGGTTCATGTGCATTACCAAAATGTGATGTTGGAAATAGATTTCCAGACTTAGCCAAATTTGGCAGATTTAGGGTTTTTGACTAGAATAAGAGGGAGAATGTTCTTGATTGATTTCAAGGTGCCAAGGCCTCATAAAGGGGATGGTGTTGAAGTGTAGATGGAGTAGGAAGGGATCCATTCTTGATATTGGTCTTCATTGGCTTGGAAGCTTCTAGAGGTAGATCACTTCAAAGATGATCTGTTAAGGTTTTTAGATGACTACTGAGTAGCTAGGGATCAGATCCAGATTGTATTCTTGCTTAGGGTGGGATGATTTGGATACATCTTGATCCTAGTGATGGGCTCCTATAGTAGCTCATACTATCTCCTAAGCAGACAATTCAAACAGCAGATCAAGGCAACTCATCTTACAAACAAATCAACTACTACTGGGGTTACCACCAAGCTTAGCTTGAGGTAAGGATGGGTATTTTCAGATAGGTTGGAGTTTTAACAAGGTAAGGCCCTTGGTATCTCTACCAAGAGTAGAATTCAAATGCTTCATAAAAAAGGTTTTGTTAAATCTAGAGATAAGAGTAGGAGAAGGTTCTGTCTTGAAAACATAAGGAGATTATGTTATATAGCTCTCCATAGTTTGATCAATAGAAGCTACTAAAATAGTTGGTTTTGCAAAGGCATCTTGGCTCAGGTTTTGAAGTGCCAGAACATTTGGGAATATGTTAAGAGAGCCAGGATAGTTTTCTTAAATAGCTTTTTGACAACTGGTGTTGAGGTAAGGAGTATATCATCTAATACACATTCCTATGCATAAGCATATCCAAACAACAAGCAACACTTCAGCATTAAGCAAGAAATAGTTTTTGTTCCCCTTGATTTTTGCATTCTGGTCAACTAATCAGGGTTGCCGAAATTGGGATGTTACATTTATTAAGTACAAGAAAGTAAAGTGTTCCATCAAGTTCGTGAGAGCTTTAATCACTAATTTTCACATAACAAGTTTAATTCGGAAGGTAGATAAAACATGAATATACTTGGAATAGCAATAATGCTAATAGGTAGGTATGGTGGACTCTTTGGAATAACTTGGTTTTATTTGGAGTTGGATGCATGAGTGGAACTCATACTTGGTACATGTGGAGGCTAGCAAAAGACTGGGAGCGGCCAACTAAGAGAGCAATAATGGCCATAATCATGCAAAGTGACAAAACATTATTAATTGAAGCATAAAGTGATATTACAAGTCGAAAAATAAATGATCATAGAGGCTATGGTGACTTGGTATAGTCTTAACATGGTGTGAGCATGCGCCAAGTCAACCCAAATAAAGCATCAAAGGAGAATACCACAATATTATGCTTTCATATGCTAAAAAAACGCATGCTTCTTTCAAGGCACATTAAGCAGTCTCAATTGTTTGTAAAAAGTCATGCTACAACAATAATCACTAAGCATAAAGTCATAGGAATATCAAACATGACATAATAAGTCTAGGCCACAGTCAAAACAAGACTCCTTTTTATACCACTTATAAGCATGAACTTTCCTACTCTTTTCCAATCCAAATCAACTTATTTGAAACTATGTATGAATGTGTGGGTCCAACCAATGTATTTAAGCAAATTAATAAAAATAAAAATAAAAACAAAAACAAAGACGCTCCAAGAATAACACAATTGTGCATGAAACAATAAAAATTAAGTGTTTGGAAGAAACCTGAGATTTTCATTGATGAAGAAGGGGATGCCTTGGGCATCCCCAAGCTTTGATGCTTGTACTTCTTGAATATTTCTTGGGGTGACACAGGTGGCATCCCCAAGCTTGAGCTTTTGTCCATGCTTCATCTGATCACATTGTTCTTTCCTACACTTTAACATTTCCTTCATACAAAACTTCACACAATCTTCCTTAGCAACATTAGTGTACTTAAAATAATAGGTCTTTAGGTTCAGTTTCAACACAAGTAAAACTTCCATTAAAATACAAGCTACTGTAGCAATTCCTTTTAAAAGTTTAAGAAATTTGGCAAGAACTCAGAGAGAAAGAAATTAATAGGCAAATGCAAATAACGGCAAAAATCTGTCAAAATAGACCAGCAGGTAAAAACCGATTTTTTCGAAGACCATCTGTTGCTCAAATCGAAAAGTGTTAAACTAACAAAAGTTAGGTAACTACCTGGGGCAGAAGCACAAAAATTACAGCTCAATCCGATGTATAGAGATTTTTCACGAATGTTTACAGCGAAGCACAGAAATCTGTTTCGGGACAACAACTTTCCCAAGCATTATTTCTCTCTTATTAGAGGTTATTCCTGGCACAAAAACCAAACAAAAATGATAAGGAGAGGTTATTACTGAAGAAATAACTTCCAAGACTCAACAAAAGAAAAATTTATTGACTAAAAATTTGGGTTATCTCCCAATAGGTTCTTTTCTTTAACGCTTTTCACCTAGGCATAAGAAGCAAGAATCAAGTATTCTCAAATGAAGAAGCATTAAGAGCAAATTTTGTTCTAATAGGAGAGGAAAAATGAATCTTCTCTCTCTTTCTAGGGAAGTGTTCTATACCTTTATTGAGTGGGAATTGATATTTAATGGTGCCTTTTTTCATATCAATAATGGCACCAACAGTTCTAAGAAAAGGTCTTCCCAAAATAATAGGACAAGAAGCATTACATTCAACATCCAAAACATAGAAATCAACGGGGACATAGGTATTGTTAACCATAATAAGAACAACATTAATACTCCTCATGAGTTTCTTTTTAGCATTATCATCAAGTTGGACATTTAAATAACAATCTTCCAGTGGTGGCAAATCAAGCATTTCATAAATCTTTCTAGGCATAATAGAAACACTACTATCAAGATCACATAAAGCTTTGAGATCAAAAGCTTTATGTTTCATCTTTTCTTCTTTAATTTTTATGAGAGCATCAGTAATGTGTTTTGTAAAGTCCATATTCATAGCACTAGCATTAGGACTTTTAGCAAGCTTTTGTATGAACATGATTACTTCAGAGATATTGCAACCATCAAGATGAAAATCATAATTACCATCCAAGGTGGTAGAGTTATTGTTTTTTGAAAAAGGAATGGGGACTTCATGTGGTTTGCTACCATCAACATTAGTGGTGGTGATAGTGTAAATACTACTATTTCTAGCAATTTCATCTTCTCTTTCCCACTTAGCATGCAATTCAGCTAACAGTCTAACATTTTCATCAATTCTAACTTGTATGGCATTAGTAGAAGCAAAGGGATTTTCTATGGTTTCAGGTTTAGAAGCCATTTTATTAATCAAAGAGGATTGTGCTGTTACCACGAAAATGGTGGCGGCTGCTGCTTCAGCGGGGCCATATTACCCTCGGTGGTGCTTCGGGGCGGAGCTACGTGATGCACTCGACGATCGACGTAGAGCTCGTTGGGAACCCCAAGATGAAGGTATGATGAGCACAACAGCAAGTTTTCCCTTAGTTATCAAACCAAGGTTATCCAACCAGTAGGAGCAAGGAAACAACTCCAAGGTGTTGTTTTCAACTTGGAATCCTACACAACACAACCACATAACTTTGCCTCAACTTACAGTGAGGTTATCAATCTCACCGGTTTTGCTGAAAACAAAGGATTAAACGTATTGTGTGGAAGCTAGTAATAGCTTGCAGAAAGTAAACAGAAAATAGTAAATAGTTGTAGATTGATGGTAAAAGAAAGGACCGGGGTCCATAGTTCACTAGTGGTGGTTCTCCTTAAGATAGATGACATGTTGGGTGAACAAATTACAGCGGGGCAATTGACAGACTCGATAAAGCATACCATGCATATACTAATCATCTTGACTCCTATGATATTTGATTGGGCATTACAACATTATACATAGACTGTAATCCAACTGGATCTACGACTAATAATCCACCTTCAGGTTATCATCCGAACCCCCTCCAGTATTAAGTTGCAAGCAACAGATAATTGCATTAAGAAAAGTGTGTAAAGTAAACAATACGATTGTCCCGTCGACAAAGGATTGTTGTTTTCTCCCTAGTAGCAACAGCACATCTAGTACCTTATAGATTCCTGTCACTTCCCTAGATTACTAGAGGCATGAACCCACTATCAAGCATAAATACTCCCTCTTGGAGTTGCTAGCATCTACTTGGCCAAGATAGCTACTAACAATGGAAAGCATGCAAGATCACAAATAACATAAACATGATAGAATCAATCTAAAATAGCATCTCAATATCCATCGGATCCTCGCAAACACAACATGTAAGATTACAAATAGATGATCTTGATCATGAACGGAGCTCACAAGATCTAAACATGATAGCAAAAAGGAGAAGAACCAACCATCTAGCTACTACATGGACCTGTAGTCCAGGGATGAACTACTCACACATCGCACCGGAGGCAGGCATGGTGATGAAGAAGGCCTCCAGAGTGATCTCTCCCCTCCGGCAGGGTGCCGGGAAGAGCTCCAGATCCCTCCTGATCTAGGGATGGAGATGGCAGCGGCTACAGACTCTTTTATGGAATTTTGATCGGGTACTTAGGGTTTTCGTCCCGGGAGGCTTTTATAGGCGAAAGGGCAAGGTCGGTGGAGCACCAGGGGGCCCATAGCCCCTGGTGGCGCGCCCCCCAGACCGCGCCGCCACCAGGTGTGGCTGCCCTGGTGCGCCACTTCGTATCCCCTCCAGACTCTATGTTGTTTCGGGTAAAATATTGACTTGGACTTTTGTCCGGTCCAATTCCGAGAATATTTCCTTACTAGCTTTTCTAAAACCAAAAACAGCAGAAAACAGGCAATTGGCACTATGGCATCTTGTTATTAGGTTAGTTCTAGAAAATGTATAAAAAACCTCAAAGTATGAACAAAACACAAGAAAGTAGATACTAAACAAGTATGGAACATCAAAAATTATAGATATGTTTACGGCGTATCACTCACGCCTGGAACGCTTCTCCAGCATACACCTCGAAGGCGGCAGGCCGCCGGCTTGCTCACCCTTGGTGAGATGGTCACAATCGTCAACGACTATGCGGACACCAAGGAGAACACCCGGGCCATGCCTGGTCTTGAAGCCAGAGGAAGCAACAACAACGGCCCGCCACCATCACCCTCCACCTCCGCCATCAACAACACCGAAGCCAACTCCGATTCAGTCGTTGACACACTATACGCCGACATCAAAATGGGTGGCGGTGGCTCGGACGCTAACTTGAAGGAACACGACACTGTTATGAGGGAGATCGAGCAGGAGATCAAGAAGAAGGAATGCACCGAGAAAGACAACACTTCCCGCCAGGTGCTAGTCGCCTTTGGGAGCATGATGGAAGAAGACGGGCAGGAACAAGAACGTGAGAGAGCTCTTCCCACACCTGTGGTTACTAGAGCGGCATCGGCAAAAAATGCCACCGAACCTTCGGCTTCGGCCAAGGCCATGCCTCCTCCAACTATCCTCCCGCATCAGGCCCAGGAACTCACCACAGGCCCCAGTACTACCAAGCAAACGAATTTGTCGCCACTGCCACCATCAATGTCTGCAGCTAGCAACCAATTGGTTACTCCTGCCGACAAGGCGATATACGGTGCACTCCTCGTTGAGCCCATTACTGTCGCCCATATTCGGAGCATTACGGAGCTTGATGAGAAACGTGCAGAGATCCTAGCAGAGGCCAAGTTCATTGCAGAACAGGGCGCTCAGCTGGACAAAAACATGGCCAGGGAGTAGCAATCTATCATGGCGGCAAGAGCAATGGAGGATGAGTATAAGCAGTTTCTATTAAAGCCCAAAACAAAGAAGGCACCAGCTCACGTCATCGAAAACCCCAGCGTTTGGTGCAAGTTGGGATGGGAAGGAGCCAAACCGGCAAAGTCCACACCATACATTGATTCAGAGGGGAGGCAAGTAATGCCAACTCCCGCCCCAACATGGTTGTCGCCAAGGCCCTCCACGAATAGGACATGTCCCTATAAGCGGTCGCTCAGGTCTATGACCTCGTATCCAAGGCTTGCAAAAAACATGAGAAGGCAACCTCACAAAATCTTGAGTCCAATCCGGATCTTTGCTAGTCAACCCTAAGCAACTGCCGAAGGGCAAGTTCTCCCCGTGATGAGGGATCCCATACAGGCTCCACAGAGCAAAGACAGAGGGATGCATGTAAAAGGGCTGACGCCATACCAATATCCTCCGGTAACAGAGAAAAGGCTCACCCTCGTTGATCGCCACCACCCCCGCCATCCCGGCATTATGAGGAACCACAGCCGCACCACCGCATAAGCATGCCACCTCCCAAGCGTCCCTAGGTTAGTATTGTCATACGTGACCAGGGTGAGCAACCTCAGCATGCCGGAGAGTGCAGTGGCAATGAATGACACATGAGCAGATCCTATAAGGAAGAACCACGTCTGACAAGCAATCGCGACATGCGTGAGGAGTCGCATGGAGGAAGCAGCAAGAAGGCTAACCCACCACCGCCATCACCACCTAGTAGCCATCATGGTGGAGGACATGGCGGATCCCATAGATTGCACCACAACTCTCCTCCCCATGAAGGAAAGGAGAAGCAACCAGAGCCGTACGATGCACGTTCACGGCTGTACAAGATGCAAGAAGCACGGGAGCTCCCATACCTTGGGCCTCGTTGTTTGGGAACTGTAATACGGGCTGCATTTTACCACAAGGGTCTCTGGGTTGACAAAACCATCAAGCCCTATGACGGCACTGCCAGGCCAGCTACATGGTGGCAGGACTATAGCGAAGCGATTCACATCGCTGGGGGAACCCTAATGTCGCCGTCAAGTACTTCCCACTCATGCTCACAGGCACCGCCCGCCAATGGATTGATGACTTGCTAGAGAAATCAATATGCAATTGGTTGGACATGCATTAAGCGTTCACCAAGAACTTCGAGGGTACATACAAGCGTCCCTACAGTGTCGGACACCTACATCGGTGCGTGTAGGAAAAAGATGAATCCTCTCGTGCTTACCTTTCCCACTGGCTGGATATGAAAATTCATGCGCGGGGGTGCACGAACAAACCGCTATGGCTGCCTTCATCGACGGCCTGGAGAAAGGGACATTGCTCATACACTGAAGCGCAAACAGGACAACAACGAGCTCAATCTCAACACGATGATCTCCATGGCTAGCGAATTTTCCGCCGCTGATGATGATGCTCCCAGACCGTTGCTGGCAATCGCCATCCCTACCTAGGCTAGAAAGAAAAATAACAACAAGCAGAAGACTCTACCTAAAGAGAAGCAAGCAGCCGACATGGTTGCCACAACGTTCGCTGGCAGAGGCGAAGGCGGACAACGTGGTCATGGTCAGGGGGCTAGCCATGGACAACAGAGGACTGATTCAACACCCTTAGCACCCCGCATTCCCCCGACGTACGAAGAGTACCCCGATATGCCATGTTTCATCCACCTCGACGCAAATGGCAAGGCCACCCACACCAACTGCCAATGCAAGTTTGTCAACAACCTCAAGGAAGACCCTGAGTCCGGCTACAAGTGAAGTTAGAGGAACAGACCCCGAGGAAAGGGCAAAGGGAAGAAGGAAGAGGAGTCCAAGAATTCAAGTGACATGGACAAATACGTGGAACCCAAGTCCACCGACAACGGCGATGGCAAGGGCAAGAACCCCTTTGAAAAGAAGGCTCTAGTCTACCATACTTTCCTTAGCACTCCCACCATCCGGGCCTAGAAAACCTCACTGAGGATACTGATGGCCACACTCCCGAGAATATCATTTTGCGGCCCGAAAGTTGGGGCGCCCAGGCAATGCGGTACCCAAGTTGCTTACAATCAGCTGCGTTGCCCAAAGTTGGCATGCCAAATACGCAAAGGGTCTTTTTCGGCACGAATTCAACTTCACGTTTCAATACAAAATATCAGGCTAACGGCCGTCAAGTTGGGCCCCCCTGTCAGCTTTCGCTGTTATGTCCCTGTTGTCGTGGCTGCCATGTAGGCTTGCAGTGTTGGCGCATCCCATCCTTTACATGTCTTCTTCTTCCTCTGGGGTGGCAATCTGTGGTCTCGGCCATGGCACGGAGCTAGGACTTGGACGAACCTTCTCGGCCCAGTTCTCCTCCCCATCCTGAATCGGAGCTCGCCCTTACCATGGCCGCACCCATGGCACGTCGCGGGGACAGGAATTCATTCCTGGGTGAGATCTATCACCATGTCGACCATGCTCGGTCCTGTTGGCCTCCTCCAGAATCCAAGCTCGCTGTCGCCGTGGTCGCACACGCACCAGCCATGGCGCCTTCCTCTCCGAACCCCAAAGTCGCATCCACCTAGTTCGGCACAACGCCAACAAGGTGAAAATGCATCAAGTTTTCTTCTTGTGATTGTAGAAAAACATGTATGTACCGTGGCCGTAGCATACTCTAACAATGTGCACATATGTTGTTTACTAGATTTTCATTTTAAATTATTAGCTCCGTGATGACGAAACATAGAGAACCTAAATGGAATGACGATGACGACCATGTTCTGTACTTTGCATTGCATCAACAAGTGCTCACTGACGAAGGAAGTTACCAAGAGAGTGGAGTTCATTGGCCATTGCCAAAAAATATGTGAACAAACCAATGAGCGATTCAATGCAAATATGCACAGAAAAGCTAGATCCATGTCATCAATCATCAATATGTGACACATTCTAGTGATGCGTTCAAATGCGTACACCATGTATCATTTGCTTGAAGTGGTTGTTATCCTGAGCAAAAATGCCTAGTATGCACATTACCTTTGTATGTTGTATGCTACAATTCTGTTGTTATGGGCATGGAAAGAAAAGTTGGGCTTCACTGAATATTACGCAGTTAGGCCTAACTTAGTCTTACACAAATAAGCATATCTTAGTCTTTACACAAATAAGCGTAACTAATGATAAAGATAAAGACAAATTGTAGGCCCCCTCCCCCGACGTGGATTCGGCTCCAGGTCGAATCTAGAGTGTCAACATGATAGGCGCGTGAGTGTGCAGCAAACACATAGTCTGCTATAAACATTGGAAGTGCTGGCACCTTAGCAACAACACCAGCATGTTCTTCCTGGACTCCAGCAGTAGCCTCAGTAGGTATTTCGTCAGCTTCACCAGCAGCAGCCTTGGCAGGTATTTCGTCAGCTTCACCAGCAGCATCATTAGCAAGTATTTTGTCAGCTTCACCAGCAGCAGCATCACCAAGTATTTCGTTAGCTTCACTAGGAGCAGCAACAGCTAGTTCTTTGTCAGCTCCACCACTACCAACACCAGCAGCAGCATCAGGAGCCAGGGTTGCCTGAGCAATTACAGGTTCAACAGCTCCAGGGGCTCCGACAAAGAAAGGGTAGTTGATCCCAAGAAACACAGATTGTCCCTTCAAATTGTCGACTCTGCTCCAGACTTGCTCTATTGGGTCTTTGGATGGGCATGCGGACCTCGAGAAAACGTGACACCGCAGCGATGGGTATGAAGAAAGTTGTGTCCCCATATGTTCTATTGTATCACCAACGCTGTTTAGTGCTCCCCTGATATGAATCCACATGATTTCATCATCCTGTTCCGTGTCACCTCCGAGAGGTGACAGGAACCAGCGTTGTATCCCAAGTTGAACATATGCTATTGCATCTTCGATGACCAGAGCTGGAATGATGTGCAGGGTTGCGTGGGTACCTGCGTGTTACTTAGAGTCAGTAAGCGGAATTTTGAATGGGATTTTACATGCTATATAACACCATGACTCACTCCAAATGGACGGATCCCAAACACGCACATCGCCGCTAGGTTCAGTGACCGCATAAATGCGTTGTGGTTTGTATGAATAGTAGCTGTAGGTGAAGACGGTGTCGACATACTTCTCCGGCCGCAGGAAGTCGTCGCGCAAGACTATCCATTCCTTGTCTTCTGGGCATCTAATGAATGTGATTGCCTTGTCGAACACCGCTAAGAGGTCGTACTCCCAGGTCTTCCACGCCCCCTCCCGCGGTCTATGTGGGAGCTGTACCTTTAGGAGGTCAAGTTCTGCCATGTTGAACTTGTAAGCGAATTCGGAAATGGGCGGCGACCACCCTTTGTTGAATGCAGTAATGTAGACACCCTCCAAAGATGGCAATGTAAGTCTCAATGATCTATAGCCATTTTTTAGAGTCCAAGTACTCCCATCTTGTGATAAAAGGACCAGCCACTCGCCGTTGCCACCCACCCAGTTCTGGTCATCTTCCATTTCCGTCTTTTCTTCTTCCTTGATATTCACCACTACTGATTCGGAACACTTATCCAGCAGCATCAGTTCTGCATGAATATTCTACAGAGTTTGTTGTAAGTTGGTACAATCACCTAGCATGGATTCCATTGCAAATACAATTTGACAATTGGACCTTCAGATTAAAGTACACAAAATATCGCCTAAATACGAGTGTCTCCTCAGATATCGCCTAAATTGTGCCTGTGTCACTACGAAGATACCCAATATATGGAGTAGGAGCAGAGCCACCAGAACAAACTCCTAACGATGATCATAAACAGCTCAGAGCATAACAGCCTTAAATCGTCTAATCTGTTTGTTTTTATTTTAGGAAACATAATATCACCTAGCAGACATTCCATTGCAAATCGAAATTGACAACTCGTCTATCACCTAAAGTAAGACTGTGTAACTACGAAAATACCAGAATATCAGGTACGAGCAGAGCTTCCGCTGTCTTAAATGGTTCGATTTGTTCAAACCGCGCGTGCACACAACACGTTCGACGAAAGGAACATAGGATTCCGATGAGAGTTCAGCACATATGAATCAATGATATGACTGAACCAATAAGCAAGATACTGGAACTTACATGGCCATCGCGGTCGTTTGGCCATTTGCTGTTACCGGGGTAAAGATGGCCTGGCGTGCCGAACGGTTGTTTGTCCATGTCCCGCATCGTGAAGCGGTAGCCAGGGATGCAGAGAGCGAGGCGGCCGGCAGAGATGATGTCCAAGCCCGAGGAAATCCTGTGCACGTTCGCGGTGCTGAGGTTCGGCCATCCCCAATCCTCGTGGTGGCGGTCGAACTGGCCATCCGCGTCGTCAACTTATGCCTTTTGCTTCAGCCTACTGCTACCCCAAGCACTACCCATAGCGGCAAATGGAGTATGGAATCCGGTAGATTAATGGAGGCGTTGTGATAAGGAGGCGGATGGATTCGAGAGGGGATGGAATCAGGGATGGGGGCAGTTGTTGAGCGGGGAGTGAATCTGCAAGGAAGCGCCGCCGCCACCGGTTCTCGTCTGTGTGGAACACAAGGAAGGGGGCGTAATTATTGACGGCGGGCACCGGAAGCGTATAGAGGAAGTGAAAAAATAAATCGTAAGAGAGAGAAATGTGTGTCCCGCCTGTCAGTGAGTGAAGGTCGGCACGTGCAAATGTGACTACGTTTGACTTGGATCGTGCATGGCAGACCTCGATTCCACCGCATGCAAGTGGCGCAGAAGAAATTTTAGGAAGCGCTAGCGTCGACGTGTAAAACCGCCGTTTTTCTCCACCTTCACCCTACTACGAACGGTCGTGCACCATTCCAGATATTGGTAAGGGCGGTTCCAATCTTTCACTTCTCCGTCTCATTTCCTCCTCCACAGCCAAATTGTCTTTCTCCTCCACGGCCTCATCCATTTCCTCCACCACCGCATCACCCTCTTCCTCTGTATCCTTTCCCTCTTGCTTGTAGTTATGGACTCTCCGGACGTCCGAAACGACGGCAGGCAAGCAACTGTGCACTTCAACATAGAAGTACATGGCGGGAAGAAGATCGATGTCGTCTACACCATCGACCCTCAGACGGTGAGGAACACTCGGAATAATTACACGAGTTGGCTGCGGTTCGAGGAAAACTGGTTCATAGGTCTCGACCTCGAGTACAGCTGCGATCACAGTAGGATCGCCGTGGTGCAACTCTCCATGAAGGGGCACGTCCTCGTATACCAGCCTTTTTGCGAGAAGGGGGCTAACGGAATCTGGTAGACTTTGCTGTCTTTTTGTTCCTGAACCGTCTGTTTGCAAAAGTTATTGCTATATTATTTGTTTGAATTCATTTTCATGCAGGTGGGGCAAAAGCATTAGGGATCTGTTTCATGACTTTATCGTGAACCAGCACATAACATTTACTAGTGTTGACATCACGAATGACACTAAACTTCTTGAAAGCCCGACTGTCAACATTAGAATCCCAAAGGAGTGCAGTGTGGACATCCAGGAAATTTACTGGATCCCAAGGATGAAGGGCGGCAAGACCGGGATGGCCGCTCTTGCCTCTGAACTCATCGACCCGTGGTACGCTGACATGAAGGGCAAATTGCCGAGATGTTCGTGGAGGCGTTTAGGGCACGATTACTGGGAGGATAAGCCACTTTCTGAACCTAATCTAAAGTACGCTGCAATTGACGGGTATGTTAGCCACGAGCTGCACCGCTAGATTGTAAAATCTCGTTCCAGCATCGCATCATTGAACCACCACCAAGGCAGGTTGTTTTCCCTAGATGCCGGAGTGTAGATGAATCTACAAGCCGGGGCAAGCGATCGAAGGCATCCTGGGATTGGTTGCCTTCTCCAATAGGCTAGGATGTAGACTTTTATTGCATGATTGTTGTGTTTATGAAAACATGTTATTTCAGAAGTACACTATGTGAGCAATTACGAACTGCTGTGTATTACCTTTGTCGAACTATAATCTGGGTTTGGTTATGACTGTATCCTTCGCTATAATCTGGGTTTGGTTATGACTTATGACTGTATCACACCTTATGCATGTCAGTCCTAGATTCTGCCGCATGCAAATGACACAGACAGAATTTGTAAGAATGAATGTTGAGCATACAAAAGGGGGAATGTAATTCATAAAGTTTAAGTAGCTAATAGCATAGGGATCATACGATCTTGGTTCTTACACACAGAATGCTTAGAAAATACATGCGAGATAAAATACAGGGGAGATAAAACTAGGAACGAAATGCGAAACTAGTAGTGGTAAACAGCACACTCACCCAACCGCCAGATCCTATTGACCATCTCGTAGAAAACATACGCGTCCCTGGCTGCGTACTTGATCGCATCGTAATCCAGGTGCCTCCACTCCCATCGCTAGTGCAGGTGCTTCAAGAACTCGACTTTCATGCTGGCGTCCTCGCGGTCGATGATGTCGGCAGCGAGTCTAGCCATGTCAGCTTTCCCCGTACCGCCAACCAGGTACCTGCACAAACGTTGGAGATCGATGTGATTAACGACATGAACGAGGAGATCCCGCTCTAGCTTCGGAGTGTCGTTCTTGATGTTGATGCTGGCGAAGTAGATCTCCCTCCTGTGTAGGAACTCGTGAAGATCCTGGCATACAGATTTGGCCCTACATACGTGGTATAGGAGGCAGTGGTTGCGCATGGACAGCCACAAAAGCGTCGTCCTCTTCCTATCTCCGGTATACTCGAGGTCAAGGCCGACAATCTTGTACCTGTCCATCGGCTCCTATAGCCACCGCTCGTACATTGCGATAACCTTGGCAACCTTCGCTGACGCATTTGTGTGGACGACCGCCAGCTTGGTGGTGCCATGGGCGGTGATGGTGTACTCGTTAGTGAAGTCGCTCCCGTCGCTGAACACGTCGTACTCTGCATCCATGGCAGCAGCTAATGTGGCGGCGGTGGCCTAGGGTCGATAGCGGTGGCTGGGACTGGGCGTGATTGTGGAGTGATCTGTTGCGGTGGTATGGCCCGGCGGAGGCGGTGCCTGTGGCAGCGTCGATGGTTCTTGCGGTGGTTGTGGCGGTGGCAGAGGGTGGCGGAAGGAATGAGTTGGGGATTTTTGCACAGTGATGTGCTGAGGAGACGGAAGGCGATGCTTAAATTGCATTTACCAATATTCTGGTCATACCCATGTGGAAGCAAGTTTGACTGGGCAAGCATAGTTGGTTTCCAATCCTAGCGATTAAATTCGGCGTCCGTCCTGGTAGGCGATGGGACGGGTGTGCGACGTGGCTTTGGCGTGGCAGAGACTGGTCACATAGACCACCGTCCCGTAGCCGATCCACAGCGGGTGCATGCTGCTGACACGATGTAACGTGACAGGACAGAAGGAAGTGTACAACTACTATTCCTAACAAGTTTAAGAAGTGTAAGCATAGACATGGACCTAGCATCCCTGCACCCCGGGGCAGCCGCCCAGCCGATTAGGCCTGCTGATTGCGCAAAGTCTTGCAATTTCATTTTGTCCAGAATTTGCCAAAATTAAGCTTGTTTGCCCATGCTTCTATAAGTTTCTCTGTTGGCCACTTGTGTAAGAATGCACGATCAAGCAACTTTTCAACACACGTGTCGGTGGAAAAGCATTAGGTTTCAACGCACCACATAGTTTAGGGATTTAGAATAGCTACATTGTGGAGCTCTAGCCAAATTGCATGGTAAAGCCAAATTCAGCTTTTTGTCAGATTTAGCTATAGCAACATTGTGTCTCGTTTGTCCTCACTTTTCCCCTCCCGATATTCTGAAGCCCTCACATGCGCTCGGAGGGGGGTGCCATATGGTCAAAGGCTTGGCCGTTACGTGCGCCCTGACGCCTAAATTGGAAGTTTTTTTTTGTTATTTGGCCTTTTAAGAGCGCCTTTTCCCCTCTCTCGCTAACAGTTGTGTTTTTTTGCCCAAAAAGGTAGGGAATCTAGAACAGCTTCTCTCTTCATTCATTGTTCCTTTTGCCCTCGTTTTTCCCCAATCTGGTAGCAAATTGAGAGCAGCAAAACAAACTAGCACCATAAATAAATTCAGTAAACATAGTAGATGTAGATAAAGCAGCTAATATAGGTTATATAGTACGGTACTTAACGAGGTTCAACAATTATGCTGCTCAACAGCAGCAGCAGCTGACAGGTTCAACATAGACAAGACAAAAGAAGCTGCTTTATAGCAGCAGCAGCATCAACAGCTGATCGGTGGCCTCTCGTGGCCTCTGCTAGGAGGACGTCTGCCTCCTTCCTCTAGCGCCTCCTCCACTTCTTGCTGGCCAGCCCCTTGACCTTGGGAGCCTTGGGTCTGATCGGGGGCATGCGACCCTCCTAGATAGCCACCTTCTAGAGGTTGTGGAGGTGAAGACCGAGCGCCTGGTTCTTGGCCATGAAGCCGTGGACGTTCACGGACTCGCCACAGGTCCTCACGTCCTCAACATGCTTCACGAGGGAGTTGAAGTCCATGGCACGGAGCCTCCTGGTGGGGCATAAGGGGCACCTGTACATGTCGCCAGCGAAGAAGTTGTTGTACTGGCTGGACTTTAGCCTCCTCAACACATGGCGAGTCTTGGTGTCCTTGGACTCATCGTCGCTGTGGACGTCGCTGCTATCCTCCTGTTGGAAATAAACAGTAGAGTGCAATAAGGACATGATTGAGATACTTTGATTATCAAGATTGAATATTTGCATAGATTGACTGATTGAGATCTCCCGATTATTCCCAGAATCTCAAACCAAATCAAATACTGATCCCAACTACGAACATGGGGATTCGTCAAAAATCGAGATTTAACACAAGAGGATAAGCTACTGTAAAAATACAAACAGCCGAGCCCAAATAACATACGATCTAGCATCCAACGATGGGAACATGGGAAGAACAAGGGAAGGGGAGAAAACCCTGGTTACCTCCGACCATGGGTCGGTGATGCTGGTGTCGTAGGGGTTCTCCGGCCTTATGTAGAAAACCTCCTCGTAGGGGTCCCAACCGAGCGGGATCTATCCGAGACCGGCGGGGACCTCCTCACCGGCGGATGCGTGGACGGGGACGGGGGTCTATACGGGGATGGGGGCTCCTCGCCGGCGGACTTGGAGGTGCCGATGGCCACCGCGCTGTTCTTCTCCATCGCCGGCATGGTTGGGGTTTTGTTGGGCGTTTGCAGAAGGTGATGAGACGGTGGAGACGGTTGAGTGAGCGAGTGCGTGATGAGTGGGAGTGGGGAGGCCTCTATTAAAGGAGAAGGGAAGCAATGTTTTGTTGCACTACCGTGCACCGCGTACACTAATGCACCCTGCACGGCCACACGTGTCCGCTACCGCTCCGTGCACCGCACACACATACCGTGAGTCACATTTTTCCCCCGTGTCTAACCATGGCGATTCAATTGTACTCAGTTTTTCCCTCGAGCGTAACACTGACGGTTTGGTTCCATTTTCAAATCATTTTCTATTTTCTATTTGTATCCCTTTGTCACTCTTGCCCTTGGTTTTTAAGTTCTACTCAGTTTTCCCTTGGTTTTTAAGTTCTACACAATTTTTCCCTTGGTTCTTAAGCGCTCCTTGATTTTCCCCTCTCTTTGTATCCATCTCTCGCACCTATGCTCATGTTCGCTGCTACGCTCTAATTGGTCGAGACAGTTTTCACACGGATCGTGCCCACCAACCGTTGATCCTCTGTGATCTAGCAGACAGGATAACCCTTATATCTGTCGGGGGCACCCCTCTATCCATGCAAAATAACGAGTATGCCACCGGAACTTTAACTCCATAAACATATGAACTTGAATATATTTTGAAGGGTACGAAAATATAAATCCCCATAGTTTAAGGGTCTAGATACGGTAAGAGAACTAAATATTATTAGTGGCCGGGCCAGCACAGTGATGGGTTGGTCAGCTAGAAGTTGCTGATTCCTAAGTAAGGGGACACTAGGCCGGTCTTGACAGACTCCCTCAGGAATTTGCCAGAAGCAGCGTGCTTAGCCTTGGTCACCGACTTGTGTTTACTAGCCGGGCTTTTACCGATGCCAACCGCATGCGGAATCAAGCTGGCAATCCTCGGGTTGACTCCTTTCTTATAGAAAGGGCACCTGAGCTCCCCAAGTCGAGTGCGGAAAGGGATTATCCCGCTCTTGAGCTTCTTCGTGACATGGCAGCTCTTGTTGTGCCTGGTCTTCTTGTCAGAGTCCATCTCACTTGAATCCACCTGTAATGTATGGAATACAAACCGAAATGAGCAAAATAATAAATAAATATATATTCCTTCCACCATTCCGAGTTACTTTCGATGCAATAACATGTCTATACAGGTTCAGTAGTTCATTACGGCCGTCTCCCTAGCTCGCTCCTAAATTAATGTGGTTTGTGTTCTTGATAACTTATTAATAAATAAATAATGTGGATTCATTCAGAACATACTAGATCTCTCCATGTACCGGTTCGTACATTGCATTTAATCATTAGGACTAGACTTTTTATGATGCCAGGATAGATTAAGCTCGAGTAGAAAATATGAAACATGTAGAAATAAATGTACCTCCGGGTACATGAGCGGAGCGTGTTCGTCGAACTCCACGCCCTCATTGGGGCCTTCAAAGTCGTCAGCACCGGCGAGCACATGGTCCCCCAAGGGGTTGAACTGCACGTCCTCCTCGCCTTGTGCTACGTGATGCTCCTCCAGATCTGTCGCGTGAAGCACTACCCCGGCGGTGATGCCCAGACACTCACCTCCACGCACTGGTTTCATGGAGAAGGTTCGTGCAAGTACATTCAAGATTGTGGGGTTTTGCTAGATAGGGAAGAGAGAGTAGTGGATGAGTACAAATGGAGGACCCGATAGGCTGGGTTTTTAATGAAGGGACGTTTAGGCCTCCTCGAGGGCCCCGGTAGGCAGCTCTTCCGGCTGCGGCTGCCACGTGGAAGGTTCGTGTGGTGGGGGCCTGTCGGAAGTGAGAGTGCAGGCGTGCTCCATAGTAAAAATGGTATAGCATGTGGGCCGTGGATGAATAGTTGCCGTGCAGTAGACTTGTAGCCTTTGCAGACTAGATTAAACATGACATGACCACTCGATGACTTTTTCCATGGACGACATCGTGTTCCTTCTTGTATAAGTCTTGTTGAGGGAGATGTCCGTGATGTCTCGTGCTTTCCTATGAAGGGCACGACATGTGCAACAACCCTCATTGGATCACACAGGATCAACAGACTATGCACACGATCCGCGTGACAATTGTGACAACCAATCAGGGCGTAGCAGACAGAGTGGGCACAGGTTTGGGCTTCTACGAAAGAGATAGAGGGGCAAAACTAGGTAGTATCAAAAAACCAAGGGCAAAGCTGAGTAGTATAAAAATGGAAAGTGAGTGTCTTTTACAAAGAAATTCATCGTGGCATACATCAAATAAAGCCAAGATAGACCCACTAGAGTTCATTGCATGTGTGTTCTTTCCATAAACCACATATGTATCCACATGAGTCATTGCATGTGTGTTCCTGTCATGAACCACATTTGGATCCACTAGTGTTCATTGCATCTGTGTTCTTTCCACAAACCACATATGTATCCACTAGCGTAATTGCATGCGTGTTCTTTTCACAACCACACATGGATCAACCAATGTCATTGCATGTGTGTTCTTTCCACAAACCACATATGGATCCACCAATGTCATTGGATGTGTGTTCTTTTCCACAAACCACATGTATCAACCAATGGCGATGCATGTGTGTTCTTTCCACAAACCACGTATGGATCCACCAATGTCATTGCATGTGTGTTCTTTTCCACAAACCACATGGATCAACCAATTGCATTGCATGTGTGTTCTTTTCACAAACCACACATGGATTAACCAATGGCATTGCATGTGTGTTCTTTTCACAAACCACACATGGATCCACCAGAGTATTTGCATGTGTGTTCTTTCCACAAACCACACATGGATCAACCAGTGTCAGTGCATGTGTGTTCTTTCCACAAACCACATATGGATCACCAAGTGGTCATTGCATGTGTGTTCTTTCCACAAACCACATATGGATCCACTAGAGTCATTGCATGTGTGTTCTTTTCACAAACCACATATGGACCCACTAGAGTCATTGCATGTGTGTTCTTTTCACAAACCACACATGGACCCACCAGAGTCATTGCATGTGTGTTCTTTCCACAAACTACATATGGATCAACCAGTGTCATTGTATGTGTGTTCTTTCCAGAAACCACATATGGATCAACCAATGGCATTGCATGTGTGTTCTTTCCACAAACCACACATGAATCCACCAGAGTCATTGCATGTGTGTTGTTTCCACAAAGCACATATGGACCAACCAGTGTCATTGCATGTGTGTTCTTTCCACAAACCACATATGGATCACCAATGTCATTGCATGTGTGTTCCTATCATGAACCACACATGGATCAACCAATGTCATTGCATGTGTGTTCCTGTCATGTACCACATATGGATCCACCAGTGTTCATTGCATCTGTGTTCCTGTCATGAACCACACATGGATCAAACAGTGGTTATTGCATGTGTGTTCTTTCCGCAGACCACATATGGATCCACTAGAGTCATTGCACGTGTGTTCTTTTCACAAACCACATATGGACCCACTAGATTCATTGCGTGTGTTTTTTCACAAACCACAGATGGATAGTCATTGCATGTGTGTTCTTATATTAAAACCAGCACTAGAGTCATTGCATGTGTGTTCTGTTCACAAACCACATAGGGATCCACCAGTGTTCATTGCATGTGTGTTCTTTTCCACAAACCACATATGGATCCACTAGAGTCATTGCATGTGTGTTCTTTTCACAAACTACATATGGACCCACTAGAGTCATTGCATGTGTGTTCTTTCCACAAACCACACATGGATTAACCAATGGCATTGCATGTGTGTTATTGTCACAAACCAAATATGGATCAACCAATGTCATTGCATTTGTGTTCCTGACATGAACCACATATGGACCCACTAGAGTCATTGCATGTGTGTTCTTTCAACAAACCACATATGGATCCACTAGAGTCATTGCATGTGTGGTCTTTTCATAGACCACATATGGATCAACCAATGGCATTGCATGTGTGTTCTTTTCACAAATCACATATGGATCCACCAGTGTCATTGCATGTGTGTTCTTTCCACAAACCACTTATGGATCCACTAGTGTTCATTGCATTTGTGTTCTTTTCCACAAACCACATATGGATCCACTAGAGTCATTGCGTGTGTGTTCTTTTCACAAACCACATATGGACCCACTAGAGTCATTGCATGTGTGTGCTTATACTAAAACCACCCAAGGATTAACCAATGGCATTGCATTTGTGTTATTGTCACAAACCACATATGGATCTACCAATGTCATTGCATGTGTGTTCCCGACATGAACCACATATGTACCCATTAGAGTCATTGCAAGTGTGTTCTTTCCACAAACCACATATGGATCCACTAGAGTCATTGCATGTGTGTTCTTTTCACAAACCACATATGGATGAACCAATGGTATTGCATGTGTGTTCTTTTCACAAATCACATATGGATCCACCAGTGTTCACTACATGTGTGTTCTTTCCACAAACCACTTATGGATCCACCAGTGTTCATTGCATGTGTGTTATTTTCCACAAACCACATATGGATCCACTAGAGTCATTGCATGTGTGTTCTTTTCACAAACCACATATGGACCCACTAGAGTCATTGCATGTGTGTTCTTATAATAAAACCAGCACTAGAGTCACTGCATGTGTGTTCTTTTCAACAAACCACATATGGATCCACCAGTGTCATTGCATGTGTGTTCTTGCCACAACCCACACATGGATCCACAAGTGTTCATTCCATGCGTGTTCTTTCCACAAACCATACATGGATCCCCCTGAGTCATTACATGTGTGTTCTTTTCACAAACCACATATGGACCCACTTGAGGCATTGCATGTGTGTTCTTTCCACAAACCACACATTTGTTAACCAATGGCATTGCATGTGTGTTATTGTCACAAACCACATATGGATCAACCAATGTCATTGCATGTGTTGTTCCTGTCATGAACCACACATGGATCAAACCAGTGGTCATAACATGTGTTTTCT